>VWYH01004761.1:0-137792 GCA_013399365.1 Pampusana beccarii | reverse complement strand
TCCCAAGACTTGGTAAAGATGATGGAGAGTGGTCCAGCAATGACTTCAGCCAGCTCCCTCAGCACCCGTGGGTGCATCCCATCTGGACCCATGGATTTATGGATGTCTAGGTTGCTTAACTGGTCTCTAACCCAGCCCTCATTGACTAAGGCAAACTCCTCCATTGACTTGACTTCATCTTCATCTGGGGTCTCAGCAGAACAGGGGTCCTCAGGACAGACCCCAGCAGAGTAACATTCATTTGTCTCAAGTCACATCAGAGAAAATTTGGTCAATAATATGCTAAACATCAGTTTCAGTCTCTGACAAAACAATGAGTGAATCCAAGATCCTGAGACTCATGATATGTACTAGGTGTCAACGCAATTAATCAACTTTGACCACTCAGTGTAGCTTGAGTCATGACTTTGACACAGGAAAAAAAAAATAAATGCTGTCACTAGTAGTAGGAAAACAAACAATATCTTATTACACAAAACAACACATCCTGATTCTGTCATGGGACTGACTGAAGCAATGAAGCTCAGACGGGTAAATATGGGCTACAGCCAAATGCTTCTCAGCCTGGTGGCCTTCACAAGGCACGTGTTGCTGCCAGGGCCACCCCACGCCAACAGAATAAGACCGATAAATTTCAGAGGCACTGGCTCAGTCACAAAGTTTCTCAGCACTGATGTTGGAAGCCCACTGAATGAGACCATGCCAAAGAAGTGTCTGGCATACACCATGAAATAAAATATATGCAGCCCAAAGCTAAATTATAGGCTAAGATATTAATTTTGAAGAATGTCTTTTTAAAGATTATATATACGTTCTTTTATATATTATGTATATATCAGACAGAGAACGCTGCTATAAAAACACCTTAAGCCTGCTGTCAATATCTTAGGATGAAGGACTGCTATGATCCATGGGTTTTTTTCCTCTTCTAAAGATCCAGAGGAACTATGTTCAGTGTTTATCAGCTTGCCTCTTTCCAGTCCTTAAAATAATGTACATATAAAAGAGGAGAATGAATGAAGTGTTTCACAGAGCTTTGTTTCCAGCTATAACCTAAATGAGTTTTGCACATGAGTGGAATCATTTACTGCTTATTAACTTTGCAAGTGCTTTGAAAGACCTCTTGTAACACTGACTTTGTTTTCCCCTGCTTGGCTGCTGCTGCTTTGACTGCCTCAAGCAGTTTTCTTCTGCACAGCCACGAAAAGGGATGTGGTCTTCTGGGTTTTATGGCCCTTGAGCAAGGGTTGTCAATACAGCACTGCAGGGCAGACTTCTCAATCTGCAAAACCCCTCCACCAGCCCAGTGCAGTCAATGCCGAGTGGGGTTAGCCTAAAGCAGCTTACACACATGGCTCCCAGAGAGCCCGGAGCTGCCGAAAGATGTTGAAGTGCTTTCATTGCTGCTCTAACAGTGGGCTTAAACCACTGCAAAGCATCGCCTCTTGAGCAGTGTGCCAAATATGAACACGGACTCAGAGATTTTTGCTTTTTCCTTCTCTGTAGGCTGGACTCTGAGTCTTATCACACCCCAGCCTGTGGTGCCTAAGGGCTGCATGTCTTTAAGTTACACTCCTGGTAACCATGGTGAAATGTATGGTCCCATTTCTTACGAATAAAGCCCTTCCCAAACATCTCCTAACGTGATTGCTTGTGAGCAAAAACTTATTCTTTGACTTCCTTTCCCTCCCTGCTCTCAGCTCTGACGCATCACAGCTATGTGAAAAAAAACAAAGCACCAATATTGCTCACAGTGTCATGAGGTGTAAAACTGCAGTCAGTGCAAGGAGGTCAGTCCATACAAAGCATGCACATATTCCTGGCTAAAATAGCTCTTTTTTGTCCAAGAATATTCCTTCCAGGAATCTAGATTTTTCTGAACATCTTTGTGTTCATTACAGGTCTAAAATTTAGGGTTTGTTCTGGACTTACAATTTTGATTCACAGGTCAAAAATTCAGCTATAACAGCTTCACCACCAATCTCTTACAGACACTCTGTGTTTCCCTTTTTATTCTCCCTCGTTTACCCAATTAGCATTCTGTTAATTAAACACCAAAAGTGCCTTTAGTTTCATCAGAAAAAAACATTCCTGCTTAACCCTTGATTTATACATGTACCTCTCTGCAGGCTGTTTCAGTGAGATTAGAGTTTGCACACTGTTTTTGCTCTTGGTTTTGTAGACATTATTCTGAGGAAATGTTGCAGTATAATATCAGAGTTGCCGTCTGCCATTTATACTGGAGTTTTGCCCAGCATAGTTTGAGTGCTGAGATAATTTATAGTCTTTAGTAACCATGATTTCCTGGCTGTGAACTTCAAAGACAGCAGTAGTTTTATATTGTTACTGTGACTTGAAATAGCAGACGGTTATTGCAGTGTTACATGATTTGGAAGTGGGTGGCTGTTCAGGAACCATTAATTGAAGTTGGCTAGAGGGGCTCCACCAGATCTACCCTGAGTCAAGCTTTGTACAGGAAAAGGATTATATGATTTTTCTAATATCCTCTCCATTTCCATCTGCACCGTGTAGAATTCAAATTACTATATTTCCATCTTACATTAGAATACGTTAGTGCATGCCTGTCCCAGAACCACACAGCCTTTAGCAACCTCCATCTGAGGGCTCTGACTTCCACTGGATTTACACAGCTCCATTTGCACCTCCTGCCCGGTTTGAGGCAACACCACGATTTGTGCCAGTGTGCAAGCGGAAAAGCATGGTATTTCAGGGCCCTTCCCAGGTCTTCAACCCCCCTGACAAATACCTTAATGTGTTTACTTGCTGTTCTCCTGCCTCTTCACATGTATGCCACACAAAGAATACAAACAGGATGTTATATAGTATCATGAGACACAGCAATTAGAACATCTCTATATGGCTTCAGAGTGGCTATGAGTTTCTGTTCTGTTCCTGTGCCAAAATTTGCTGCTGCTCCATATATATAATTAGTAGGCATATAGTTATATAGCAACGCCTATTGTATAGAATTCTCTCTATACACATCTGATGAAACTATTATAGATTAGGAGACGCTTCTTGTTGCAAGAAGCTCACAATATAGGTAAAAGAGCCTTAACATAAAAACATGTCCCTATAAATGCATTAGTCAACTCTCCCATTTTATTCAGCAGAAACAAAAACTACTACATACGTACATCTGCCCCATATCTATTATTCCAATCTATCTACATTTGTAGTTCAAACTCGAGAATTTCCCTGAAGTTTATGAAGTTTTTCATCCACTTAAAGAAGAGGAATAGCGCCACATAACTCAGGTGACCAGGCAGGAAAAAAAAAAAACAAACAAGTCACAGTGTCTGATTTATAGCAAATCCAGTGCTACAGTTTTTTAGACAAATGATTCCCAGCACAACTGCAAATAATGAATGAAGGCAAAAATAACATAATTTGAGAAGCATTTTGAAGTGGGGACGGGGGGAAGAGACTAAATAGCACAGCCAGCCTTAGATTTAAAATGTAAACATCCATGTTGCCACCAATGCAGCAGAATTTCCTTTTATTACATCTTTCATGAGACTCAGCACCCAAGTTTTGCTTATCAGTTAACATATTCCACATGTGTTTCTTCATCTGGAAGACTCTTGTTACATATGTTACCAGTGGATTTGAGATAATCCAGAAGTTGCTTTTTTTGAGACATTTAAAGAGAAAAAAATGCAACATCATTTTCTTATCTATTCACTGTGAAACCCAAAGGAAATATTTCAAATGTATCATTTATTGAAGCAAAATGAAAAAAAGAAAAGCTTTTGGAAATCAATTTTCAGCTCTTTTCTCAGATAAATTCATCAAAGACATATCTAGGGATTTTGGGAGGAGTTACAGGACTTTTTGTTTTTATACTATTAAAAGTCAATTTTCTCTGTGTTTGCAATTGGTTTAATGTAGCCTTTAGGATTTTTGATGCACAATTTTAACTCTCTGGAGAAAGCATGGCCACTTAAATAATCTAAATAGGACTAATACGTTTCCTTAGTCTTAGCTGCTTTTTTATTGTTCATAAGAATTCAAATGAAATGTACAAAGATATTTTCTTAGTCTTTATGGCACTGGATGTTATCTGTAATTCACGGCAAAGATAGCTATACTGACTCCAAACAGCAGTCTGCTAGTCATGGTCAGCATCAGATACTTTGGTTTAAGAAGCCATTTAGTAAGCCCCAGAAAAAACAGTATCCTCCTGATCTCCAAGTCCGAGGTTGGCTAAGGGCTCAGATCTCTTTCTCAGCTTCCTGTTTGTTTCAGTTGTTCATAGCTAACACTGTGAATAGCTTCACTGTCTGCACCCAAATCCTTTAGAAATCCTTCTAAAGTTTCAAAACAAGTCACATTGCCTGCCCATAAGGCCCACTCCACTCACCGCTGCCAGTACGTATTGAGTTAAAAAGGGCAGGTGTTGAACTGAACCACCTCTTCATCTCACTGACTGTCCCCTTGTTTTTGAGTGAAGAAAAAGGAGCTCTCTGAATAGGAGCTGAAGATTTCACTCCAAAAGGCATTAAAGATGTGATACAGAAGTCCTGTCTGATATCATTTCAAGTACAAGTACTCTGAAAGAACGGTAAAATCATTAAGATTTCAGTGCATGTGTCCTTTTTTCCCTAGCAGAAGAGTCCAGATACTTCAAGCTCTTTAAGAAAAGAGACAGTAAAAGGTGAATGACAAAAGCTTGAGTAAAGGGTCAGCAGCAGGTCCCTGGGAATGATTACCTCTTTGAAATCCAGGCAGCAGGGGATGCAAGGTGTCAAAGGCTGCACAATCACCTCTGCTGAGCATCTAATCACCAATGGGCCTGATCAGTGGAGAACATGAGGTGAGGAACTAGAAGAGGTCACTAAGCAGGAACTACAAAGTGAATTACATTGCTTTACACAGAAGGAAAAAAAAATCCCCAAAAATGCAGCCTACGGAAACTGCTGGTAAAGAAGATGGGGAAAACAAAGAATTAGTAAAACAGCTAGGAGGGAGGGTAAAGAAATAAGAATGGTGACAAAGATCTAAACACTTTCGCCAAGTCTGTGGGACTTCATTGACTTTAGAGAATGCTTCTCACAGAAGCTGTTTCCCCTGATACCACAGAGTCTCTGGGGTAGGTAGGAAGGGATAGGTCATGGGTCACCATCTGACCCTGAAAAAGAAGAAAATGGCACAGCAAATGTCAGTTATAAAATATGCAATTGTCTTTTCAAAGAACTGAGGAGGACAGGTGGGAGGAACCTCACTAAAACTCAGAGTGTGTGATCACCCAGGGGCAGGCATGGTTTCACCCAGGTGAGGAGCCCTGTCACACTGGGAGTGATGTGCTTGGAGTTAAAGTACTCCATTGACTAAGAGTGTTGCAGAAAGCATCACCCCACCAGCTCCTTGGAAGAGGGAAAGTGCACCAGTGCTTCAGCAACCTTGATGCAGACTCCAGCCCACCTCACACTTCAGCTCTACACTTTTACTGATTGAAAGAACTGTATTGGTGTATTCACCAGTGGTGTGGAGGTGTGTTTTCCACCCTGTTGACACCACTACCTGCACAGTGTCATCCAACGAACACCTGTACCTGGCAGATGTGGGGTGCGCACCTTTAAGCATCACTATTTGGTCCAGCAGAGCACTGTGTGTTCCTGTGTTTCCAGGAATAGGTTTCATAGATGGCAGATGTGCTGCTATAATGTCGTCACACGGTGAAGGCAGGGAGAAGAGGATAGAGGCTCTCTGGGGACATGGCCACATCTCTACCATACGGTTCAAGATGTCCCTGCACTGTGAGGGACAGGGCTCACAGGAAAGGGACACTAGAGGTCCTTTCCCTGCCCTAAGTCAGGCTACAGCCTCTCACACTTTGTTTTTCTTCATGAGGAATAGGCAGACAGCAGTAATTAAAAACATTAATAAAAAGAATTGTTTTTTCCAGTAGATTGGCATATCTGTGGTCAAGGGGATTTGAGAAAGCAATGTATGCACATGTGCATGAGAGCATCCACTGCAATCTTGTAGGGACTGAGAATTACATTTCCAGAATTAAAATGGAAAAATACATCTCCATTTAATGGTGGTCACAGATTTTGCTCTACATTCCTAGGTAAATCTGAGTGACTTCAAGATATCTTCATTTGTATTGTTAAAGTCTATATTTACTGTGATCTTTGGCAAATTCAGAAACAGATCCCCATACAACAAAATCGATACTTACCTCTGGATTGCTCTTACCTTACCAAGTCTCAGCACACACTGATTTGTAAAGGTACCTCATGGATAATTGGATATTTATCAACACAGTATTTAGGTAGTACTGTTGTTTTTTCCTGGTTACAAGTTGCACATTTGTTTCACAGTGTTTTCACTGCTTGTATGACTGCTAAAACTATATATTCAAGATAATGAGGTTTCTAGTGGTTTTGAAATGTTATTTAAATGCTGATTTCAGAAGTACTGTTCATAACCTCTGTTAGGTCTGCAGAGAAAGCACAATTTCCAAAAGGTTTATATCAGCACAAATCTATGGAGCTTTGTTGAAGCATTGCAGAGTAAAAATTTGCCACTCATTGACTAGATACCCACAAACCACTGATGTAGCTAAAAAGCAATGTGACAGGCACAGAAAAATATCTTGGTTAAATGCAAACCCAAAGTCCTTTTATGTTTGTTTGGGTTTGTTTGTTTGCTTTGCTTTTTGGTTGGTTGGTTGGTTTGGTTTGTTTTTCTCTTGTTTCCCATCATTGCCCTTTGACTTTGGAGGAAATTTTCCACACCCAGTTTGTTTTCAACCTGACTCAAAACTACTTTTGTAAATGTAGTTTACTATTCAGTAAGCCTGCCCCTGCATGGCAGCGGGGGCGGAATGGATGAATCTTTGCTTCTTGTTTTCTAAAAAGCCAAGGTCTGTAACCAGGTATGTGTCTGGGCTGCTGGATAACATCATGTAAGTCACTCCACCTTTCTCTGTTTCAGAATCCCACCTGCTTGGAAATGAACTGACCAAAATAATTTCAAATTCTCTAGGCAAAATCCTTGAAACAGCTAGGTCTTATTTCTAGAAGAAGAAACATAACCCTGTGCATATGCAATGCAGCCAGAGCAAGGAGTAGTGCAGTAAGTCCTACCCTGGCTCAAACACTGCTTTCCTCTGTGGTTCAGTTCACTTCCCTTTGCCTCCATTTCCTGTGTCCAGTTTGGTATTCACCGTGTGTTTGATATTTAGCCCTGGATGCACCTCCCACCAGAATACTGTGCTAAATCTTGCTGTCTAACATGTAAGAAAGACTCCATATCACAGAAGTGTTGAGATTGGAAGGGACTTCTGGAAGTCATCTGGCCCACCCCCCTGCTCAAGCAGAGCCATGTCAAGCTGGTTGCCCAGGACCATGTTCAGATGGGTTCTGAATATTTTCAAGGAAGGAGACTCCACCACATTTCTGGGCAACCTGTGCAGTGCTCGGTCACTCTCACAAGATAAAAGTGTTTCCTGATACTCAGAGAGAACCTTCTGTGCTTTACTTTGTGCCCATTGCCTCCAGTTCTGTCCCTAGGCACCACTGAGAAGAGCCTGGCTCTGTTCTCTTTGCACCCTCCCTTCAGGTATTCCTACACATTGATGAGATCACCCTGAGCCTTCTCTTCTCCAGACTGAACAGTCCCAGCTCTCTCAGCCTTTCCTCACAGGAGAGATGCTCCAGCACCTTAATCATTTTTGTGGCCTTTTGCTGGAGTTTCCCCAGGAGCACCATGTCTCTCTTGTACTTGGGAGCCCAGAACTGGATGAACATCTACAAATATCTGAGAAAAAAGCCATCATAATTATAAAAGACAAAATAACTCCACTTAGAGACTTCAGGCATCTACTGGTTAGTCTGCCAAGGAGAAATTTAAGGGTGAAGCTTGATCACAAGTTCTAGGGACCAAGACAGAGAACAGAAGATTATTAAAGTGCTTGTCAATTCATCAGACAAAAGTGTAACAAGATCAAATGACCCAATTTAAAAAGGGACAGAAGAGAATGAAGCGCAGTGCAATTATTTGTTTAACAATGGCAGCAATTAGCTGCTGGAAAATTTACCAGGTGTTCTGGTTGATTCTCTGTAGCTGGTGATTAAATCAAGATCAGATTTTTTTGTCTTCTTTTAAGTCTTGTTCCAGTTCATATAAAAAGTCCTAGGGCCTGTGTCATGCAGTAAGTCAGACAAAATGATCACAACGGTCCCTTCTGGCTCTATCATCTATTTTTTTAACACGATGACATCCACTGTTCTGATGATTAGGCAATTAGCATTGCAAAATACCAGAAAATTCCTAAAATTCAGCAGTGCTGAATGCCTTGAGTTATTCTTTGCCTCAATCTCGGAACAAAACAGTGAGCACAAAATCACCACTGTACCTGTCTCTAAAACCAGCCAGAAACAAGACAAAGAAGAATTTAGGAGCTTAAATGACAGTTTGGGGTAACCAGCCTATCTCATTTGTGTGCTGATCAGCAGTAGTATCTATATGCCAAACACAGGCCGATACAATCTCTATACTGCTGACCATGATCAAGTGTGAAAGCCAGATTTGATTATAAGAAACCGAAGCATCTCTAAAGGAAAAGTGTTAGGAGGTTCTTTGTAGTCACACAACTACTCAGAGTGAAGAGGTTTGCATTTTCTCAGGAGACAATTCCTTTAAAAAAATTATTTGACTATAGCTAGGAGCTAGAATAAATTGACCAGTTGAGGTCAAGTTGCTGCAGCAGTGATGTGTTTGGCTTCTAGAGACAGTCTACCGGACACACCAAGCCAGAGCAACTTTTCTGAAATAGCTTTGATAATAGGTTTCTGAGGGAGACATCCCCTTGAAAGCAAAGTGTTCTGATGCCATTTACCAAGGTGTGCTATGAAAGGATAGGAAGGCATTAGAAAAGAAAATACAACATATGTTAATCATCTGCAATTCAATCACTTTTCTGTATAGCTAGGAAATGAATAATTTTGTGTAATGCTAAGCACAAGGCTGTGACTCTTTGTAGGCAGTCCTTGAACTGAAACAATAAAGCAGTATGCTGTTTGTCATTCTATTGCAGCCCTTGTGAGAGCCTAAATAAGCTTCAGGAAAATTCATGTCTAATTTTCAGACTAGCCTGCTGTCAAGAGGTTGAGAAGTCTGAAGATTTTCCCTACTGACGAGTCATCCTTAGTATTTTTATGCTTTTTACCAGACTGGAGCAAGTGTCCAGCCCAGATGCAGAACCATAGCACTGTGGGAAGTTTTGGATGGCACTGTAGATGGTGACCTGCTCATCAAGAATATGCCACCTCCTAACCCAACACCAAAATAAGCAGTTTCAGAGAGGACATGGATTTATTTTACAGACATGGCATATAATATTCCCAAAGCCATGAGCAATACCATCTATAAAGCCTGTGTCTTTCCCGCTATAGTATGACAGAAGAAAGTTGAAGCCAAACTTCTACTCCTATTTGCAACCCATCTCTGTTTACACTCACAGCTGATATAGATATGCTCCCACGCATTCTCAGGAACCATGGCCTCTGGAGGTCTCACAAGCTAGCCAGAAGGATATCATAGAAACCCTCAAACAAATCTTGG
This sequence comes from Pampusana beccarii, assembly GCA_013399365.1. Classification (NCBI taxonomy): domain Eukaryota; kingdom Metazoa; phylum Chordata; class Aves; order Columbiformes; family Columbidae; genus Pampusana; species Pampusana beccarii. The sequence goes on along the minus strand of VWYH01004761.1, from coordinate 128,195 downwards.
GTGCACAGCACCACTCACTGGGGGTAGTGGCACTGGTATAAACAATCAGTGCCAAGGACAACTCTTATCTCACTTAGAAATGGTTTCTCTAATCCTCCTGGCACCCCAGTTTAGAAACCATATGTTTACATTGCTTGCAGTGATGTAAGCAGAGGCACAGGACAGCAGTAAGCTCATTACTCCCCATAGTCAGTTTCTAGAGCCCCTGTTCATCCCTTCTTCAGTGAAAACCCAGATCTAGACAGAAGCTTTTGGGAGATTACATAGTCTCTGAGTACATCAACATAAGAAGTGCGGTACCTCAGCAGGACCAGCTTATCGCCACATAAACCAAGGCTGGAACCAACTCCCTTTGATGACAGGCATCATTTTAGCTCATTTGCTGCAGACAAACAACTTAAAAAAAAAATCTATAACAGGCTGATAAAGGACTCTGGAATTAAAATTTAAACTGTGTTTGTTCATAAGCTGAGCAAATAGCAGTATTACTTACTGTGTCCCAAAAGCCCTGCTAATCAGCACACAGACATCTATATCTAAGTCCTTTGACCTCATGCAGACCATTAACTCTTCTCTCTCCTGCTCTTGGCATCACTTGTTTTGCCTGCCTCATTATACCTACTGGAAATTTTTGAAAATGAAAGCTTGAAAAAGGCTGAAATGTAAAAAGAGTTTCACTAATATACAAACCTCAGTCAACACAAGAAAGTCAAGCAGTGAGGGAAGCTCATGAGCATAGGCATCCCAGAAACATAAATGGAAGAGGTTCTCAGTTTGGCAGAAATCCTGTTAGTGAGTCTGCATATAAATGCAGGAGTTTTGAGACAAGCCCAGCGTGGGTGTGCACACGTACATATCAGCTGAAAAATAATCAACCGTGTCTCCCTGTGGTCCCAAAGCAGAGCTGGTCCTCGGTGCATGGGCACCACACAACCCTCCCCAGCAGGGAACCAGCGCAGCAGAGGAGAGCCCAGAATTGTCATGATAAATGGGAGGAAAGCTCCAAAAGGGAGAAGGGTACAGTAGGGACAAACACACAGGGCATGACGTAAGCAGAAGCACATTGGCTGGGGAGGAGCTGCTGGGTGGCACCTCAGCAGAGTGTAGGCTGAGGCTTGTGCCACTCACAAGCAGAGTACGAGTCCATGATGTCTGGCTGGCATGAAAAAGGTGCACATTATTCAGAGGTATGTAAGCACAGTGACATAATTTTTTTCTCCTTCAGTTTATGTCAGACTCCTGTATGCATTGCTGTGAACCCGCTTAGGAGAGCACCACAGGTGGCCTAGAAAACATATCCTCCAACAGCAGGTTGCAAGCTGAGTGACACGGGGCTGTTTTCGCAGTGAAAGAAAATACTTGATGGTAGGGGAAGGAGGGGTGCCAGCAGTCTTTGAGTTCACAAACGCTGCAAAGAGAAAGGGAACAATCTGTTCTCTGTGTCCATGGGAAATGAGACAAGAGGAAACAGCTTTAAGTCATGCAAGGTAAATAGTGAGATAAACAACGGGAAAACTCTGAGAAGAAACCTTTAAGACACATACCTGAAGTACATCACGTCCTGGAGCTAGATACAGTATAGTTCAATAATTGCAACATTCAGAAAGCACAGATAACATAAAACACAAATACATACACACAGCATATAGAACTAGGTATAGGTATACAATAGGTGTGTAAAGCATCAACTGATGTCTGAAAAAGCACTTAGCCCAAAGTCTCAATTGCAGCATTATTTTTGTGAGGTCCAAAGGTCAAATTTACAAGGTACAAAGTGCATTCAGCTGAACTTAGTTCATTTTCAGGGGCAACTGGGTGTAAAAAATCTTTTAACTCAAAAATCTCACATTATTTCCCTCTCTGATTTTCTTTTCCATCTCTAATAGGTTTGTCTATGAATTCTGAAAGTGTAGACACAGTGCCTAAAACAATCTGAGGTGCACACACTACTACTAGATGTAGGTAAATGAGGGTGCCCAGTACATTTGCAGAAAGCCTGTCACACACTAGGGAACTGTCATGTCAAACCGAGACCCTCTCTCCATTTCTATGTGGTGCTCTCGCTCACATCCAGTGCAGACAGAGTAGCTGGAAGTTATTTCTCTCTGATTCTCTTTAAAAGCCTAAATGCAACGAAAGACTAGTCTGAGTCCATTTCCCAGTGAGCAAAAGTGTCAAAAAGCCACCATCAGAGCTGGATCTAATTGGCAGTCCCAGTAGGGAAGCAAGGATAGATGGAGAGATGGGGAGATGCAATACGCTGCCTCCTGTGGTACTTGTTACAAAACTTTCTGCAGCAGCGGCTCCAACTTTTGGGGCACTGAATTTCATTTGCTTCCCACACACATCAAAACCCCACACCTTCTAATATAGTTAGCCAGACACTTCACTGTGATGTTCTGCCTATTTTTCTCCCCCCTGGCTTTTGTTGCCAAAGAACTATATGAAAAGTCACACCATAGCTCTATATTCTTGACTGATTATAAGCAACTTCAGATGCTTGACTGCATGCCAGACTCATGGCTATTCTGGCCTCAAGCTTGCCACGGCTGCATTTCAACATGTTTATCCTTTTCACTATATACTGAAGCATATGACTCCATTGAGCACAGAGTTATAGGGTCAAACATTACCAATTCTGCACCTGCAGCTGTACCTACCCACAACTCACTCCCAAGTCCCTTCCGATTACAGTGAAACAAACACAAAATGAAACTCAGAGCCCTGGAAGACTGGCTTGATAACAAGACCATAAAATCAGTTTATTTGGCCTAACCAAGTTTTCTCAGGAGCTTTGTGTGCATTTTTGGCACACATAACAGTGATGAACTCATGCCAAGCTAGTCCAAAAGGCATGGGTAAATATTGCTATGGGTAGTCCTGTACTCAAGTTGCAAGCCTAGGAAACCTGGTTTGGGGTAACCACTACAGCACAGACTTCCTCTGAGAAAACGGGCAAGTTCCATGGATTGCAAGGAGGTGAGCATCTCACTTTTCTCCCTTTCTTTCCAGGCTTCACTTTGCAGAATTACCCCATTCCAGGCACTTCAAAAGGCGAATCTGTTTAAAAAAGGCAAGCAGATACAAGGGTGATAAGGGAGGATGATTAGGTACCCTCAGCAGCTAGAGAAAGCATTACTTTATTTCCAGTGGGTATATATATATATATATAGCTTTCTGTGAATGTACATTGCCTTGTGTGTCTGTGCTAAAACAAGTAGAGCATATTTGTCTTCACGAGCTTACAGGAAAAAAAAAATCCACACACCAGATTTTCTCATTTTTCTCATTTTCTGCACTATTTTTCCTGCCAAGGTATTCAGATGTATTCTTCTTCCGGCCTGTCCAGTTGAATTTATTTCCTCATCCCCCTTTCCTCTTCCCTTTCTTTCTCTGTCCTTTTTACTTATTTATATTTTCTCACCTCTTTTATATTTTTGTCCTCCTTTTCACCTCCTGCTCTATAATTCATTATGGGGTGCAGGGAAACTAAGTCAAAGCAGCAAATTTTATGTTTCAACCTGAGCACAGCAAGATTGTTTGCTCTCATCTCCTCTGAAAATGAGTTTGAAAACTTTGGTCTGGCTGCCAAAACCAGCCATTATATGAAAAGAACAAAGCAGAACAGTAGCAATAATTGACAGAGAACAAATAATAGAGTGTCGCTAGTAACAGGTTTCTTTGGGCTGTCCCACCATCCAGAGCTGGGAGAGGACAACAGATTTGGTATAGACAAAATTTAGGCTCTGCAGCAGCGTTTGGCCAAATAAAAAAAACCCAAACTTTCTACACTATCAAATATACCCCTTTACACACGCTTTTCATGCAAGAAGAGGCACAGTGTACTCACAAGACCATTCCTGACACGAGAAAGGGTGACGAACTTATCCAAGGACATGTTTTGGGAGGTTTGCCTAGGAAGGGTCTGGCTGGCCATTTATAGACACCCTTCTTGTCAAAGGAAATGTCAAACCTCCCATTGAAGAGCAGAAACAGCGGCAGGTCGCTTTATTAGCAGGAACCGGGCCAAAAGTAGCAAGGTCCCTGAACAACGAAAGTCTAGACAAAATAGTTCCTGAACAACCCATTAATAGAAATGCATCCTCAAATCCTGCCCAGATAGTTTCAGGTAAACATATTTGTATTAAGGGCTATTTGTACAGATAATTAACAAACTACACAAAAATGAAATGCAGGATTTCTCTAAATTCAGTTCTATTACTAACCCATATAATAACATCCGCACTCTGTGCTATACATTCAGTTCTGCACAAAAACGGGGAAATAACATAGGCTGCCACCAGATTTCTCTCCAATTCTCCCTCATTTTTTGTAGTACACTGATAGGAAATAATGTCCCTTTTTGCCATGCAAAGTAATTCTCATTTTGTTTTTCTAGTTCCTTGTCATTACTGCAGACAGGACAGCTTTGCATGACAGCAATGACTGGTGATGTGCAATACAGCAGCTGGCTACAAAAAATTGATTTCTCTGTTTACATCACTGGCTTTAAAGTCCCATAGCAACTGAAAAAAAATAATAAAATCCCCAACTAAATTACTATACTGAAAACTTCCACATAATCCTGCTTATGCAGAAAGGCTTCTCTTACAGCATTTTGCAGAGTTCCTTCCCAGTTGCTAATATTTTAATAAAATACCTTTATTATCGTGGAGTGCTCTGGGAATTAGACCTGGAACTTCTCTAACTGCCAGGTAGCTGGGTGCAATAAACACACCAGTAAGAACCTTTGTAGCTTGGATCTTTTTACTACTTCTTTTGCTTTCAAAGTGTTTTGGTTAATTTCAAGTCTTGCACCTGCTTCAATTACCATTTTACTGATTACATTTTCTTTACTCCAGCTAGAGCAGAGGCCTGCTTTGTTTTACACTCCTCAGTGACAATGCTTCCATCAAGGATGTTTTAAGAGATGAGCACTTTCCTTGGCAGCAAAGCAGCAAACCACGATGTGTTTCACACAGAAGGCTGCCTCAAAAATAAATAAATAAAAGAACTCACCTCATATTTTATCCAGCATCTTCTGAGTCTCATCAGAGGAAATTAAAAAAGAAATTGGCTTCTTGAGAGGATAGATCAGACACCTTAAGGAACAGCTGCAATTTGTGTTTCTGTGCAATGAAAATTGAAAAGCAGACTAAAGTGGATATTGGGTGATTTATAAAGCTCCTTTCTCCATTCTTTTGGAGTGTCAGTACATTCAGATCATCGACAGACTTTAACATATGATTTTCAGAATGAAATCAAACAGTTACGCTTCCCTGTCACGCTTCCGTCCCACCTCACGCAGAGCACAAGGGTGTTGGAAGGACCTTGCACCACCTGCTCACCCAACGAGAGGCTTGGTTCCTGCAAACATGCTCTGCAAAACTTGCAGCCCCTATATCATCCGACCGGCACCAACTGCTATCACTATTAGCACTGTTTGTGCCAAACACTTGAGAGCCCGTTGCTCATGAGCTTGTCCAAATGCACAAGGCTTGTTTGTGAGCAAAAGTATTAAATGTTACTCCCTGACATTTTGTTGGTTTAGTAATCTAATCCCTTGGAAACTGTATCAAAATCTATAAAGCCATTCAGCTCTTAATCACAGCAGATACGAATCACGGTGTCAGTTAACACTAGGTGCATAAATCACTGGCAATGTGGATTTATGACACCTGGATGTAATTTGCCAGTATCAGCTCTTGAATTTGATTAGAAATATAGGATTTGAGAAGAACAGAGTTACATAGCTGGTTGCAATTTGAGTTGTGACCTCAACAAAAAAGTTGGCGACTGAGGCTCACAATCTGCCTGTGTGCTTAAGTAACAGTTTCACGTTCACCCTGCTCAGATTAATTGCTTCTTTAATCTGAGAATGCTGATACACACGTGCAGCTGTGCACGCTAATAGGGAGGACGGCAGCCGAGGTTTCATTACGTCCTGGGTGCTTAATTGTCTTGACTGGAAACCACCATTTTATTTAACATTTTAAATACAGCAGAAATGCCATAATCACATTTAAGTATTAGAAACATTTATAAGCTAACATAAATGCTTTTAAGAGGAACACATATAACATTGCTGCATGGATTTGGTTGCCTGGTGCAGACAGACCTTTTTACTCAACCCCTGTGTCTGTAGCCAAAGCAGGGTCAGAGTGCATGATAAAACGCCCTTTTATTCATTCAGCTTAGCCTGGTGACACTGACACGCTGGGTCAAGTGCACTGTAGCTGACTGTAACTGCAAATATTAATGAAGCTTTGAAAGGGATTCAAAAATGACTCTAAATGTCCATGCTGGCTAGAAACTCATTTTGTTCTCACATAAACATATCAGATCATCCAAAAAATAATTCAGCTACTTCGGCCAAAATGCACAGGTAACATTTGAGATCTTTTACAGCTTATACCCACGCCAGGCTTCCCTCTCCTTGGCTTATTACCTTGTTCTCCCACACTCATTTGACAGGGAAGCCTACCAAATATCAGAGTGCCACATCCACATATTGATGCTGCCATGCATTCTACTAAAAAACTCAGTTTGTAGAAGCACGCTACAGCTGACAGTGTTGGCAGGGAACAACTGTTCCCCACTGAAGCCTTTCAAGGGAGATATTAGGTCCTAGCCTTGGAAACATGCCAGATTCGGATTTCCTTCCTTCACAGTAACCTTCTCGAGTGGGTGGATTTCACCCAGGGCATTAGAGCACAGGTGCCTTCTCCTCCCCACTGGGCACCCCTCCACTCTGCTCATCCCAACATCTTTGCTCTCATCACTGGCTTCAGTGATCCCATGGGTCCCAGCCTTCTGTCCATGGCCCCTTTCGAGATGCTCCATTTATGGATAAAACAGGTAAAACCAACACAAACAGACCATCCCAACAGTAGGCATTGAGGAGCCTGGGTTAAACAGCAGGTCCCTGGGGCAGGGCATGGGGTTACAGCATCTCCTTCACCTGCCAGCACATTTCTGTGGGCAGTCTGCCTCATCACCAGGGCAGCGGCCCAGCCCACCCAAGGAGGGCAAACAGACAGGTAGGTTGGACTTGGGCATCCTTTTCCACTCTGGCTCTGCAAGCCGCTGGCTGCACACATAGAGAGAACAGAAACTTCAACCAGCTGAAACCTTTCTTTTAGTCAAGAGGACTAGCACAGCCCAAAAATTTTACTTGTGAGCATGCAAGCATGTGTTTTTCTAAAGAAACCAGGCAAGTCACTCAGCAAATGCTCTGCAGAAAGCCCCTGAGGCATCACGGTGTCGTGTGTTGGCCCTCCATCCACTCTTCCCAGTGCCAGCCCTTCTCTGCACGAGAAGCTGAAAATGGAGCTGTTCTCCTTCTCCCTGCTGTTAGTCAGACTTTGAAGCATCCAACCGATACTAGTCTATCAGCCTTACAGTTATTTAAAAAGAGCCTGTCAGTGTGTTATTAATAGTAGCAATTACATTAAAGCAGTTAAAAGACACAAGTGAGCTTGGTAATGTACTGCAGCTGGGGTGAGAGATCTGCTCAGGCCTAGCCTGTGCTAGAAGAGGCTTTCAAGTGTGATTATATGGGCAAGCCTGTCTAGCTGAGACTGGAGATACATCTTCCCATGGTACATGACACAGATATGAGCTCACTCTGCCAGCTGCCCATCCATAAGCTGAATGGCCACAGAGCCAAACTTCAGCTAATACACCCTTCCTCTCAGAAATATCTATTGCCTCAGGTTTAGCAACGTACTCATCTACCCACGTCACAGCTGGTCATTTCAGAGCTTGAAGCAGAGTGCGCTGACATTCACTTTTGACATATTGTGCAGGCAATACCACTCTCTCATTTCTGCAGGAAGAATACCACTTCTCAAAAAGAATGTAGGTAACCAGCAGAAAGCTGCACTTTTTTTTTTTTTTTTGCCCATATAGCTGCGTCTAAACTAGGGTTTTATATCAGCATAAAAGCGTTATTAAAATAGCACATCTAACCAACATTATTTTACTGTCAGCAACTCCAAACGTAGGTCTGAGCCACTGGGAGAGAATCATCTTCCTAAACAGTCACTGAAGAGTTCATGCTTTAAACACTTTCTCAAAGAAAGGAAACTGAGGCAAAAAGCAATTGAAAGACTCCCCCAAGGTCATGCAATACATTTATGCAAATCATGACCCCACCTGCATTTTAGTCCATGGCACAGATGCCACAGAGGTAGCAATTTAATAAGCTACGAGCCCCATCTGTTCATTATTGTCTCAACTGGAAATTGTCATCCCCAAAGCTGAGCCACATTAATTGATTATATGAATGCTCCTGGTTTGCCCCAACACAAAGACAGTCAATTTAATTTAAATCCTTGTTGGAGGAGATTTCAATTTGCTGGCTGACTTTATGCTGAAGCAGACAAGAAGCACTTATAAGTTTCATAACCCACTCCCGCTATGTCTGACAGAGCACATCTGTCCACCTCCTACCTTTCTGGCAATTTTTAAATCAAAACAAATAAAATGGGAAATGAGCAAAAGGGAGACTTTTCTTGTGGTGCTACCCAGAGCTCTGAGCTTAACAGAATTTCAGCTAGCAGAGTTTCCCAAATCTAATAGCATTTCTTCAGTCTGAAGTTTTCCCTGGTCTGAAGTTTCTCTAGTTTCCTTTCCAGCATCATCTATTTTCACTTGCTCTCCATACCTCAATCTCATTAAAGAAAAAAGAACACAGTTCACATTTTTGTTACAACTACCAGCACTAGGCAGCAGTATCCGGGTCACAGAAGTTGGGGGGTGGGAGGGAGGAAGCTTTTGAAAATTCCCTAAATGCTGCATCCACTCTTTTTGACATTTTAAGCCATCAAAACTTCACCAGTGACATGAGAGGCTGATAAATTTTTCTCTCTTACCCTTTTCTTTCATTAGTAGCTGGATTTTGACTACATTATCCCTGACAAAGAGCAGCTGCCTCCACAAGTAACGGCATTATCATCAGAGGCAGCCACAAGTAAAAGCACTATATATGTAAAGGGATCAGAACATTTACTGTTTGTTTGTTTGTTTGTTGGTTGGTTGGTTGGTTGGTTGTTTTTTTTTTTGCAAACTGCATGAGAAACCAATTCACCTGCACCTTTCTTGTGTTAAAATAACAGACTTGCAAGTCCTCCCTGAGAGCTTTGCTCCCAGTAGAAAATCTACATCCACTGAACAATCCACCTGACCTCCAAAAACACCATTTCCCTCTTCTGTCCATAAAAAATGATCCTTTTTGCACATAGGCCTTCTTCACTGAAGAGTATTTTTTTCAGTTAAAAGCTTGCATTAATTTTAGCTCTTTGTGCTAGCAGTTACAGTCCTGCTTTGTTTAAACTTGGGATATTTTTCTTTTCTTCTTAGAAAAGGGAGAAAAAAGCTAATAATTCCATCTCCCAAACAAAAAGACACGAGCATAGACACATAGACACATTTTGTTCAACTGCAGTGGCATTACCAAGAAGTGCAACAGTAAGAAAAGTAAGCAGATGCTTGCAGGCAGCTGAACAAGGTGGTTTGAAGGTACCCGAATTACTACAAACAGACCATTTATCTTTCTCTTCCACCTTCTAACCCATCACTTGACCGTAATGGCACTTCTGCTGTTCATCACTCTCTCTCCCCATCAATTTTCATTGCCCTTCACAGCTTCTTTATCACTTTTGTTGTCAAACCTACAACTACCTTTAGTTCAGATATTTGCCATAAATCGTAGCAATAGACATCTAACCCATGAAGAACATAAATAAATTGGCTAGTTTTGAGTGGCGCTAGGCGATAATGTGTTTTTTTTTCATATCCGCAGATATAGCTAATATCTTCATATCTCTATTGGAAAACTGACATTGCACTAATGCCCTTACTCTGACTGCTTGTCTGTCCCCTCTGTGCTATTTTATGTGAGCATGTTCAGGTGCAGTGAGGACCAAACCACCACGTGACATAAAACAGTCACCAGGAAATTAAAAAATTCAGTTGTTCTCTTTTTACATGCCATGCAGTCTGTTTTACCACAAACTGGCACCAAAAAAAAAAAAAAAAAAAAAAATATAAAAAAAACAAAAAAAAAAAAAAAAAAAAAAAACAAACTTTAAGCTTTGCTAAAAAGCACTGAATGTTTATAGGTTTAATGCACGTGAACAGAACTATTATCATTTTCAAAGACTAAAAAAGACAGAGTTTTAGCTCCCAGAAGAAGAAATACCAAAACCATTGCCTCCTTTTTCTTGCAATTTTGTGGTGGGTTTTTTTGGTGGGGGATTTGTTGTTTGTTTGGTTTTCTTTTTTCATTTTTACACTGATGTAACAGCATTGACTTAAGAGGGATGCGAGGTTTACTCCAGTACAAACAATACAAAATGCAGAAAAAATAAATCTCTTTCTGCAAATATGTCTATTCTCGAAGCCAAAATGTGTGACTGGGAGTGGGCTCCAACACAGAGCACCCCATGAGCCACATACCTTTCCACCACAGTGCCACAACAGAGCCAGACTGCTGGCTCATTCCCAGCCCCTGCTTCATCTACCTAGACTGAAAAAAATAAAACCTAGGTCCACACCATATGTAAGATAATATTGGTGATGAGCAAGTCTGGCCTTATGAAAGACTACCAGCTCCATATTTATCTGACATACCCAGGAAATTACAACTTTCTTTCCCTCCAGTTGAAAATCTGGATGTTTTGGGGCAAAAACCTCTGTTTTGGTTATTGGCTCTGCAGCCCTACTGTTCTTCATCAACAGCAAGACATGATGCTATTCCTTCTAGCCTAGACCATGATCACAAGCTGAAAGCACAGCCTCAGTTGACAATAAGGAGAGAAATTTTTAGCTGCCGACAAACCTGGAAAAATGTGGCCCAAGTATCATCAAAATTCTCCGAGGCCAAATAAAAAGTTCTTTAAAAAAAGTTTCAGCTAACATTTACTTTTTTGGGGGGAGGAAAAGTAAGAAGGGGAGGAATGCAAAGGAGAGCTCAGATCATATTCTGGCGCTGTGGTACTGCTAGTATGTGGAAAGACAAACTCCTACAGACGCACTAGCTGAAGGACAGGGTAGCAGCAGACACACACACATTCAAGGAGGTCTCTTCTCCCTTTGCTTCTCATTTACCCCAACCAAAATGAAGGGGTAAGGCAACCCTCTGCCCGACAGGGAGACCTCCCACCAGCCCCCACCTTCTCCCCAACCTCCCACCAAGACAGGAACCCTGCGAGAGTAATGGCCATGTCACTCACAGCTTTCGTAGCCCCTGTCTTCCAGCAAGAGTGCCCAGCCCCTGTGGTTACACCCAGAGCTGCTGCCTTCACCCCTGCAAAGCGAGGGGCAGTTGGGCTGCTGGCGGGGGGGAAGCTGCTGCCTCAATGGCACATAATGACCCCTGGCTGCTCTAGAGAGAGGCAGCCTCACAACTGGGGCAAGTGCGATTGCCTTGACAGACCCGGCTCTCTTGGTTTTTCTTCTGAGGAGAGACTGAGAGAGCTGGGTCTGTTCAGCCTGGAGAAGGCTGAGAAGGCATCTTATCCATACTTACAAGTATTTCAGAGGTGGGTATCAAGAGGATGGGACCAGACCGTTTTCAGTGGTGCCCAACGATAGGATAAGGGCGTAGACTGAGGCATAGGAGGTTCCATCTAAACATGAGAAATTTCCTTACTTTGAGGGTGACAGAGCACTGGAACAGGCTGCCAGGGAGGTTGTGGAGTCTCCTCTGGAGACATTCAAAACCTGCCTGGACGCATTCCTGTGTGATCTGCTCTAGATGAGCCTGCCTTAGCAGGTGGGTTGGACTAGATGGTCTCCAGAGGTCCCTTCCAACCCCAACCATTCTGTGATTCTGTGACTGCTTCATGCCCAAACCTGTGAGGGCATGCAACCTCCAAAACAGCCACTGAGGCTGTAAGTAATTGACTCCTGCTGGGGGCAAAGAGGAACAAGGAGAGGAGCTGAGAGGACCCAGCTGGCAGCTGAGTCCCTTTCCTTTAGAGAGGTACAAGGGGCCTGTGCCCATGCATGACAGTTGTCACAGCACTTGCCATTGCCACTTTGAGGCTACCTCACAGGCAGCTGGTTGAGCATCCTGGCAGCCAACCACACAACTGGTGTGTTTAAACATCACAGTCAGACATGTACATTTGCACACACTTTAGCGAGTAGCCTGGCCCTGCTGCAAACCAATGGTTCATTATATAGGCTCAGCACTCACCGTGTTTCCTGTTTCCTTCATCCAGGCGAATGTTCACCGCCTCAGATGGTGGCAACCTGCACATATGAACCAAGGCTGCCACTATCATCATAGTGATGCACATGGGGTTTCTCCCTCCCTACTTCCCCTCCTACCTGAAAACATTTTTTCACTTCATTGCAGCTACTTAGGTATAGCTACAATATGTGGTTTAGAGGGAAAAAAGAAAAAAAAGAAAAAAAGGCAAGACATCAGTGCAGGAAAACAAAAAGAGAGTAGAAGAGGGAGTGGAAATATTCATGTGTTAATAGACTGTGATGCACAGATGGAAACATATTCACCACTGGGAAATGGTGTTTAATATTTAAAATTACATTCACACTTGAGAGTTCAAAATGGAAACGCAGTTCAGATTCGGAGAGGTACTGTCTCTCACCATCCTTCCCTCACACTCCCCAACAGATCTGCCAAAGATGAGCAGCCTCCAGCACACCATCACACTTACCCAAAGAGCAGGGCACTGCAGAGCTGAGCCCCATCTTCAGGGTTACCTGAGTCCAGCAAACCTGACAGCACAGAGGGTCTGTGCAGGAGGTGACCACATTTGATCTGTGGTACAAAATGCCCTTTTTGGGAACTAGGTTGCCTGTTTAGGGCAACCACTGTCACCTTCACTTCGCCTGGTATTACATGTTAGGTACCCCAAAGCTTTTACGTTCTCAGCATCACAGATCAGCAACCACTTTGCTGCTTGCAGCNCACTTTGTCATCTGTACACAAGCCTCTGCTTTCTGCTCCGTTATCAGGTGCCTGCCTCTACCACCGCCTGATTTAAAGATTTCCTGGTGCTGGCTGCATCTGTAATGCAGTCAGCAGTGATGAATTGTGATGTCACGAACGCTAGATCGCAGCATTGCTGAAGGAATTGGGATGACAAAGCGGGGGGGGTGGGGGGGGGGGTGGAACCTTGTGTTTACACAAAAATGTCTGCATAATTAGCAGGGCCAGCAAAGGAAATAGAATTAGGCAGGAAAATAGAATTAGCCTTCTTTGGATGCTAACTGGAAGAAACGTGATTCTTTTAAATGCCAAGTGTGTGTGGCATTTCCTGGAAAAGGATATTGTGCCTGATACACTGGATCCAGACTGGGCAGAGCATGAAAAGGGAAAGCTGAAAAGATGCTTGGGCTCTGGAGGGGAAAATGCAGGTAGAGAGAACATTGCCTTCTGCACTAAGGCTTTTACTTGGACGAGAAACAGGGAAAATGAAAAGTATCTCAGCAGACCAAGATGACTGAATTTTGTTTGTTTATGCCAGAAAGGGCTGAAACTCAAGGCTCAACAGACCAGGTCTGCAAGAGTTTCTTCCCACACACACTCCCTGTGGCCTTGTGGAAAAGACTCCAGCCTGGGGAGCTGTGCCTTTCATTTTCTGTCTTTTATCCTTTCCCCTTCAACCTCTTGCCTTCACCCATAAGACAGAGGTGACAACTTCCCACAGTCAGGCATGTGCCAGATTTCACCTGCTCTGTCATACAGGCACCTCCAAGAAGCAATTCCACTGGCATTTTTTAAATCCACACCTGGCTGGCATTCGTCATTCACAGCTCTCTGCTTCCTCCCTCATGTCTTCCTTCAGCTCTCACAGCACTGCCACTGCTGGTCGCAGGATCTTTGCTTTAGAAGGCAGCCTGTCGGGAGCTGCCTCCTTTTGGCTACTTGGAAATACAAAATAATGACTTTTTTTTTTACTTTTGTGAATGTGAACCATTCAAAAGACACGGTGCTCCTGACAGCTCCTGAAGAAATTCTGCCTCAGTGACAGGCTTCTTTTTAACGCCTGGGCTCCTCCTCATGGCCCATCTATGGTCCTTAGCATAATTAGGTGAAGTTTACAGCCATTTCAGATAGGGAGGACTACAGGCTTTCAATCTGCAGAAGGAAGACAACTTTGCCTTGATCACTATCCTCTGTTCTGGCTGTCTAATTTGGTTAAAAAAAAATAATAGACATACTATCTGATGCAGGAAATTTTTCCAGGAGTACGGAGGTGCTTTTCAACGGCAGCTTCATGATCTTTAAATTCAGGGGTATCATAGCACCAGCTAGAGGCAACAACTTTTGGAAGACCACCTAGCATTTAAATGTCTTGACATAGCTGTGCTAACAGTTATGTTTAGCAGACAGTGGCGTGCAGGGTTTGGGGGTTCTACCTCATTTTTCTATTCTGTCATCAATTTCCTGTGTTACTTGAGAAGAACAGTTTATTTGCATGTAGCTCATTTACGTTTGTTTTGGAGGTGAAAATAGTACTTTTCTGCCTCACAGACACTGGTGCAGCAGCTGTGAAGTTGCTGGGTGAGAAGTGCTGAAGAAGTAATAAAATACTATTGCCAGATTCATAAACTCTCTAGGAATCCTTATCTACAGCCTCCCAGCCTAATTTTGATTTTTGATATATACAACTGATTTCTGAACTGTCCAACTTGCAACAACCTACAGGAACCTGGTATTCAGAGAGAGGCGCTTCTCACTCCTCCCTCTGCTGAAACCAAAAGTGTCGCACTGAATCAGCCACAAATGCTCATCACTACCAAAGGGTAGTAGCATGCCCGCAGGTTACTTGGAAAGCTTAAATCTTTTTCTCCTCATCTGAGTGATCCTCTTCAACTATGTCCCCAACCTCTGCTGTTTCTGGCCCCAGGAGCTTTGCAGTAAGGGACAACTGAGGTGTTGTTCTGCCACTCTGCAGAACAACTATCCTTGCCTCGGGCATCCAGTGAGCACCCAGCACTCGCCTGTCAGCGCTGACCTTGCTTTGCAGGGGTGAAAAAAATGCACCCCAATTTGGAATAAAGCAGCCGCTTTGCTGAGCCCCACCGGAGCACCATCTTCCTTCCCTTCATGCTGCCAGCCTCCCTTCTCTTCCCTCCCCAGGGTTTCCAGGCCAAAGACACAGCGAAGAGCAAGATTCAGAGGCTGCCAAACCATTCAGCAGAGGAAGCTCAGGATCAATGTCCTCACTGTTCGCTCTGCCTCACCTCGGCTTGAATCCAAACAGCCGCACAGGCACTGCCGTGACAGCCGGCAGCCTCCGCCAGAAAGGCCGGGCAGGGAGCCGCAGGCCTTGCCCAGAAGTAGTGACTTTCCTGGCATTTAAATTGCGGGGAGGGGAGGGGAAAAGGGAGACGAAAAGAAGCAGGAATGAGAGGGGGAAGCGAGCAGGGAGAAGCTGCAGAGAGCAAGGGAGGGGCAGGAGCGCGCTGGCTATGCCGGGGCTGCACTGTCACCCAGCGGCGGCGCAGCGAACGCCGGCGTCCAGGGCTCCTGCCCCGGCCCGGGGACCCCGGCGGGCGGGCGGGGATGCTGCGGGGCCCTGCGGCCGCAGGGCTGAGCCTCCCAAAGCCATGGGAGCCCCTTCTGGGAAAAAAAAAAAAGGGGGGGGAGCTGTTTCTAATAATCTTCCGAGGGGGAGGCGGGGGGAAGTCCAAACCTCAACCATATTCCATATAGCCATCGAGCATGCTTGTGCCAGTCACAAAATGAGACGTTTCTGGGGAACGGACACGTGCATTTTACTCTTCGTATTGCACCAGACTTCACAGAGTGGTGTTTTTCAGTGGAGCTGAAGAGGAAATTAAGCCTCGCTGGCTTCCTGGTGAAAACTTGGCACCTTTAGATGTAACTGCTAAAAAAAAAAAAATGTTTTCAGATTCATGTACCTGTTTTTCAAGAGGCTGAGAATACATCTGTCTTTTTGCAAGATAAGAAAAATTTCACGTTTCATTTCAAAGAGACAAAGTTAAATAGTTCTGCACAACAAGGGCAATGTTTCAGTCAGAGCCCCAGTAATAGATGCTCTATGCTGAATAGTCTTATGTAGCAATGACAATATAATCAATTGATGGATGAGTTAAAATCTTGTAAGACTCACTCAAAACCCCCTCTATATAGTAGCATGAGTGTGTCCATTTTCCAGATACACTGCATCCATCAGCAATACCAAGGGAAGGGATAGGGAAAAGTTTTGAAATCGTGAAAAATACTTTGGATATATCAAGCTTTTCTTTGTTTTTCTATTGTACTTAAACATTCCCAGCCAATCCAGTACAGCCATTTGCCTTACAGAAGTATTTTGTGCTATGGAGAAATTACGTAGGAGGAAACAGGAGTATGAGAATCAGATTATACCCATAGCCTAGATCTATCTGGAACTGGCTGTTTTATGAAGCCAGGGGAGATCATACAATTTCCTCATCTTCCTACTATCATTTTTCAAACTTAAACCTCACCTTTGTCCCACTTGAAACCCACCTAGGACTGGAAATGGGAGGGTTACACTAACACAGAGACTATCTGCTCTGGCTAAAACCAGAACTCATTCACTCTAACAGTACCCTGGTACATTTGGTAGGCTTGTAAATTTGGGAATTAACAATACAAGTCCTGAACCTCATTTTTTCTACACCAAATTAAACATCTGAGTTTTACCCACCACTGCCCGGTGCTGCAGTTGGCTACATAATTGCCTCTTTCTAATGAGCTGAAGCTGAAGCTCATTAAACACATCTTGTCATTTGTATGGTTTTGTGCTGCAGATACAAAGATTAGCAAGGATTTATGATTTATAGCTCACTTGAAAGATGAATAACTTACCACTTAATGTCTTCCACCAGGGGAAAAGCTAAGCGAAGTGCCATGTGCTACAGTGCCCTGTGAACTCCCATCCCAAGAAAAAGGACTGGAGAACTAGCAGGTTTTACCCCCAAAATCTAGGTATGGTGAGCCAAAGACTAAGGTTAGTACCAGAGTTTAGGAAGCTATACCGAGAACAGATTGCACTATTGCACGCTGTGGGAGGAACAGTTAAGGAGTCAAGATGTGCAGCAGGAAACCTCCCAGGTGTCCAGTGGGAGCAACACTTCCCACACTCCTTCCCCTCAGATGTTGGGGCAGGAGCAAGAAAAACTCCCTTTTGTGCTTCTGTCAACTTCATCCAGCTCGAAAGTTAACTGCAGGACCCTCACAAAATCTCTGGCTGAGATGGTAATAGAAAAAGAGAGCAGATTTCTCAAGCAGGCTGAATTTCAGCCACCACCATTTTCCCACACATTTGAACTCCCTTTTCCCCATTTATTTCTTCATTCCTCTCTCAAGCACAGTGACAAGTCAGCTCTTTGTTTTTAGTACTTCAGATACTCCCTCACAGCACTTACATTGCTGAGCCCTCCCACAAATTCAGGATAATGAATAATGCTCATCGTCTGCTTTGGTGTATCTGTTTCCCCCTCTCTGGGATTGCAACACGATTGGAGAGGCACAAGCACTGGCAGCTGAACAAATCCCACGCTGTCACGGAGGATAGGCACAGCAGCATACCCCAGCAGCCTTCCCAAACACTGCAGCCTGCTTTTCTGTGTTTGGGGCTCTTTCGCCCAATAACTGGCCATGGACCACCCAGCACCAGTGGAAAAGCAAAGCTGCAAAGCAGTCCTGACATACAGGGAAGCCAAGCACAGCAAAAAAGTATGCTCTCTTCCTTGGTCCTCCCCAGAAATGTTACTCCTCATACCATCCCACATTAACATCCATTTCCTGATACAGTGACCAAGCCAGCTAGCTGTAAGTTGGCTCTTCTGTTTTTCTAGGCTTGAATTGGACTGTTTCCTATTAAAAATCAAGAAACACAGTTATGTGTAATATTACATTTAATATAGTATATATTGCTGTTACTTATTCCTATAAAAGCCTATTTCTCTAGAAGAAGTCCCTGTCATTACTGACTCCTCTTCCATCACCCTGCCTCTGTCACCAGGAATCACATTTACCTGCAGCCTGGGAGGCATCAGTCACTTTGCCATCAATACCCTCACGATAGAGCCTTACAATGGTTGAAACTGTTACTCAATTAATCACCAACTAGTTCCTGCCAAATTACCTACAATAGTTCTTCCTTTGGCGGGGAAGGAAAGAATACGGCCCTTTAAAGTGCTCTGAGGTCACATTAGCCTTGCACACACTCCATTACCCGTGACCTTGTCTCTCCAGCAGAAGTCGTAAGCACAGATCAGATATTTGCCTGTCCTCCTCTGACAGTGCCTAGAGACACAAGGTTTGAGAATAAAGGGGGTCCTGCTGAGAGATGGGGGGCAGCCAGAAGGAGCACAGGGTCAGAGATGCTAGAAATGTTGTCCCCAAGCTCCAGACAGGGACTTGCCTTGAGGCACGAAAGCAGCGGAACAGGGAAGAGCAGCCAATGGTTGAAGAACAAGAAGGAGCTGCCCAGAGGTCTGGGGGGAAGCAAGGGTGGCCTTTTGAGGGAGAGTAAGGTGCCATGTGTGGAGGTTGTGATTTGCATAGCTCCCTGCCTTGGGCGGTGGCCAAGCCTCTTCACCTGGTAAATGGAGTCAAGGGGGAAAAAAAGCAGTGGTTTACTCTACATGCTGCCATGGACACGTGGAGCTTGCTCCACTCTGGGAGTTTCAGGAGGATCAGCTGGAGGAGCAAGAAGCGCTCACTCTCCTTGCCAAAGGAATGAATAAGAAATGCAAATCTACGTTCCCTGGAAACCTAAAATTGTGTCACTGCCTTCTCTAAGCACAAAACAGTATGATCTGGGGTTACTCTGCAGCTCACCCAGGGATGCATAGTAGAATCAAAACCTCCAAAGTTAAGCAAGAAGCTCATTAAGTGTGCAAAGAATATGAGGAACCTTTGTTGAAAACTGTCATAAAAATACTGGCTGTCATCATGGGTTACTGAAGATTTTGGGTGTACAACAACTGCTCTGTTATACCTTCCTGTGAAGGCTTTTCACCACTAATTTACCTTACTGGAAAATGAAGATATGAAAACAGCAAAGCATCCTGTGAAGCCATGACCTTTGCAAAATTTTCATTTAAAATGTTTAAAAACAATGACATTTTTCATGGAATGTTTCAGTCTTGAGTTTGGAATGGCTTTCAGCTTTGAAATGAAATTTCCCTTTTAAAAATGAAAAAAATGAACACTAAAAAAAAAAATCGTTTGATATTTTTACAATGCAATGTGATAAATGAGCCATTTTGCACATTGCCAATTTGCTGAAAAAAAAAATGTAACAGGTCATTCCAAACATGTTTTTTCCCCAAATATTGGCATTTTAGACAACTTTCACAGTTGTTGGCTTTTTTTGAGTTTTATTGTTTTGGGTTGTTTTTACCTAGCTCAGTACGCACTACATATTTTGTGGGGTTTTTTTGGATCCCAGTTAACAGACACTCATTATTTTTAATTAATTGCTTTAACATTCCTGGCAGTAAAAAATGACAGAAATATACACAAGATGTCAACTAATACTCTGCATTCTACTTGTATTCTAGAAAAAAAAAAATGGAGCTGTGAGTTGCAATCTCCACCTTCCTCTAAGTGAGTTCTTGGTAGGTTTGAGACTCTATGAAGGATATATTCTCATTTATTCTAAGAGCTATTCCATCGCTCAGCATTTAGTGGGAATATCTGAATTCTGTAATTGTCACACTCTTCCAGAAAGCTACATTAATTCCTTTCAGATACAAAATTATCTCTATTGTTTCAATTTCAGATACCCAAACTTCCTTCTTGCTGTACCACCTACAGCATTTTCCACAGCTGACATCTATGGGGGAAAAAAATAATATATATATATACATATATATATGTAGAGAGAGACTGAAAAATGGGGTTAGGGTAGTACAGAATAAATTCAATTCAGTATAAACCCATAAAATGCAAAGAGGTTCTAATTAGAGTAATTATTGCAACTGGAAAAAAAAAATATTTTCATTAACATAAGTGCTACTTTATTTAGTGTGTTCTTTTAGTGCTATTTCTAGCATGGCCCACCGACATGAACATAGGGATCACCATACTGATCCGTCTAAATATAGCACATTCTAGCTAGCTGACAGTGACAGGTACCTATTATTAAACTGCAAGAAGATGGCAAATGATGAAACAGTGAAGCCTTCTGGGAACCTGAGCAGGCTCCTGCTGTCAGTGGGCTTGAATTGAGCCGGATTGCTTCGGGGTGGTAAGTGGAGTCCTCCTGACCCCCCAGGATCTCAACCTTCAAAACAGAAAGAGGGAGGCAGGGCAGCAAGGCGTAGGACACATGGCGCTGGCTGCTTCAGCCTCCTGAGAGCCTATGTCAATAGCTCTAAGAGCTGCAAGAAATCGACTTTACCATCCTGAAGCAGTGGCTCTTGTGGCTCTTGTGGCTATTTACAACAACTTAGAAAGCCTGCATAGCATTCAATTATTTCCCTGCTCCTTCAGAAAGTTAAAGAGGTAAGACAGAAGGTGAGAAACACATAAAGACGAAACATTACCAGGATCTGCACAATCTGCTGGGAGCAAAGCATTGCTATATGGCCCCATTCAAAGTAGCATTATCTGTCTTTCCCTCCCAGCTCACCCACTGACTTGAAGCAATTTCAGTTTTAATGAATGCTTAAATTCAGATATCATCGCAGAACTATCGAAGACTCTGCATACAAATATTTGGTTTATGCCTTTGTGCAAGGTGGCATCCTTTTCAGCCTGACTGGAAAGAAGCCCAGCCAGAACATCAATGGGTATCTGCAGAGCCTGCATTACCCTATTTTAAACATTTGTACAGTGTATACTAGCATCACAGGTTGTTTTGGTGCCTCAGCTATGAATAGCTCTTCTGGAAAATGGAGCTTATAGACAGACAATCCTTTCCATGCTGGGAGTGGACTGAGGAACCCAGCAAGTACCATCTACCAACTGGTATTTCGGAAGTGTTTTTGTTTGCAATGATTCTGGTTGCTTTTCTTCTACAAGAGAAGAAATAGCCCTCAATTCTGTCCTTTTTTTCCTTCTTACATTTGTTATTTTACCTCTCTCCCCTAGCCAGCCTTAATAATCTCCTCTGAAAAATTAAACACTCTCAAAGCCAGAGGCACAGAAGTGTTTCTGTGCCTTTGAATACTTCCCCACCCTGTGGAAACTTGGGGCTGGCTGCAGAACGTTGGACCAGCTCATCACAGGGCAGAGGTATGTAACTCATGCTGCTCAAAGACTAGAAGAAAGAGCGTAGGAATTACATTGATGAATTCACTCTCTAATTGTTCATTAAGATAATGAGAACAAGCTATCAAAGGATTTCTGAAAGAAGCATATTTGAAGGAAGGACCCCAGAGAGAGAGCAGGGAGGTCTGAAAGCAAGAAGTTTGGAGATTATGGAGAGAGGCAGCACAGGAGATGATGCTCAGGGGGCCACAGAGGCAAGGGAGGGAGACAAGCCACCCACCTGCTGAGGGCAATGGGGAGGGAAGCCTCTGAGGAAGCCTTTTGCTGTCATTCTTATGAGAGTCTGAAGAAACCTGTCCCCCGAGTCAGACACTGCACACCACGGTTGTGAGCACTCCTCCCCCACACAAGACCCCCACCCGTGTGTGGGCAGAAGGAGGAGGGAGCGAGTCAGAAGGGTGCCGTGGGGAGGAGACACAGGTGCCCTCCGAGCAGGGACAACTTTGGTGGTGGGAGGCGGCAGGAAGGCAGCCATGCGAGGAGCAGAGCTCTATGCTGGGTAAGTGCCGCTGTCCTCTTGACCACAGCTTCCTCTCACTGC
This sequence comes from Pampusana beccarii, assembly GCA_013399365.1. Classification (NCBI taxonomy): domain Eukaryota; kingdom Metazoa; phylum Chordata; class Aves; order Columbiformes; family Columbidae; genus Pampusana; species Pampusana beccarii. Next base: position 106,395 of record VWYH01004761.1, on the reverse strand, counting down.
CCTCAGCCCTCGCTCAATTAAAACTGTGCTGCTTGACAGGACATCAGCAGAGATAAATCAAGGCAGCAGCTGCAGACACAGGGCAGAGCTTGTCGGCTGCTACAGCTCAGGCAAGAGGGGCACCCACAGTGCCCAGGGAGCGTGGTAGCTTGCCTCAAGCCCAACACGTGCTCGCACAAACCCTCCAGCAGCCAGCTGTACTTGCAGTCAACTGACTACCACAACCATCATCCTGCCCACACTACCCCCATCTTTCCCAAATGCCACACCTTTTCAGCCAGAAGCACTGAGAGACACTGTCCTCTCTGCCCTTGCTTCCCCAGCACCCCCAGAGGGACAGGGGAGGGGACTGCCCCTGCCTGCTCTCCCCTGTGCAGGCGAACAGGTATTTAATGGAACATGGTGCCGGATGGCAGTGCTCAGCTCTCATCTCGTCACCTCTTGGGCTCCCCACAGGCAGAGCTCTGTTCTTGCAAAATCTGTTGGCAAGTGTACCAGCACCAGTACAATCTCCTCCTGACTCTCCAAGCGAAACCCCCACATGAGAGCGCATATTGCAGGCTGCTCACAGGGGGAGGAGGAAAAAGGCAGCTCACTCATCCTCCTGGGGTACAGCAGCTAACCAGGCAGCATGATGGGCCAGGTTCAAGCCTCCTCTGTAGGGTATGTGTGGAGACTAATAAAGGTACTTCATTATTTGGAGGCACCTGCCCTGCAGCTGAGCCCCTGGAAGCCAGACAAAGTGGCAGCACACCATGCAGTGACCTGCAGCAGCAGCACAGCTGCTTGCCCCCCACCTTTCACACAGACAAAGTAGGATCTGATGCCTGATGTGTTCCCACACTACCAACTCTACCAAGTTTTAGTGCATCTCTCTGACTAGGTTTGGGATAAAAACCTTCTCCAGAGTCTTTTGGAAAGTCCAGGCTTGAGCTTCCTGACTGAGATGTGGAGCTGGTCATCACACTCACCTCCTCGACTACCTGGACTGTGTAATGCAATGAAGGGTTTGATGCCTTGGCTACAATCCAGCAATATTTCTCTTTGAAACTACTCAGACTTTCAGGAAATCCTAAGAAACGACACCACCCTCAAATCCTCCTGGAAATTAAATATGAAAGGAGGATCTGGCATATTCATGTGAAGTTAGCAGTAACAGAAACCGGAAGAAAAAGAACTGTAGTGGAACGACGAAGGGACCTGGGTAGACTAAAAGGAGCAAAAAAAGAAAAAGGCATGTCAAAAGCATAGTGTGAATGTTGCTGAAAACGGAGCAAGTAAAAAGAGAGATGAGAGAAAGGAGCAGAAGAATGCTAAGCCAAGGAAAGTCTCAGAGCAAGACAAAGTAACCTATGTAAAAGAAAAGGTCAGTGATCAACAAATACATACTTTAACACACATAGCAAAGGAAAGGAACAAGAAAATGAGCAAAAAGCACAGTTTAAAGGTTAGGGAAGGGAAAATACAAGAAAGCAAAGTGAGGCAAATGAGAGCGAAAACACATGAGGCAAGAGGCAGTAGGAAAAGTTAACTCACAAGGACGTGAGGTTTCTGCTAAAGCTCTAGGTACAGCAGGACCTTAAATGAGAGGAGCCTATTTCACTGCAAAGTGATATATAAGCAGTGCAGAGGTCTTCTTCAGGATTTGCTGTCTCACTTGAGAGCACTGGTGAGCCAGGTGAGTCCAGGTAGGAAGGTTCTTTCCCCGGGGCACTTGGTGGATAGTGCAGCCCCAGCTTGCAGGCATAATGCCAGGTACCACTGCAGAGCAAGGCTCCCTCTGTCCCCTCTTGTCCCCATCACCTATGAGCCTGCCAGTGTTTCTGAACCAGTAGACAATAAAGCAAAGGGCAAAATTGTTTTGTCACTCACCTGAAACTCCTGTGTTTTTTTATTTTTATTTTAAGGCTACAAGCTCAGTTCTTACTGATGACCTACATTTCCCCAGTAAATCCAGATTATTATCAGCACCTATGTGAGAGCCATTGCAGATGTAATCTTACCTTATATTGAGGGTCATTATGTTTGCATTATGGCAAGCCTGCAACACTTCCGTGGTCCTTTTTCCACATCTCTAAGGGAAAAGAACAGAAAATTCTTCAAGCATTTTCTGACAAAATCACTTGCTGTCAACAATGCTACAGGTTTTCCAAGGATATCCACAGCAAAATTCACCTACAGTGTATCCTAGCATGAATCTGCTAGTTCTCAGCTCTCCTTGGCTACTCTCAACAGCTAGAAGAAACATCCAAGACTGGTCACAGAGGTTTCTTTACCAACTGGAGAGGATAATATCTCACTCTTTTCTTCTGGTTATTTGGATAGTCTTAAAGACCAAATAAAGACATGACAGCACCACCCATGCCTGACATCATCACCATACCAGAGAGGAGTCACCTCTGATTCCTTTTCTGTCAGCAAAGGCACCTCTCATATAAAGGCTGGTTGAAAGCTTCAGCTGTGAGGGAAAAGCACCATTTCTTTCCCATCCTAGTCGAATAGAATAACCCTGCCTGACCAAGAAAGCCTTTCAGAAATAAGTATGTTCCACACCACAAAAGAAAGAGCTGAAGAAACGGAATTGTCACTTGTAAAAGAGAGGCACTGGCAAGCTGAAGATGCCCAAAGATTAAAGTGGAGTTTGAAGGACCTCAAGAAACAATTAAAAGGGAAGAGAAGCACACACCTGGTGGAAAATGCATGAGAGCAGAGGTGGTAGGATGCAAAGAATATCCACATCTATAACAATGATTAATTGTGAGAGTAATGGGTTGTTTGCCCATCTAGAATGCAGAAGTGGTAAAGTGTTGTGTAGAAATGCCATTAATCTCCCTTGATGGGTGTATTATTTCCACTGAATTCTACCTGACATTTCAAGTTGCTTTCAATATATTTTATAGTACATTTTTTTACATTTTCAGAGCTCTATTGCCAAAGATTTTGATTCATCAGAATTAATCAGCAGCCAGGAACAGAGCCAGATACAACAAATAAGGAACCAGGCACTTTTGATATTCTCCCAATCCTAGATGGAGGTATAACTCACATTTATTGGTATGGAAAGACCTGGGGCTGCTCAGAGAAGGAAAAAAAAAAAATAACAACACCCATGTGCATTGTTGCAAGAAACTGATAGGAACTGTCAGTGAACAAATTACTACTACTTCTGCTTTGAGGTATTTATTTGACTCATCGTTTCGAGAGCAGCAGAGAGAGAGTAGAACCCAGCATACACTCCTCTCATGCTGAGTAAATCAGCAGGAACTGCATCAGATGCAATGGTGTTACACCAGTGTAACTGAGGGAGGTCTCCAAGGATGACTGAAAATATCTGGGCTCCATACATAAAACCCACCCTGAAGGCCTGACTACAAATTCAAAGCTACTCCTTTAACAGAAGAAGCATAAGAAATATATTTGCTTAATTACTCCTGAAGGACAGCCTGATGTGATGGAGAAAATGTTCCACATAGTACAAGCAAATGAGAATCTCTCCTCTTGCTGCCTGTTGTAGGGTGCTGTTACTTAGTGCACTAGAAACCAACCGCTTTGGGGGTTCCCTATTAAATTACACTGCCCTTGCAACTCCTCACTAACACTAATGAGCACAACAATGGGAAGCTAATGCTGATGGAAAACAGAGAAAACCAGAAGCAGAGGCACAGCAGCTCCCACGAACAATGAGACAGTCAGGCAAGAAGCTTCAGCGGAAGGAGAAGCAATTTTTTTGGAAAGCCAGTGGGATTTCCTCCTCCCTCCCGCTTCCCTTTCTCCCAAGTGAATGTTTCTTGAGAAGTTTGTGGTGGCAGCAGCTGAGCCAGCCTGGAGTTTGAGCCAGGCCTTCCTCTCCACGCAGGCACCAGTGGGGGTCTCTGTCTGCATGCCTCTGCATTGAACCAAAATTAAAAATTCTGTTAAGAGAGGAAATCTCCTGCCAGCCGATATCCCTAAGCTCAGACAAATGCTGCAAAAACAAACGGTGTGACAGGAATTTCATGCCGAGCCCTGGCACCAAGAGGACACTATCATTTTTCTGTGCTATTTTGAAGTGATGCAAAGATGTCAGCATCGAGGGGAGTTAAAGGACCTATAACTGCAAAGCTCTTTCACAAATAAATAAAACATGAAAGTAGTTCCCTTTGCAGGGAGAGCAGTGGAGAAGAAGGATAAGGGGAGGGCTTGGAGCAGGAACACCATTTTCATTATGGATTTTGAACATTTAAAAACCTCTCTCTGAAGGCAGCTCAGCGATTAGCAGCAGCTTACATTTACAAGGATATTTTTGCACAGCTCCATTGCACTGGCTAATTGACGGACTTTCTTCTTTGCCAGTGAGGAAATTGGGAATGAGCTTTCTTTTTTGCTGACATACCTCAATGCCCTGGCTGCTGTTTAAGAGCCATCTCTATTCACATGCACACATGTCTTTATATATATACGTACACAGCAAATGTATTTACAAACAATGCAAATATTTGGCATCTTAGAAAAGCTCTGATAGAGGCCTCTGTTTTCATAGAGTATTTAACATACTAGCTAGGAAGAAGAACTGAATAAAACTGTTTACTCTAAAAATAATTGAAACCATGACACAATAAATTTACTCTGAGAGATGCACTTACTTCACATATAATCCTAGACTATTATCTACACTACCTGTTGCAAGGTTGGACAAATTAAAAGATTATGAGATCTTGCTATCTGCGCTGTATTTACCACTATGGGCCCATCTAAATAAGGTACTTTTGAAAGCAATTGCTCCCGAAAACAAAATTGAAAAGCAGGAATCCTGTCATTTGTTAGCTGCCAGCAGCAGTGTGCTGGTGCATACCATGTTCTTCATCTTGAAAACTTTTCCCATTGACTTCTGAGAAAGAACAGACAATGGACTGGTGCTTTCTGTTTCAAAAGAGAAGCCAGAAAGAGTCAATACAATTATTTTTGGCCTCTGCACACAGGGTATGCTGCCAGATAAAAACATAGTTGTTTGTGTTCTTTAGAAAAATCTTTAAAAAACTGTTCTGAAGAATTTCTATCAGAATGCACAATCTTTATCAGTAACTAATATAAGCTGAATGCCTAAGATACAGGGACAAGACTTGGGTTTACCATTTTGCCCACTGGGAATAACATTTTCAGTATTATGAGTGAGGATACATGCCCAAACATTGCCTGCTCGGGTAGCAGCATCCATTAAGACTACTAATCACCTCTGCTCCAGCATCATCAGAGCTGAGTTGAGACCTTTTTGTTGGACTTAATGGACCTCGGATCAGCCCTTCTACTGACGCAATTCAGTAAAGCACTTAAACATTCACATATAACTTCAAGTCCAAGCCTAAACTCTACCAAAGCAGAGGCAAACATGTGCTCCAGAGCTGATCTGATCAGGAAGGTTGGAAGAGAAACAGTGAGTAAAAGCATTCATGCAATTAGGATGATAAAGGAGTGTGACTTCCTTTGTGATGTGTCCTTCAAAAATCCTTTCCCGCTCCAGCCCTGCTTTTCCCTCCCTTGTACAATCAGAATAGTTTGGGTTGAAAGGGACCTTAAAAGGTCACCTTGTCCAAGCCCCCTGCAATGAGCAGGGACATCATCATCTTTTGCTTTCCCATTGAGCAAGACTGGTGTTTCCACCCCTCCTTCCTTCCTGATTGGCTGTGGCTCTCCACAACGACCTGCAGAAGGAGTTAATTTTTTTTCCTAATTAAACAACAGTGTACTGTGCATTATAATATTGTTAATCCTGCATTTTAACAAATTAGTCAATAGAGCCTCTATAGAAGATTGTGAAGACAGGCTTCCACACTAGGTCAGTCCTGGAGAAAGAAAACATCCGTGCATAAATACGTACACAGATATCTCCCACAGCTCTGCATTTACAACAGGTGCATGCTATTTTATCATCAGTGGGCATGCTGGTGCAGTCCCACTGTACTGCTTCCATGGCTCCAAGCAGCTGAAAGCTCTCTTGAAAGGCAGATGATGGCTATCCCAGACAAGACTAAATTTCAGGAAGGACAGGCACTTTGTATGGTGCTATTCAAGCCCTTTACTTTAACGTGCACGGGATGAACTGCAGGGTGAGAGAGGCCAGAGAAACAGCTGAGCAGGCAGGGTTAGACTTTTCCTCCATTGTTCACCTTCAATATATGTGTTTCTATATCCAGCTGTACCTTTAACACACCTTTAGGACAGTGATGCCTATGACTGGAGCAGCTGCAGAGGCAACATTAGGCAAAATATTCACATTTACAGTGATTTCCACAGAGGATTCTGTTGTCTCAGAGGGAGGTGGTCTTCGCTGAAGAACATTTTTCTAGCAATTAGTTTTGGCAAAAAGCCTTCCCTCAGACACTGCATTAAAACAGAACTGCAAGTTTTCCTTAGAATGAAAATCCTCCCTTTGAAATAGACTGTGGTAGTCTATGAAGCTTAGGCTTTAGTAACCCACTTCAGTAACCAGAAAACTGTTAGATCCATCATTTTCAGCCTTCCTGCAAGTTTCCAGCTGTCTGCGAACAAATGCCAGCAATGACTTTCCCTTTGTACCAACTACTGTGAACTAAAAATGCTGTCAGCTTGACTTTGCATTTGTTATTGATTCTTCAGGGCTCCCAGCAATCTGATTCGGCTTTGAAGCTGGCGCTGCTTGGAGCCAAAGGCTGGACCAGGACAACCTAAATTCTTCTGCAACTGTAAGATGCAGATGGAGAGGAATCTGTGGTCACAGGAGAACTACTGATACAGGCTTGCTCACTCAGCAGCTGATGCAAGGAAAGGGAACCAGCCTAACTTCCTACTGCTTGAAAATTAAAGGGTACAGAGCAGGACAGCAGAGAATCTACAACTTCCAATATCCCATTTTTTTCACGTGAAAACCATCACAGTGCTAGAATATTTTATTCTCTCAGTTTTGCATCGTAGGAAGTAGTAGTGCGTCTCCCCCTGTACTATGACCCTCTCTCCTGAAAGTCAATAGGAAACGCACACATCTGTGTCTCCTATTTCAGCTCAGTGGTATGACTCACAATCCAGTACAAGCGCACGCTTAAATGCTTTGCTGAGCAAAACTCCAGGCACTGTCCCATCCTATCTGTAGCTATCAGCCATCCTCTCACAAGCATTCATTCTTTGCTACATCATATAGAAAGGTTCAAAAGCATGTTAAAAGGTTACCTTTTTCTATTAAACTTTGTAGTACTTTTCTATAAGGCTAGTAAATTCATTTTATTGAGCAATACGACTGCCTGAGCATTTTTGGTGTGCTATAATGCATAAGAGATATTGTATTATTCAGTACATTTCAATCTTTGAAAAGTTTTTAAAGACTGAAATGCTTGCAATTTAATTTTAGGAATGTATTAGTACATATGCTATAGAGAAAATACATTCATATTCAGCCAGCATTATAATAATTTTCATTATCACAAAGAAATCTACTCTACTGGCATTAAAAATGTACATGAAGATGGACTGTATTCACCACAATTATCATTACTGTTAAGCATTTAAAAAGCCTGAGCCCATTACAATTTGATGACAGTTAACAAGAGAAGTAATTTTGTGATTCAAGTCCTAAACATTAGAAGTAAAACTCCAGTATGACACTATTTGCAGAGAAACACCAGATTCAGAGCTCTAAAATAGGATTTTAAATAATTTAAAATGTTATATTTCTTTAATGAATTACCAACGCATGTCTGAGTAGTCTTTTCAGTATTCAGCAGAGGATTACCTCGGGAAGGTCAAGTTACACAAAGAGTTTGTGTATGACAAGGTTGTTCACTTAGTGTTGGAACCAACATTTAAGGGCTCTAATGTAATATTTAAATGGCTACCAATGCACAATCAGCCTGCAAAGAAAATGCTGATAGTTTAGGAGAGGAAACTATTAGGTACCCAAAGGTTCAAATTGATAATGATGCAGTAGGCTTTTGCACAGACAGGGTGAATTAGGCTGCATGCTGTAAGAGTAGCAGTGTTCGGACCAGCTGCCATTCACTCAGGATATGCAACAGCAAATCTGACAGCATGTTCAAAAGGTTGTAATAATATGCAAGAACAGCTATGGGGGTCTGCCATGGTGATGATACTACACAGATTGGTCTTCAGTTGTACGTAGGCTACGTACAGTTGCGAAAACTATGAATGTATCTTCAAAATGGAAAACTTCAACCATCTGTTTTTATATTGTGGTAGATTTTATTTGCAATGACATGCTAAATAGTGAGATTGAAGAAATACATATTACATCTACTAGCAATGAAAAGAACAGTAATATTTGTGCAGCTATGTCAGCACGTGAACAGCATCCTCCTGCACTGAGGAAAGTCTCTGACATAGAATGTTTGACACACCAAAATGATTTTATCAAAATTTGGAAAGCTGTGCTGCAGGCTTAAAACTCCCAGGCTCCTAGCAATGCTGAGAAAGCCAGTAGGTGTTCAAGCACAGCAAGACAAAAGAAGAAAGGATAATTGCGTGGTTTGGTTCCAGCTACAGAAGCAAGTCTCTTTGTCATCACATCTACTCACAGCTGGCAGAGCTGCCGCCAGCTGTGGAAGACTCAGCTTTGCATGACACCAGTGGCATCTCGGAAGCATTTTGTCTGGGGGCTCAGATTGGCACACAAAGCAGCATTACGCCTCCAGACACGAAGTAATCTCCTGAGTAGAAGTGCAGTAGCCATGTGAACCAATAAGCCAAGAATTCTACTGAAAAATAAGGCAGGCAAAGTCTTCTCTATTTGGAGGTCTGTTTCATGAAGTGTTCCTCAGAATCCTGAATGATGGTGTGATTGCATCAGGGCTGGGCAAGTGCCACCAGTGCATCCCTTGCCCCACGTGCTTTTCCTTCCCCTGTGCTTCAGAGTTTCTGCGCTGTACCTTCTCTTCAATGTGGAATAAAGGTGACAGCATTTGTTTGCAAAGGGTGACTTTGGTCTAAGGGATGCCTAGCTCTATATGCCCACTGTAATCAAGGAAAAACAGAATCCTCCTAGCGTGATTTGGAGAAGGAAACCAGGACAAGTGATCAGTTGCCCCTGGAAGAGTTAAAATACTTCAGGGACTCCTAGCCCTCTTCCTAAAATTATCCTTTGTCAGGCTCCAATGTGTGTTTTAAATCACACCTATCCAAACACTGGATGGAACAGGGCCTTGGGCCATGTGAAATATTTTAACTTCAGCTGTCCGTGAGCAGTCTTTATCCCTCCATTTCCCCTCTCTAGTGCTAAAAACCTCCTGCTCGGGAACGAAGGTCACTCCAGATGCACATGGATGAAAATTATATGGAACATTAACATGAGTTCAGCTTAAAGAAATTCTTCATAAAAACTCCCCTGAGGGCTCAGGTAACCCCCATCACATTTATTAAGAGTGTCTTGCACAGTAGTGTTAGAGATGAACAGTCCAGGGCAGTGGAAATGTTGCCTTTTCCCTTGGTTTCATTTTCTGTGTATTTTGATTTTATATTTTGTATGCATGGAAATTATAGGCAACATTAATAATGTCAGGGCAGAGGTGATTCATTTTTATGATTTTTTTTCAGCAATGGCATGTGAGATATGAGCAATACTGTGTTAGTTTCTTTGGCTCACATTTGCATCCAATTATCAATGAGTAAAACGAAATCTCACAGCTGCCAAAATTCAATTTTTGAGGCTCTCAGGATTTTCATCACACATCTACAACAGACAGAAAGTAACTCCCAGATGACTTTTGCTTTCAAGTTGCAACATTATATCTTTTTTTAAGGACAAAAAAATAGGACTAGACTTACTTCCAGTATGTCATTGATACTACATTCTATATGCCATTATACGATTATACTGAATGCACTTAATAAGAAGTTTATGTTTGTGCCAAAAATGCTAGGTAAACATATTTATTTGCTGTGTATCAGTCTAAATTAATTGTATTTAATGTGACAGTCTTACCTCTGAGAGCATCTCAGGATAGACTGCCAAGTTATACTGGCAAAGATACATATTAGAGGCCTTCTAATACCCATGCTCCAAGGCACAGCAGATCAGCTGTCAGTAAGAAGTTCTCTGCTTATATGTGATTTAATAATTCTCATTCAACAGATCTCAGGTAGCCATTTCAGCTGATAGCTGATCATAAGGTAAAGCAAGCTTTCAAAATATTGATGGATCTAGCCTTGCAGGCTTTAGCAGTTCTGTCTTCCTTTTCTCAACTCACTGTACGTATTTCAAAGCCTCTCGAACAGCTAAGCTACAGAAGGCTGGGCAAAAGGTGACTGATCCAGACCTCAGTGAAGTCAAAAACATTTGTAATGACTTGAATGCCTTTGGACCCAGAAACATGGAGGTGCCATATAGGCTGCGTCTACATTAGCAAGTTCACTGATGTACAGATCTGTAGAGAGAAAGTCGGTGCTAACACGTCATACCTTTTGGGGGTGAAGGGTTTTGTGCAGACTATTTGCAGTCTGGCCCCATGGACTGAATGCCCGGAGCTTCTGCAGTGCTACAGGAGCGACGCTTCTGGTTTTTATTCACCTGAAAGGTGCCTGCTTTATGCACTCCAAGACTGCACTGGACAGATCAAAGCATAGTGAGGATGGACAGCTTCACTTCAGAAGCAAGGTTCTCATCAGGTCTAAAATACTGCCATAGGCACATCCACACTTACCAGCATAATCATGTTTCCTGGCGTTTTGTAAAGCATGGAATCGGTACCTGCAGTCCACATTCTTGAACTTTAGCAGTTTAGTCATGACACCATGAAGCATCTATGACATTTTCATTATTTGGCTTATTAAATAGCAGGCATTTTCAGATTAAAGATTCTAAATTATATTGAGACAGATAGACTGGGTCAAAAGTCTATCTAATACAGACTTTTATCTGTGTAGCAGCTGACATCAGGAGCTTTTGAATCATCCTTTAAATTACCCTAACCACAGTGCATAGCAGTGATTTATCTCAGTTAGAACTTCGTGTTCAGATGACAGCAGCTAAACAATTCAAGCCCCATCCCATAGCCTCCTTCACAGTAGAAATGTAAACAATCAAAAAGTTAATGAATTATGGCTTTGTTGCCAAAAATAGTAGGCGCAAACCTTAAGTGTGAGAAGACCTGCAATCCTGAGGACAGTCTTTCTGGTCACTATGAAATGAAAACTGTGAATTGCTGAACAGTGTGTTTGGGAGCCTATCTCCCACAGATACTGCCATTGGTACTGACTCAAAACACAAGAGAAAGCTACTGCTATTCTTTCCTGGAACTAAGAAAATAATGTTAATCTCCTGTGTAACATGCTTTCTGTTATCAGCGCTCAAGATAAAACAGCTCGTGGCAGTCTGCCATGCCACTAATTACATACACATATATAGAAAATATAACATAAATTAAGATTTTTGTGAATCTCAATTCTTAAAAAGAAAATAAAGGAGAGTCTACACTCTTCTCAAAGTTTAACATCACATTACATGAAAAATTCTCCCCGTCAGCAACACATCTTCAAAGGATTTTAAAGGGTTTTGTTAGAACCTCATTGACAACATCCCACTTTTCTAAAACACTGTGTCTACACAGCTGAGCTCTGAACCCCAAGCTTATTCACAGAAAGCCTGCCAACATACCTAACGAGCGTTTATGTCTGTGGCATTAGTTCATATTGGGCTGGTTCACACTGTCCCAGTCAGGTATCCATTCTTAGCCAGCAGGAGAAACACCCAAAATATTAGTAGCTTCCAAAAGTACAGTCCTTCCATAAGTCTTTGCAAAAATGTTCCCACTTTGCTTCTGTCAAACAATGTAGGGTAAGTCACCTTCTCTGGGGTAACCTTGAACACACCCCTAAGTAGGGGGAGAGAGAGGGAGGTAAAAAAACAACCTCTTCACCTTTGCATTGCAAAGGTGTTCTCAGAGGTGCTTCTAGACAGGCACTGATTTGGAAAGCTGCTGTCTCTCATCTGTTAGCTACTTGTTGCCAAGGGAAAAGGCTGTGACTGTCTGCAGGTGAGCACCTCCACTCCCCAGGTCTCCAGTGTAGAGCTTTGGTCTATTGCTGCACTTCTACTTGGTTTGAAGGTGCTTGCTCAGGTGCAGGACTTGCAGCCTGGCCTCTCTTAGCTGTTCTGGTTCACTTGGAAGCTGTTTCACACTCTGGGTGCAACACAGTTGCGTGTATGTGGCTGCACAGCACAGTAAGATGTTTTTGCAGTCTTGAGGTCCCGTCAAAGTTACAGCACACATTTCCTTCTAGCCACTTACAAGGACACATTTGCAAGTCCTACATAGCAAGTTTCTTTGTGAGAACCATAGGCAGCCTGAATAGTTTCCTTCTGTCATCAAAACAAAGAGGGGTGAGGAGACAAAAATGCACGGTTCACTTGCTACAAGATACAGTTCCTTTTCTGCAGCACTGACACTCCTATGTCCATGCAGGTTTCAGATCCATTTAACTTCACCTTGCACATTCAGAGAACTTGTGTTTCATGCAAAACCCTCTAAAAGGGTCTCCACTCCATCCTGTAAGGACCATATTCCATGGAAGTTATTTTTGCTTTTTATTTCACAAAAAAAAAATTATATGGTTTTGTTTTACCAGAGAGACACTGATACAGATACTATCAGCTTGAAATTCTGTACCTTAAAAAACCCAAGTACTTTCAGGTACAAGCCTGTCCCCTGCCAATATTTTCAGTTTTACAATCACCTTCTACTTTGTTCCCTTTTTGTTTTGTAATAAATTATCTTCCCCACTGCTAAGCTAAAGGTTTGCACAAACACTGAGGGAAACTGCCTTTACATAAATTGTTGTCAAACAAACACAGGACAAACAATGCTTGCCTCTAAGGCACCACAAGACACAAGAATAGGAAAATAAAATTACAGCTCTGAACATGAGGTTTTATGCTAACCCTCTCTCTTCTGTCCCTGCCATGAAGGTGCCCTTCACCTGGAACATCAAGGGCTGCTGAAAGAGCGCTGGGGTCCCTTTCACCTTAATCTGCAAGTACTCAGGGTTCACCTTGTGCCATCAGTTCAGGGTGTCTATCAGCCGCATTTCTTGCAATGCAACAGTGCTTGGCTTTCAGAAGCTGATACCCATGCTGGGTCTGTTCCATTTTTCCTAAATACTGTCTAAGACAAATGGATTAATGGAGACCTTGCCCATGTAAGGTAACAGCAAAAAACAGTGCTCAGTCTGGGGCCCAGTCTTGTACATCAAATCCTGGCTCTCCACCTGGCCTCAAGGAAACTACCCTCAACATGAAAGTAAAATGGGTTTGAGATTTATTTTTTTGTCTCCTCCATGTTTTAACCATTCTCACAACCTTGCCCTTTGCCTCTCTGAATAGAAATGAGAACCCCTCAGATAGTAATTGTCATAAATGTGAGCTGGTGGTATTATGAACTATTGAAAATCTTAGGAAATATTTAGACTTTGTCACTGTGAGCACTGTATAGTGTCAAAGGTGACATCTGCTTTGGAGAGGGTGTAACATAAGGTGCTAATTGCCATTTATTGAGTAATATTTATGACTTCAATCTATAGAGTCTGATCTCTGACTTGTGTTTCAGACAACTTCACTGTGTCAGTTAAAATATGTAAATACTCTCTCAACATTAACACATCTCAGATGCCCTTGTATTTATACAGTTATCCTTTTCATCACTTTTAACCAAGTCTTTGGAAGCAATTATCTTCTTATCAAAGACTTTTTACTTGTTCATGGAAATTAAAGATTTATACAAGAAGAAAAACAACAGGAATGGTTTGTAAAGAAAAGTTCCTGTACCTCCTAAAGGCCTAAATCTTTTGAATCTAATATTTTGGGAAGGATAAAGATACAGAATAAGCTTGCTACACTGTAGGAGAAAAAACAAACAAACAAACAAACAAACAAACAAAAACACAAAAACAAAACACAAAAACAAAACACTATCAAAGCTGTAAAGACATAACATACTTTGGTAATTAATCTTGGCTGTCTGCATGCTCGTCTTTGCTAATTCATGTGCATCTAAGTAGTCTAATAGAACTCAAATTATATACTCAATCCAAATTTTAGTAGTGTTTAGACCAAGCAAGGACACAATCACATACCTAATGTTATGGCTCTGTGTGGCATGCAGTTTTGTCACTAATTCATTGACTTTTCGTTCACCTGGAACCCAAGGCTTCCCACAGTAGACACTGAATTCTATCTGTGTTCTCCAGCCCCAGAGCAAAATGACTTTTTAATTTTGTTTCAGCCGTGTTCTGGGTCTCTTTAATTGAAGGTACTCTGATGCAAAAAAAAACAGTATATTACCAGTAGTAAGTTTCTTCCCATGGCATTGAGGTGAAAATGTTAGATGAGCAGACAGTGCTGTGGTGGGAAAGAAACACTTCTGGCACCTGGAGCACACACGCAGGAGGTGCATGTTAAACATCTTGTGAAATTATGCAGACCTGAAAAACAACCTAACATGGGTAAGAGACAAGCAGAAGAGCATAGCAAAGCAGAATAAGAGTGCCAGCTATTTTCTGGTGTAGGTATGGAGCAGTACAATAGACTCATAAAAGCCAGTAGGAGAACATGCATTTGTTATTAAGAGCCTGCCAGCCACACAGCACTTACAAACAGAAGGGTGTGGCCTTTGCTCATGTATTTTGTTGTGTTGTGATGGGCTTGGTCATCCACCATGCTGGCAAAGATGGATTTTTAGGAATATGATTGTACAGATACTGCAAATGAATGAGGAAATGTAGTTGTCAAGACCCCTTAAAGAGGGCATCTCTAAAAGAGATAGAAATGTTTATCTGGGTGAGAGGCATCAAAAGAGAATAGAGAAGGGGAATAAAGCCATAAGAGAAGCAGACTTGTGTGCAAATATCCTAGTCAAGGAAAAAAACACACAGAGCAAGCCTAGGTAAAACACAGGATTCAATCAGGATTACACCAGTACTTCTTCAGGAAGGAAGAAGTAAGTTATTGTGTGCTATGTAATGGTGCCAGGGAGAAGCTTCAATCATACTACTCCAAAAGGAGAGTGACTTTAAAGAGGATGTTGCTTGAGAGGGAGACACAATACTGATAATCGTTACTCTGAAGGACACAAATTGTCTCAGAATTTTCTCTGCCAGACTTTCTTACTGCAGTGATTTAGGAATGAATGTAACCAAGCACAAAGCAGTTACTTGCAGGGACGGTTAGAATGAAAGATACTGCTGTACCAGGCAGTGAATGGTGCCAATGGCATCAGTGAGAAATCTAGATTCCAGATAAGAGAGTATGGATAGCCAATTTCTTGTCTTTTACATTCCAGTGCCTTTATTTCACAGACTGTTTATTGACAGAAAATGATTCTTGCTTCTTTGTATGGTCATTCAATCCCATACTGAAGTTTGTAGTTCCCAGACTACAATGTTTGCTCTATATTTCTTCAAGTACGGAAAGCGCTTTCTCTACGAGGAGATATCGATCACCTGCAAAAATCTACATCAACAGCAACAAAAACTTCAAAACCACCATTAATGTTATTTTCTTCCCTTGAATTTGGTTCTCTATTCCAGTTTATTGGACTGCAAATGGCAGGAGACACATTCCTTACAATGTCTGACCGCAAACTTTTGTATATTAATGTTGAATTTTCTCATATGTGTCTACCTACTTTTGACACACCTATAATAAAACCACCATGAGAAGTCTTTCAGAGTACTGTGAAAAACGAAACTGTATGATCCTAACAACAAATTTTCCAGAAAAGCTAAGTGGAGGCCAAAAAAAGAAGTAACAAAATCAGTGAATTGCACTATCTGAAGAACAAAAACTTGAAAATTTATAATCCTGAGCTGGATAGATGGCTGGTTCAGGTGGAGAGGGAAAGACAGTGTTGGACAGCAGCTTTGCCTCTAGTCTTCTTGTCTGGAAAAACAAGTGATCTAACACTATCGATAAAGTTTGTTACCTGCTTTACTTGGAAGTTTCCACCTGCATTACAGCAAGAAGCTGGACTCCTGCATGAAAAAGCCTCATAGTTCACACCTTTTGTACTAGTAACCGCTAAAAACTTCTCAATTGGACATCCGCTAAACCTGCCTGTGATCTAGGGCAGTAGCAACAAAAACCACCAAGAGCACAAAGAAATGCCAGATAGTTCTTATCATTCTGCAATTACACTTATTTACAGTTTACCTTTCTGAAAGCATCATTATGATTTATAAGATTCAACAACACTGACACCTACTGAAGACAAAAGGCTGAAGTCCTGTTACAGTACAACATCTGCTTACCTATAGCAGAAAATACTTGGCTGCAGTTCAAGCTTATTTTAAGTATTTATGCACTTGTTCCTCTTTGGTTTATCGTTTAAAGTTCTGACACATCCTCAGAGGAGGTTGCTCTTTGGGTGTATTTTTGCTGGCTAAGATACTAGTCTGTTTGAACTTTTTATTTTGAAGAATCAGAAACTGGAATATAAAAGGAGAGGACACTGACAACTCTCCAGCCTTCAACTGCAGATTAGATTATTCAGTGTCTGGATGCCTACAGCTTCACTATCTGTGACGGTAACGCGTAGTGATGACCTTTGCCTGTGGCAACAACAAGTTTGTGGGCTTCAATACCTCTGGAACATTTTTCTGTGAAATAAGGGTACATGAGGGTCTGCCTTTGATTGTGCACCAATAACAACAAACAGTGGCCTCTCCCATCCTTATCAGCTGGGTTGCTTAGAAATATACAGCTGGAGTGGACTTAGAGAAATCAAGTCTGTTGCCTGCTATTGCAGGCAGCTGTGTCATAACCACACTCATAAATGTACCAAGATCCCTCTAAGAAAGCAACAAATATCTTGGCCTTTACTATTTCTTTTGGAAGGCTTGCTCCATGAGCCCCCATTACATCATGTCACACTAGTACATCACATCTTTTTCTTTGATCATGTTGGTGGCTGTTCTTTACATTGCTCCAAGCCTGGATTACTCTTTCAGACATGAAACACCAGCATTTCAGGTGGCCCTAGGTACTACTGGGGCCTCATATAGTGGCATCAAGATTTGTTAACCTACTATGGAAGTCTTCTCTATCTGTTCTGGAAGACTGCAGGACCAAATTAGTCTGTCCTGCTACAATGTGGGTCACAAGCATCATCTACCCGTTTTAATCTGTCCCTTCTAGCTGATGAGCCCCCAGTTTATAGGCAAAAATCTTATTTAGTGCTAAATGTCTTATACACCACACTTCTAAATCTCATCCCACCTTTGTTTCTCCAGACTGTCAAGATCATTAAGTTTTTCCATATCCAAATTTTGTTGGCTTTAATGACATGCCTCAAACTTTTCCAGTCAGTGAAAATATTGAAATTTATCTGTTCCAAGACAGATTATTCATTAAAAGAGAAGTGGTGAATCTAGAGGAAGTTTAATCTGAGTGACCATGGGTTTTATTTCAATTAGTTCCTTACATGCCATACGGTTCTTGGAGTAATCCATGCCTCTCCAAATACAGGTAGGGTTTTTTTTCACAAGAAATGGACAGTAGCAAACATTTTTTTTAGGTTCAACAGATTAGTTCTACTGCATTTTTTCTGTTTATTTTCTGGACGTCTTATTAGCAATGCCAGATTCATCAACTAGTGCAATTTACTAGTGAGTGAACACAATCTGACTTTCCCTCTCACTCCCGCCCCTCCCTTTTTTCACTGAACTTTCTTCCAGACTTGGTCTAAAAGTTTTTCAAACTCCATCTAAAGAGTCTTGCCTGTGTTTGAGGTCACACTACAGGATGAATAGTTGTTCAGATTCTTTTAAATCCTTTTTTTAAATAGAGGTATTACACATTTTGCAGAGCTATAACCTTGCTCTTGTCCTGTTCTTTCACGGTCATGGAGAAAAGTTTACCTAAGACCATGAATTGTTGCTTTTTGCCCTTATACCCTAACATCAGCCTTCTTAAAAAATGCAGCAGTGTATTCGGGGAGGAAAGGAGAAGAAAGGTACTTCTGATATTTTCTTTAAAGTCTGATTCATCCCAGTATTTCATGGAGAATATACAATTCACCGTGGGATGTTTATTTCTCTAATTTTTAGAAATTTTTTAAGTGGATGAAGAATGCTTCCCTTTTTTTAACCCTGTGTAAGCTCCACTTGGCTTTTAACAATTCTCAAGGCATTCCGATACTTCTCATTGATCAATGAGATTTTCCTTTTCTTATGGACTTCCTGCATATTCCAGATATCTCCACTGAAGTGATCACTCTTCCAGCTAAATCCAGAGCTCTTTCCAAAAAGAAAGAGATTTATTTTGCTCAAGAAACAGTTTCCATCTAACATGTTTTTGTATCTTTGCTTTGAAATTCCCAGCCTCTTACATGCTTGTTTATTAATGCCTTTATATTTCAAGACAAAACTCTGGTTAGCTTTAGCCATGGTTTTGGTCATTTTTTCAGTAATTTCAAACTACAGTAACTTAGGCTAAAGCTGTTTTTCACATGTGGCTCAATCTGTAGGCGACCGGCCATCTGAGCCATATTGTTAGTTCTTTTTTTCCTCTCAGGGAACATGGGGAGATAGGCTTCCATAATGAAGTTCTCAGTAAATTTTCACCACAACATGTTGTCTCCAATGACAATTCTCCCTTTTTTCTTTTTGTTTGTGTATTGGCTCCAACCACTAACATGACATCGAAGTTACCTTTTTTTTTTGTTTCATTTCGAGACCTGGTAGAAAACTGTTTATCTCCAGAAACACTGAAAGAATGACCGGCTAGAGAAAGTCAGGAGAAAAGTCTTAGTTGCAGAATTAAGCTGAGGTAGTACATACCCTGTTTCCATGAAAATAAGACCTATCCCAAAAATAAGGCTTAGCATGATTTTTCAGGATTTTTGAGGATGCTCAAAATATAATCCCTACTCCAAAAATTAGCCCTAGTTACAGTTCATTAAAAAATCAAT
Source organism: Pampusana beccarii (assembly GCA_013399365.1). Taxonomy (NCBI): domain Eukaryota; kingdom Metazoa; phylum Chordata; class Aves; order Columbiformes; family Columbidae; genus Pampusana; species Pampusana beccarii. The sequence goes on along the minus strand of VWYH01004761.1, from coordinate 87,478 downwards.
TTAAATAGTGTCCAGGCAGCTATACATGTAAAAAAGTAAAGTCTTTTGGAGCAAAAATTAATATAAGACTCTGTCTTATTTTTGGAGAAACAAGGTAACTCTGTTCCTTTGCTCAAGTCACCATCCATACAAAAAAACCCTTTCATCTCAAAGTCTAGCATTTTTTATTTACATGATATTGCTATGTAATTGTTAAAACTGTCTAGCTGCTCTGTACCTCTAATATTGGAATAGATAATTATGCCCTTTCTAGATGCACCGAAAGACATGAGTGATTCTGTACAGTGCTTCAAAACAGAGTCACCCTCAGCCTTTCTAAAATCCTTCTTCTTCATGGACCCACTGCTCAGCAATAAAAAATACAATATAAGGAGGTACAGAGGTCCTTACGTGTCTACTAAATTTTTTCCTTTGGAACAACTAGCCTATCCTGTATGGAGTCTCTGTTCTTGCATCCCGTTTCCACGATACTTACATTAAGTATATTCGTATAGAAAAAAATGTTTTCTCACAATATTATTGTTACTAACTGCTGCTTACAATTAAAAAGTCTGAGGAGGAAAACATCCTCCAATGTTAACTCAGAGAATTAAATTGGAAGATGATACTGCTGAGGGCACAGAGGGAGCATGCTAGCCCAAACAACCTCCAGTCAACCCTTTCAGCAAAAAACATCCTTGTAGCGACTTAGAAAGCCTATGGATAAGGACAAGGAGATGCAGAAGTGTTGTATGGAGATCATGAAAGGAATAACAGCCTTGTTCCTCGTTTGACAGAGTGCAACTACTTCTTTCAGTTCTTGTGGCCCCTTACATATTCTTAGTGTTTATTACTAATGCCCTTGACAAGAATAGCCTTTCTGACCCCTTCATTGAGGTTTTCAACTAAAAATAAGAACTGCTTTTCTAGTCTGCAAGATAAGCACAATTAAAAAAAAAAAAAAAAAAAAAAGAAAAACAAAACACCTGCAATAAGAGCTATAAAATTAACAGTTCAATGTCTCATTCCGAAATTTTGAACAGTTGTGTAACTGCCTGTGCCCTTGTAAAAACTATAAATGGAAACAAAATGCATTGTTTTTCAATGATATTTTAACCTGTTTTAAAAAACGTAAAAAGTGATCAGTGATAGGTCCTAGTCAATGTTTTGGGGATTTTTAGGATATATAATAAACTTCTGCCATTTTTACATGTTGGGAGGTGGGCTTTTAAGGATGAAGACTCTACTTTTAGATTTAAGAGTCTAAATGAAGGAAACATGAAAGAACAGTGATACAAAAGGAGAGTTCCCCATATCTCAGTTGTTTAATGAATATACAGTAAAAATCCATACAAGAAAACTATAAATCACCAGCCTTATAGATAGGCCTATGAGTAGCACCTGAACAAAGCACAAATGCCTGCTGCTGACTCCTGTCATATGCTGATAACCCAAAACAAAGCCGTAATCATCCCACAGCCAAATAATGACGAGGCTGGATTTGACATTTGATTTAGAGGGTTAAACAGGGGACTAAACCAAACTTTTGAAGGAAGACTAATCTCTTCCTTAATTCTCCATTATATCTGAAAGATGTACGTAATATAATATGCTGACTAATGCATTATAAAATTCAGAAGTGCAAGCAAAACCAAATTATGGGTGTTTGGCTCCAGACACTGAATTAATGCAGTTCTGCTATAAATCAAAACGTACCCAGGTCATGCAATTGCTGTCATCTTCCTAACATCTTTCATAAAATGCTTTGCAAACATACACGTTTTACATACTTCAGGTAAATACTACAGGCATTTAAAAATATTACTAAACTCCAAAAGATGGAAGATGGGTGATAAGAACAAACACATATTGCGTTATAGAGAACAGACTCAGGTAGACAGATGTATTCAGTCAAGAAAAAGAAAAGCAAATCCATCTCAGAAATATGTCTCCATCACATCACCTAGCAGAAAGAGGGCTGGACACAATAATCTAAGAGGTTCCTTTCAATCTTGTCATTTGTAATTTTATGGCCTTATTCATTCTTTATTGGATAAACATTGCATATAAACACGAGAAAATGCAGAAGTCTTGAAAGTATATAAACCCTCAGGTATCAGAGCATAAACAACCTTTTAAGTAGCGCAGGAAGAAACTCTTCTCACCAGCAAGTCAATTCATAAGCACCCAGATCTTGCCTCTCATAGGGAAACATCTGGTACCAAAAATAAGATAATTCTTTTTTTCTCTAGTTAAAGCTCACATACCTGAGGGAAAAAGCAAGCACTGAACACAGATGGCACCTCACATTTTTCTCCTGTAAAAGTGTGAAGTTGTGAGGATCATAGAGTTAAGCTCACCTACCTGTGCTTCTTTCTTCAGCCAAAATATGGCCGAGGTAATCCAGCAGCAGAAATGTGAATAAAAGATAACAATCTTTTGTTCTGAATGCTGTTGGTGGCCTTTATCGCTGTTCTAGGACTGCCTTCTTCAGGTTCGCCATGAAGCTCTGTGGAGCACTGGATGTAGGGAAAACCTTTCTGTTTAAACATTTAAAGCTTGCCTGCTTTTTTTTTCAACCTTTAACCTTGATAACTTCTCCATCTGCCCGGGTACCAGCTCCATTCATTTGCTATAACACTGCAGAAATAACAATACTTGTCAGTTTTCACCAGATTAAAAAAATACATTTGTAGGAGAAAGATTTGTGGGGCTAAACTCAAAAGAAAAAAAAATCATTTACTTTTGCAGCTGAATTCTTGAGTTTATTTCTTCTACCATTAAAAGAAGAAAATTATCACAAAAATGTATAACTTTTTCAAGTGCTTCTTCCACTTCTTTTCCACATGACCTGAACATGACTCAAACTTGTAATGTTCAGCACTCCAAGAGTACATTTTCAATGTAGGCTTCAATGCAATAAATTCAGTTAAGAAGAAAAAAAAATACATTTTTATCTCTAACTACCTGACACCCACATAGTATTTTTGCTAGTCTTATCCTAGTGTGATAGAAAAATACGATTTATCAATATTCAGTTATTCTGCCCATTGAACTATGAATCCTTATTACTTTTCCATGTGTATTTCTCCACAAAAATGCATGTAAAACCATCTTCAAAAGATATACTTTCCATCCTAAATGTTGTGGTTTTACATCTGCCTGGTAATTCTTTCTGAAGGATGTGTCTACTTCTATTATTATTTATTCCATTTTTAAAATTAACCTAGGGCACAGATTGAAATGAGAAACTAGACCAGTTTTCATGAAGATCATGACAAAAGCCCCACTGACTTCAACTGAGTGCATGTGTTAAAGTCCTTTGCAAGGAGTTCTCTGTCTGACAGAAGGCAACTACTGAAATCAGTGGGGCTGCAACAGTCTATCTACCCAGAAAATATTAATCTCATCTCATCTGATTTATCAGATTCCTTTATTCTAGAATTTCTTTCTCTCCTGAAAAAATTTCCCTGCCTCGTTCACATGAGAAAAAACAGTATTTCCTTCTCATGAGAACTGCTATACTTGTCCTTTGATATTTCTTCTTTAATCTGTGTTTCCATGCAGCATATAGCCAGATTTGTGGCAGAAAAGGGTCACCTTAGTTCTTATTACACTAGAAAAGGTTAGAGATGTGTTCTCAAAACTCACTTCAGGGTAATTAGAAAAAGAATCAGAGGAACACAAGAAACATTATGACCAAAGTGCTAAGGCATAAAAGAGACAAGATGCATACCAAATATTATGCCCATCTAGCAAAATACTTCTGTTCTCATCTGCACTGAGAAGCTGCAGTAAAAATAGGAACAATATTCCTATGCCTGTATGGCTAGCTGCCATGCAAGTATGCACAAATCTATTTTACAAGTCCTAAACAGCTACAGCAGAAGATCTTTCCAATGGTTTGTTGTAGAATATATGCAGTGCTTACTTATACACAACAGCAATATTTTGGAAGTATGGCTAATGTAAAAATCAATGTCCCTTTGTAATGGGTGAATTTGTAAATGAGATTATCAGAATTGCCTATGAAAATATGGTCTGTAACAGAAAGTTTCTGTATAATCTCCAGACAAGAAGACAGAAATACAGTATGAAGGCTGTCATTTGGTGGTTTGCTGACACTGCTGTCTTTTTCCCAAATTTTCTTCTACATCATGCAAACATTTTCAGAAATAAAGCCAATATTACTTTTAATTCCTCTGCTTTCTCTTGACTTTTTTCCCAATGGCAACAGAAATTACCATACAACAAGTAAAACTGCCAATCATATTAACTTAAACACATCACATAAAATTTAGCTGGCAGAAAGAGTAATAAAAACGAAAAGATGACAAAGCAGGGGAAAATAAACAGCCAGGAGGTAAGAAGGAAGAGGGATCACTGAGAGGAGGATTCACAACTCAGTCCTGCAAGTTATCTCAGTATCCTCACAGACAGCATCAGTGATTAACACTACACACAGAACCAGATTTAAATTATTTACATGGGTTTAATGCTTACTCCTGGTAATTTTCTGTGAAGGCAATCAGGTGTCTAAGTCAGAAGAGCTGTATTGTACATGGTTTTAGACTGAATAATTTGAGATTCCAGTGGTTAGTAGTTCCACTGGTGACTGGACTTTTATGTAGTCTTTGTGTGCTCACGGAGAGCACTTCTAATCCTACCAAAAGGGCCACAGCACTCCAAATAAAAAGGGGTTCTGGAAGATTCAACACAATTACAATATTGCATCCCAAATTGTCCTGTAATTGCATGCTTAATTTATGCTCTCATATATTAATTCTTTCCTGCACTCTAATGCACATTTCTCCTTGAGATGTAAGAAGAGCATACACTTGCCTTTTTCTGCAAGACTTGTGGGATTTTCTGTGGAGGTTCTCCCACAGCAGAGGTGGCTGAGCAGCAGATATTTGCAGCTTAACCAAGCTGAAAATTCTGCCTATGAGAGAGGACATTTCCAGCTGCCTCCAGCTATGGTAAATGTCCTGGAGGAGACAAGTTATCAGAATTCAAAATGCCCCATAAATGCAGGGAAGATACTAATTCCCTTCTCTCTATTGCCACACTGAGGACCCTGAAAAATAATGATTTAGCAATCAAGCCACCTGTCCCCAAGATAACAGGTATATAATGCAACATAATGTTGGGTAGTATAAGGCTCCTAAATTTCCTTAATGACTTTTTTTTCCTGGTTTCTTTCCTAATTCTGAAGAACTTGAAACACATAAAATTTCAAAAAAAAGTAAGAGAGAGGGAACAGAAACTGGTAATGTACTCAGGATGGAGAAAAGGCTGGGTAATATATTCATTCTAATTGTATTAACCTTCCCCCATAATGAGAAGGGGGAAACCTACCATCTGTTTAAGTCATTAGTCAGTTCCATAATTAAAGGATTAAGACTAGCTCTAACAATTTCTTTGCTTTTCCTAGGAAACTGAACATCCAAATACTTAAAATTAGTCTACTGCCATTAAAAGGTGCTATCGATTGGTTTTCTTTGGGAGATTGCCATCACCTGAAATTTAGCCCAATTGATTTTATAGCAGGAATATTTCCTAAAGTTGACTACTATGTCCAATATCTTTGTCTATGTGATATAAATAAAAGTATATTGTCAGCATAAAGTAATAGTTTAACCTCACGTGTTCCTGATTTCACACATTGAAGTTTATTATTAACCCTAATTTGTATTTCCAACTGTTCAAGGGCAGTGTTAAATAACAGCAGTTAAAGTGGGAGCCCTATTATTTTGCACAGCTATTAAGAATTAAGCAATTAGCCTCCTTTTAAGTCAGAATGATTGTGGACTATAATAAAGCAACAAAATCTAGGTGGGAAATGATCAAATAGCCAAATCTACATAAAGGACCAAGTCAACATAATATTTTCAAACCTCTTCCATATCAGGGCAGCACTGTGGCAAGGATTTATCTGAGTATTGACAGACACTCATTAATTTAGTCAGGAATCTTGTACTATCGATGTCTGATCAATATTTATTAAATTCATCTAATTAAGATAGTAGATGTCGTCTATTATTTTATTTGCTCTTGTATCCAGCATTTCAATGAGATATTTAGGTTGGCAAAACCTAAAGTGCTGTTGCAGATCTTTGCGTAGTTTAAGCATAACTAAATAAGAGCCTCAAGAGAATGGCCTCCTTCAAGAAATGTAGTTGCTGACATGATCCAAAGATCTAGGGGCTAACACTTACATGGAAAACACTGCTAAGGTTTTGATATCTCTGTTAATAGTGCCTTTTTTCAAGCCTTTCATCATGTTTGTTATATCTCTTAGTAACGCAGGTGACGAATCCTGAGGTTACCGCCTGCTGCCCACCACCAAATCCTCACACCATCCATGAGTTCGGTTCTGTGTCACTCAATAAATCCAGAAACAATCCAGAAATATAAAGTGCAATGGTGCTGATGTTTGCCAGTAACAAGTAATTCTTGGTAGTAAAACTTAAAACTATCAGAGAAGAGTTGCATAGAATCTCACAATACTGCAAGTGACTCAAAAATAAAGTGGCAGGTGAGCCTCGTGGTTCTCAAAAGAAAAGTCATGTATGTGAGAAAAAGTGCTACCTTAACTATATGTAGATAATAAATGGGTTTGCATTAGTCTACTAGCAAAAGGAAAACCATTATGGATATTTTTCAGAAAATGCTGGCAGAGTGGTTGAGGAGAGGGGATCACAAGGAAAACTGAATATCAGCACTCATGTAAAAGGACTTGAGAGGAAAATCCATTTTGCCATTGCCCTAAGCCACAATGTGTTCATCCCACACACAGCATGTAGCCACAATCAGACCAATGTCAAACAAAAGACTGGGAGGAACTAAATACTATATTGAGAAAAGGATGACAGAGATGATCTAAGATGTAAAATGGGTACAGCTGGAAAGGAATCAGCATAAACTTCAGCATGGAAAAGGCATACTTGTTAGGGGGAATATGAGAGAAGGCAAGGAAAAACTGGTATTGAGAGGTGTCCAAAAACATGTATGAGGAACAATCATTCTCCACAATACCCAAGTTTTCCCAAAATTTTCAAGCTACTAGTTGAAAACAAAGAAATTAGTTATTTTGGGGGATAATGCATTACTATATGGTAGAACTCAAAGCAGTAGCGTGCTGGGATGGTTAAACAGATTCACAGAGATTAGCCAACTTCATGAATGAAAAGTCTTTAAGTGACTATTCACATGGTATTTCTAACACAGGCTCTGGTTCGCAGAATCCTTAAACCACTGATTGTCAGAAGCTGCGACAAAATACCAGTGCAAATGATTATTAATACTTTTTCAGAATGTAAATGGCTAATCTTGCCCATTCTTGATTATCAGAGGTTTGATATTTGAACCTTCATTTTTACCTAGAACCACAATAATTTGTTTTTTCCTCTTCTGATGCCCCAAAGTTGTCATTTTAGCCTCAATATCTGAAGCAGGTACCAGATTTTAAACCCATTTGTCGTTGATGTTGTTACCCTTTCATTTGGATAATTCCACTGACATTTTTATGCTGAGTGAATCTACCCATACCCAGCCTCTGTTCTGCAGGTGCAGACACCCAACATATGGCTGGCACAATAGTTCTCTAGACTTATTGACTAGATTCTTCATCAGCTATGATGGGAGCTTAAACACTTCGCTTAGACCCAGATACCAACACTTAAGTGTAATCATATATGAACCAAATTCCAACCCTAGTGTAGCATCCATTTGACTAAATGTCTTTATGTTCAAATATAAGGCAGCCTGCATGGACACCGTTTGTAGTCAATGGAGAGAAATGGGCACGAGTAGACGCTGCCCATTTCAACTTAATATGCATGGATAAATTTGATCAAACAGACTATGTCCTAAAGCTCCTATTTCCACCTACACCCGCCCCTCCTCCAGTATGGAGGAACAGTGTGGTAAGCTCAGATGAAGACACCAATGCTGTGAAGTTTAAAGATTATGTCAGCTGAATGCTCTGAATGCTGCCTTCGGTCATGTTTACACTGTCCAGAACAGGCAAGGAAATTCAAACTCCTTCACAGATATCACGTATATATTACAACTATAAATTGACACGCACCCATACAAACACATGAGTGTGCACATAACATATCAACTCCTTCAGTTTGGGAGGCTTTTTTATACTTCACCAGGAAATGGAAACATAACCCAATGTAATTCTAACGTTAGTTTACTATAAATTCCTAGTCTTTAAGCTAATGGTGGAATAACGTTCCTCTCATTAGTTTAATGATCATATTGTGCTTAATGCAAGCTTCTCCCCCCTCTTTTTTCCTCTTTCATTAACTCAGTCTAATAGTTGCAGACAATTTGCTTTCACTACGAAGCTGTCAATCTTTTTCTTGTATGTAACATGTCAATCTGTTATAGCATAGAAATAATGAAATACATTCATCAGAATAAGATCTCTTTTCATTTACTGACTCAAAAATTATATTAAGTTATCTATGACAAAGCATGTTAACAGAGGACGTTATAAGTGGTGAACATTTAGATCCTTCACAGATTTTCTTTTTTAAAGGTGATGTGTGCTTCCTCGTCAGTGTTTGATTTAGAATAATTTAGCTGTCACTTGAAAAAAAGGAAAGGCAGGTGAAACTGATACAGAAGGAAGTCCCTCAGCTGAGACTATGCTGGCTGTTCCCCTGAGGCATCCAGACAAAAGGCTTCTGCTCATGGCAGTCTGAAGCAATACAGAGCAACAGTAAAGTTTCCTTCTCTCATAATGATGGAACCTTTTCTTAGAAGCATGGAAAAGAGGAAGAAAATAGGTACTTTTATATGCTAGATTTTAGAAGAAAAAACAGCTATTTTATTGGAAAGGGCCAGGAAAAGGAAGAAGCGGTAATAGAAGATGTGTCCAAGAGCTGTCATGTGAGACCCATCAGATGCTTTAGAACTCTTGACTAGAAATTTGGAGACGTTTTACTCTAGGCACGTGATCTATATAGCCTTTATGTTGGTATCTCCTACATTCATAGAGTCACATATCTGAGTTGACATCTACTTCTTGTGAAAGAACAGCCCTACATTTCCATCTATGCTCTGAGTTTGCATTTCAGGCCAGTCCTAGCCCTTACGGTCTTTAACACTTTTCTGTCTCTTGCTTATGTTTATCCCAGCTACTTCAAATTTCATACTGCTTTAATTGCAAAAGTTTATCTTTGTCCGCAGTCCTGCCTCTGGTCTGCTGCAGCAGAATTGCCAGAAAAAAGCTGCTGTCCTTTTCTTCAGTTCTTTACAAGAAAAGACTTTATCGAAAGAAAACCAGCAGCTAGTGAAGAAAAAAAAACATTGCTTTGGCTGCAGGGAAATTTAAGGGGTTGCTGTGCTTACTCTTTGTTCTTGATTATTGTTCTTCTCAGAGGCTGCCATTCCTGTCCAGATTTGTTTGTTGCTTCTCTGTTTCCATGAAAGTTTATGCTAAGACTCTCCCATTTTAGCTTTCACCATTATTTTTTTCCCATCTAATGTATGAGGAATGCTCTTAAGTGCCAATGTCTCAAGAAGTCATTCCCGAGATGTCGGATCAAGCACTGTGTTTGGTCAATGTGTCAGTAATTTTATTATATTTTGGCCTTTAAAAATGAAGTACTTATGTGTTGTGGTTTAACACAGCAGGCAGCTAAACACCACATATAGCCATTAGCTCATTCCCTCCCACAGCGGGATGGAGGAGAGAATCAGAAAAAAAGGTAAACACTGTGGGTTAAGACAAAGACAGTTTAATAGGACATAAAGGGAAAACAATAATAACAAAATATGTAAAACAAGTAATGCGCAATGCATTCACCAGTTCACCATTCATTGACTGATATCCATCCAGTTCCCGAGCGGCAGCCACCCCTCCCCCCAACTTGGGCAACTCCTCCTATTTTATACACTGAGCATAACATCATATGATACGGAATATCCCTTTGGCCAGCTTGTGCCAGCTGTCCTGGCTATGTCTCCTCCCATTTTCTTGTGCACCTCCCCGCTGGCAGACCATGAGAAGCTGAAAAGTCCTTGACTTAGTATAAACACTACTTAGCAACAACTAAAACATCAGTGTGTTATCAACATTGTTCTCATACTAAATCCAAAACACAGCACTATACCAGCTACTAGGAAGAAAATAAACTCTATCCCAGCTAAAATGACGATATTAAAACTTATTCGAAGTTTTTTAGAGCTAAAACAGAGTATAAAGCAAGCTAAGTAACAAAAACCTTGCAAATCTGGACTGAAGTCAGTGGCTGTTAATTTTTTTTGAAACAAGAGGAACCCTTGACCCCTAAAATACATGCTGAGGGCCGATACAATGCTTTTCAAGGCTGTAAGAACACAGAACTAGGAACATTGAGTACAGAGTACAGAGTAAATATCTCTAACTACAGCTTCTCGCTTACATCAGGAGAAGGAGTCGGGCAGGAGATTGCAGTGACCTGAGGATGGCTCATGGTAGCACTGATCCTGCCATCAGACTTTGCACTGAGAACAGTGTCATGGGAATGGGAATGATGGATCGTTTAGCTGGTGCTACCATTAACCTCTTAGGCCAGCCTGGAAATCCAATGTTCTTAGGGGAAAAGATGTGGGGAAAAATCTAGTTATTCGTCCACAAAGTAACTGTGTGCACTTATGAAATGGGCAAATGGGAGAAGACTCAGGTGCCTTGTTCACACTCAGCAAACTGCTTGAAAGCCTACTACTGTGTATTTTTATTTCCTAGAGCAGAGGCAGGCCTTCAGCTTCACTCACATGGACAGTATCAGTATTTTTAGGGTTATAATGGGAGCCTCTGCTGCAAGGTCAGATGCTTATTGTCCTAAAAACACACAAGCAAATGACTAGCCAGCCCCAAATGCCTCTGACTGAAGAGAGATCAGAAACAAAGACCAATAGCTACCAATAACTCGTGTGAAATGTACTGAACCAAGTAGCCGTATCTTCTCTCCCGTTGCAAACATTTACTGGGTTTTTCCCCCGTTTCCCCAGACAACACACACACACATACACACTCCCTCTTGCATACCGCGCTGTCTTTCTGTAGCTGAAAAGGGATCAGGCTATTCTCTAACACATTGTTTCAACCAGACTGATTCTGAAATTTTCATGGCACATTCGAGGATAAAGAAGGAGTGCAAATAAAAAAAAATTACTGGCTAGCACAGCTGAAGATGTATCTGCCTCGCTTCTCCCTGAGGTAGAGCTGTGCTGGCTATACTAAGATCTCACAGCCCCTGAGATCAACTGAACCTTGTCCTTGCCCTTGCTTACAGATCCCAGCCATTCCTTTCTCTCCCCTCTTTTGTAAAAGTGTGAGCACTTCGGAGGGAAGTGATCCATTTTCTAACTCTTTGTTTTTAATTTGATCCACCAGTGTCATTCACATGGAGACTAGTTTCCAGCAAGTTCTCGAGGAGTTAGTCCCATCCCTTATCTTTAAACCTGTATCTCTTACTCCTGTCTCTCCTCTCTTTTCCCAGGCTTTGGGAGCAGCACAGGATTTCCCTTCAAGTCCACAAAATTATTGTTAGCTCATGAGGTCCCAGGGGCCAGCAGACTGTCACACCTTTGCTCTGGCTTTGGTCTGCTACACATGCACTTTTCTCCACCCACTGCAGGGAGTACAGAGAGAGCCCAGCAAAATCCTGATCCCCTTCTGCCTCCACCCCAAACCATTGAAGCCCCAAACCTGAGACCCAGCTCCTACAGCAGGACCTCTCTGAACCAGACCTCCTACAGCAGGACCTCTCTGAGCCTAATTTTAGCCCCCGTTCGATGCCACAGTAAAATCTTTTTTGGTTATTTCTTGTCTGCAGTCAGTGACTAATAGACAAGCATCTGATTAAATCTGAGGTCATTTTAGGCATGCAGTGTGAATGAAACACAAAGCAGCTCCTGCATGGTTCCCCAAACTGCACTCCAGACCAGACAAAACTGCTTTTTCAGGTACCCATTGCAATTCACACTGCTCCAGACACTGGCATTCGAAGGTGAAGAATACCAATTCAAGGGCTACAAACTTGAAAGCAACACTTTTTTCCTTCTTGCATGCATCCCTCTGTTCCTTTTTCAGCCTGCCTTTTACACTGCAATTCAGCCCCGTGCCTCTCTTCCTGAAGCATATCACTTTCTGTCTTCCTCAAACGACTCTCTCTCTGTATATATATTTACTTTAGCAATTCAGCATGTGTAAATATCATTGTGTGTCACAGCTGATTGTTTCTCCTTCTTTCCAAACAGGACAATGCAGTGCAATGAAAAAGGGCACACAGATGGACAACATTGTATTGAAATCCGTATGTTTTCCTTTCAGAGATGGACAATAAATGCAAGTCTGCTCCTGGTGTGAGGAGTCAGTAGAAGATCAGTGAAGGAGGCCAATGTATCTCAACAGCTTTCAAATGCACAGTGCCTGCTCCCAAAGCAGCTGAACTCTGACAAGCACTGTCAGAGTAACTGGCACTGAATTAAGAGGTAAGTTAGATGTCTATATTTTCGGAAAACTTCTCTTAAAAAAATAGACACTGAAGCCATTCTGGAGGACTTGCTCCTGGATTCATGCTGATTTGTTCTACTATTAATTAATGTTACTCAGGTATTACTGAAAAGAAGGCTAAGAATGAGTCAAAGGAACTGCTTTTCATCACAGTGCTGGAGCAATATCGCCTGGAACATAGACTTGAAAGTGCCTGGTGTGTTTAGCGAAATATTAAAAGGAGGCCCTGTATGTATTTAGCATTTTTGCTTCCTTTTATGTATGTGTAACTCTCTTGGAGGCTTGGGGAAGAATGTGATCTCCCCAAAGAGATACATACACCAGCCTGTAAAACATTACAGATAACTCGTGACCCTTCTGGACAGAGCTGCTCTTCTGGAGCAGAGAACGCTGAGAGTACCAGTTCTGGGACGGGAGGTGCTTTAGAGCAAATCCATGGTCTTCCACATGCAGAAGTTACTGTGTCACAGCACATTAACTGAGGTGTTCATCACTGTCATGAGTAATGAGACAAATCGGCATAATACAGTAGCACTTCTCTATCAATAAAGGGTTAGATAGGGAAGCTCAACTTCTAGCAATGGGTAAAAACTAAAGCTCTGAGGGAACATAAGACTAACAACATTTACAATATGTATTTTTCCTAAACATGAAAGTGAATGCTTACTCCTTCTAAAACTTCCTTTCTCAAAATTTCCAGTGAGGTTTAGCAGCCGTGGAGTTGCATGCTTTTGCTTAAGTTGAGGGAGCCTCTAATTTTCTTCTCAGAAACAGTTCTTTTACTCCATCCCTTCTCTAGTTGAAATACTGTTACAAACCTGTGACCAGCACACAGTTTTGACCTCCTACTGATGCCAGGCAACTACATTAAACTGACCGTGCCCTCACCCAGCACCATCAGACTGATCTGCTTCACCCACGTGCTGCTAGAGTGAACCCATGGCCCAACTCAGCCCATAAGGTGGACTGAGAGTCAGGATTGCATGCCTGTCAGCTAAAGGAAAATGGGCTTTTCAGCCCTGCATACTCCGAATAAAAGAATGAAGTTTCAAGGCCTGCAGCACTGAATGATTGCCATTTGACGGGAAAAAAAAAAATAAATTAAAAAAAAAAAAGGGCTAGGAGATGTTCAGGTCGATTTGAAATTGTTATCAAACACTGAAACATTAAAATGCCTGAAGATATTGTTTGCAAGAAAGGCTGCATGATTGATCTGAAAGCAATGTTGCACCACCTGTACAAAGCTCCTGCCTGACATCTATGCCATGCCCAGCGCAGTCCAGTAAGAGAACGTCTCACGTATAGAACAGCTTGATTTGGGAGGGAGAGCTCAGAGTGTCAAACTGTGGAGCAAGACAAGAAGAAACTTCAACAAAAGCTCTGCATGGCGAAGCTAGAAAGCAAAGGAAGAGATTCGCACAAGTTTTTCAAGTAGCATTAGTAAATTGCTCATTGCATTCACGTAGTAGATTGCAGTACTTTAGAGACGACTTCATCTCTGCTGAGAAAATGCTGAAAGAGTCCTTAACAAGAGCTGGTTTGTAAGCTTTTTAAAAACTGCTAGTCCTTAGAAACTTAGAGTGGATATTCCCTGCCTTTGTAACATGCTTACCAATCACCCTGTGCTCTGCAATGCTTTTTGGCCACTTCATGCTTAAAGCAACCTAACGATCTTAGCTGCGGGACAAGTTTCTTTAATATAAGTGCTAGAGGTCAAAGCTAGTGGCAAGCGGAGGAAGAGTCAATAGGAGGCTGGCAGGTCACTTGGCACATGGACCAAAGGCATGTGCAGCCTGAGCTAAAGCAGTAGGGAGGAGAAAAAGCTGCTAGAGAAGGCTCTGGAAAAAAAAATCAGACTTATAATTCCACTCCTCTTGTACATACCAGGGGACACAGTTTTGCAAGTTGCCTTTCTCCAATCTGCTGGAATGGCTGTCTTGGGGAAAAACACATCTTTAACAAGCGTTCTCAAAATCACATATTTTAAGTCCTCTTTAGCTGGCAGTCCTGTATTCCCTCCCCACTGCCAATTCTCAGTCAGGTTTTTAAAGAGCTGTCTTTAAACTTTTGGTTCTTCAGGTTCCTCTGCCAGATGTGATCAAGTTTGTGTCTGTAACTCTTCCTCATAAAGTCTGATACAAATTATGGACAGTGCTTGTCACCATGGTTCTCCTGAATGCTTGCTGGTTGTTGTCCAAAAGCCTCTGCAGAAAACAGGTACCGTATACACAAAAAAGGCATAATCAGAGAGCACTTTACATACACCAACTGTATCTCTCTGTCTAGCTATTGCATGGCATTTCCTTAACCATCTGGCCTCTTTGTGTCCACTCTGCCAGACAAACTGAACTCATTTAAATTGCCTTTCTTTGAAAAGAGCTCTAATATATCAGGCATTGACTGAGTCCCACAGGCTGATGGGTACAGCTAAGAGAACTATCTGAGTTCATAACTTACCTCATTTTGTTCCTGTTCATAACTTACCCACAAAGGACTTTGACTTTTACTAATCTGCTCATTCTTCAAAACCCTTTGGCAAAAAATTAGTGCAAAAATGTTTCAACATATGGATTCTGTCTGTGGGCTAGTCACTTCAGCTACATCCTTGACTACCTACTGTTTCGGCCTGTGAGTGGTCATTTGAATAACATGGCATCCCCCACACCTTGACTGGATATTTGGGCCAACCCATTGAGACTCTTTCTCACACATAAATGTCATTCAGCTTTTTGTCCAACATCTCATTGAATCAGCTAACCACCAGTATACACTAACCAGCCTTGATCGTCTCTGAAGAACTGGTTGATGATGCCCTCTTGATGACTTAAGCTTAACCCAATTCACTGCGTTACCTATGCAGACCAGAGGTATTTCCCACAGCTTCCCAGATGGCTTATTCCATAACTCACAAATCACTAAGAAAAATTATGGGTAGAGGAAGACCTGACTAGATAAAGGTTTATTCCTTTTTACTCTACTGCCCTGTTTCTTTTTAGACTACTTTACCTTGTTTAGAGCTATCTTGGATACCTCTGCATGAATGATGCAGATATATCTACATTTTATTCAAAAAATGAGAAAAAAAGATAGGTGAGATGTTTTGTTCATTTACAGCAAAACAGGCAATGTACTTATGTAAGTGAAATGAAGCCACCAGGGGCAGTTTCCCACTGTACAACATCAAGCTGGTTTTAGCAAATGCCCCCTGCAATGTCCTCATCCAGCCTTTCCTCAGGATTGCCTGGGCACTGCTAGTTCAGACTCTGGCTCAGTGAAGCCTGCCCAGTCCTCACGATCTCAAGAGTCTTTGGTCCAAATAGGGCTCCACATCAAAATTAAAACATCTGTCACTTCAAAAAGTTATGGTTTCTAAGAGATTTTGAAGCAAGGCAAGGGTCATATCCACCGGTTTCTGGGGAGACTTTACTTAGTATTTTTCAAATTAGACAAGTGGTAGAGGCAGCTAAAGGGCTTTTATGCCTTTTTACAGAGCAGTGATAAAAGCCACCAGAATCATAATAGCTGCCTGCTACTTGTTTAAAGTGCTCTTGCTTGGCTTTAGAAAAGAGAAAACAACTTTTTAGTGTCATTTTGATCAGCACTGCCACCATCTGCACAAGCCTTAACTCATACAGCAGGGATTTGCAGACAAATTTCAACCAACAGTGTGTTTTCAGAGCTGACGGAATCAAAGAATAAGGATTTAAACTAAATGATTCACTGAAGAGCTGAATTAGCTGACCCATGTTGTTAATCCATCGCTGTGAAGTCATTCAGAGAAAAGCCTGATAGCAAAAAAGAAAAAAAAAACCAACAAAAAAACAAAACAAACAAACAAACAAAAACTACAAAACCCACACACACACAAACGAAAAAGAAAAAAACACAAATGAGAGAAAAAGTTTCCCCAGCACAATCAGATCTGTTCAATCCAAAAGAAAGAGACAAGGAAAGCATCTGTGTTTATCTGGCGCATTGTTGTGCTATAGCTCTTCTTCCCAACTCAGTTGATAGGTTTTCTGCTTAAATTCCCCTGTCCACTGTACAGAAGTCAGCTACGTTTGTTTACCAGAAGATAACCATCTTAATTAGACTACTGTATTGAAGCCCTGTTCTCCACAACCACAGAAACAGTTTTGTTTCCTCTAGCATTGTTTTCTTCAGAGGTGGCTCTTGCTAAACAGAATCATTTTTCTGTTTAATGAAACAGAGTAACGTAAATGCCATCCTGTAATCTTTGTGTCTGTGTCACTCCTGCTCAAGTGAAATCAGACAGCACCCAGTTAGTACCAGTCATCAAAACAATAGAAAAAGCAGCATTAATAGCCAGCTTATTTCTAAGCATCTCATTTACACAGCATCAAAATAACTGGAATAAAATAAAACAGCACCCAGTTCTTTATGTTTTGGGCATGGAACCTGTGCACACTGCAATTTCTTGCAGAAGCCATAACTTGAGAAGCAAGTCCTGAGTTATCAAGCAAGTTTTTCCAAGACCAGCATGTCAGCAAGACAAGATCAACACGGCCCAGCAATGTGCACTCACAGCCCAGAAAGCCAGCCTTATTGTGGGCTGCATCAATAGGTGCACACCGAGCAGGTCAAGGGAGGTGATTCTGCTCCTCTATTCTGTTCTTTTGAGACCCCACCTGTTCATCCCTGGGGCTCCCGACATAACAAGGACAAGGACCTGTGGGAGAGGGTCCAGAGGAGGGCCACAAAGATAGTCAGATGGCTGGAGCACCTCTTCTATGAGGACAAGCCGAGAGAGTTGAGGTTGTTCAGCCTGGAGAAGGTTCTGGGTAGACCTTATTGCACCCTTTCAGTACTTAAAGGAAGCCTACAAGAAAGCTGAAGAGGTACTTTTTACAAGGGCATGTAGTGACAGGAACTGAAAGAGTTTAGACTTAGATAAGATATAAGGAAGAAATTCTTCACCATGAGGGTGGTGAGGCACTGGAACAGGTAGCTCAGAGAAATTTAGAATGCCCCATCCCTGGAAGTGTCCAAGGCCAGGCTGGATGGGGCTTTGAGCAACCTGGTCTAGTGGAAGGTGTCCCTGCCCATGGCAGGGGGGTTGGAACAAGATTATCTTTAAGGTCCCTTCCAACCAAAACCATTCTATGTCTTCTGTGCAGGAAACCTTACAGCACAGATGCCTATGTCATGTGCTGCTACTAGAGGGCTAAATCACTATGCCACAAGAGTTATTGCAGCCTCATAACTAGAGCCAAGGCCAATTCTCAACACCAACAATGCTTGTCAACCCATACTGAATTCAGTAAAGATTTACTTGTGAAAGAAGGCAAAGCATGACCCCACATTGTCACATCCTACTGAGGAACTATTACTTCTCATACAGATGCTCCTTTTTTCTGATCCTTGATATATATTGCATACCAATCACATAACAAGTACCTATAAGGGCAAGTTTAGGAGCACAGAAGCACTATGCTTACAGTTCACAGCATACCTTATGCAAACTCCTGGTAAGGCAAGAGGATAAGAAAGTACTTTTGAAACTATGGGAAACTTGCTTTTCCTGGGACAAGTTTTCCATGGTTGTAGGGCCACCACCTTTCTGTTCTTTCTTCCTTTCTTGTCAAGAGGGCTACAAGTAGAAGAGTTTTTCAGGAAAGAAATCTAGAGCCCTCCCTCACCCTCTTTTTGGACAAAGCTACTAAAAGTGCAGGGTCACATTCCTCCTCCAATTTCTTCTGTCTGCGTGTTCATGCCAGAAGCAAATTCCTTCTTGAGAAAGGAGCCCAAACACAATGACTGGTCGTTCTAGTTCTCCACCTCTTCGGCAATATGGAGAAACAAGCAGCAGTACCACAGGAAGAACCATACCAAGAGACCCACCAAAAGAAAAATACTTTTCATGACGTCAGTGACTGGGATGCGCAATTGAAGGAGAAGAGGGGTTAGATTAACAGTGTAAAGTATAGGACTACGCCCAAGTCCTGCCTTCTAAATCTAGACATTTCTGTGTGAAAAAAGGGGTCACAAAAAAACAGCAGAATACTTCTGTTGAGAGCATGCTTTGATGACTGCCATTTTTTTCCCTCAATATCGTGCTCTTGCTACCTGAGAAACTGTAGGCTTTCAGTGCAAGTTAAGAAGATTGGCAGAAATTCTTACTCTGTCACTAGCTTTTCTTGAAAATTGACTCCAGTAAACTGCTAGCTCTTCCACAGTTACAACCTAAAAGTAATGTGAAGCAGATTAAGGAAGACAACATAACCAGTTCTTCAGAGACATAGTCAAAGATCCAGGTTAAATAGCTATTCTAGCACACACTCTCCATCACTGTTCACCCCAGCAGAGACACAAATATTAAGAGGCGGGTGATACTTTTCCACAAAATTTTAGCATCAATCAAAGCAGGTGGTGATGCCAGAAAAGCATAGGTTTCAGAGGAGGCACATTCCACAATATCTGCACATTGCTTCTAACCCAGGACTTCCACTCAACTGCTTCCCAAATTTCCTGTAGCACATGCAGGTTTGGAGACAGGAACCCAGCCTCCACTCGGCCAAGACCCCTCCTTCCCCACTTTGTGCTGATGACAATCTAAACATGGGGACTTTGCAAGGCCACTGCCTGTAGACATTGAAAAATGGAGCGAGGAGGGCAATTCAGTGAATTAAAATGTCACACTCAGATATTCACATTATAGCACCTGGTCATTGTAGATTTATTTTGGACATGATCCAACAGCCTTATTATTGTATTGTATCTATTAAGGCTATTTTCTACTAAATAGCAGGAAGAATAATAGACGCATCTTTGTTTAAAACAAATAAAAAGTTTAATTTCATTTTCTTAGCAGCCTTGAAGCTGTACAATGAAAGCTTGCCAATTGAAACACAACATTTACTCATTTATCCTTTACTTCAAGCTGTTATGATCATAGAAATAGTTGGATATTCTTCATCTGCTTCCCACTCCAATTTGCTTTTTAATTAGTACTGATTCCAGGAAATTAGACAGCTAGATTTTTCAGTACCATGTGCTTTTATATGCTGTGATATTATACAGTGACGTGATCAACAAATGCCACTTTCTGGCCCTGGAATATTGCACCTACATCTGTCATGCTTGCTTTCCATGCGTGGTCCAATGAAAATGACTAGAAAACTAGTAAATCAATTTGTACCCTAGTCATGGTCATGGGCACGGATGAAGTATGGCATCTAACGACAAAGTTTAAATGAGATCATACATGACTTCCAGTATCTTGGTCAAAAGCTGAACAAAGTTAGCTTTGTTCTCAGGTATCACCAAGCTAATGAAGCTCAATTCCACTTACAAATGAATGCAGACAGAACGTTTGCCTTGTTATCCTCCTACCCTTTCACATCTGCTGAAAAATCTCCCAGTTCTTCAAAGCCCTTTTTAATCGTACCTAAACTTTAATACGGTGGAAGACAAGTACATGTTACAAATTTGAACTGGGCTCTACCTTAATCCCATAGCATTTTCAAGCCTTAATTTTTTCAAAAAATGTCATTTCTCTCTATTTCTCCCGCTTGCCTTTGCACGTTTTAAAATGACTGTACATCGATCTAGAAACTAGCGTTTGAGGAAGCCCTAGAGATCAGATGTGACTCACAGCCATCCAGCTGTCTCTGGACCTCATGTACAGGGAGAGCTTTTCTAGTGCATCTGACCCAGCCCCATCCTTGTGAGGGTCCAATAAGTTTGCTAATTCCCCATCTCTGCACTGACTTGCATGGCGCCAGTCACATGGCACAGTAACCCAGGACATAACAGTGCATAATGTGCAGGCCTTTTATACTTTCAGCATCTCTTTAGCTAGGAATAATAATTCATTTTGAATGACAATGCACATAGAGACCATGAGGATTTATTGGCTATAACAGACTGTAGTCAATCCATCAAAGTGACATTCAGTTGCTTACAAAGTTCCTGCACTTACTGTACTTAATGAACACTTCACAAGTTCCTGCAGTACGATTTTTGCCTAACAGGACAGCCTCTCATGATTCTTAGAGAGGCAGAGGAACTCTTCTAAGCAGTAAAGAGATCTGCCTGAGTGTTGAGAATCACAGCACATGCTGGTGTTTGATCGATGCTGCTCACGTATCATCATTTCCCACTTGCTCTTCCCACAACACAGCACATGCTTTAACATTAACATTTTTGTGCCTGTTTTGCAATGCAATCTCATGACCTGCTCCAGAGCAACAGAAGAGCACATGTCTCTTGTGCTCCTGACTGCCAGTTTCCCTGGAGTGAGCATCAGAAACGCAACTCCTACTTTGCTTGAAATGTGAATGACTGTAGTATTCTCCTTTCCAGCCTTGTTTCTATCAACATCCCTACAAATAAATGCTAAGTAAAATTCTCCCTGGGGTCAAACAACTTAAAGAAACTGCCTGTCTTCCCTCAAGCTGTTACTGCACACCCTTGAAGTTGCTTCTTGTTTTCCCTTCATCATTCTTCAGGCTCTCCCATCCTTGTCTCCAGTTTTCTCCTGAATAACTGATTCTGTGACAACTCATTCTCCCTCTTAGCTCTGTCATAAAGTAGAGCACAACCCTTTCACACTCCCTAACACCTACTCTGGCCACCTCTTATTTTCATTATCAGCAAGACAACTGTCAGGCCAAGTCATAAATTCTCCTGCCTACAAGTCCTGGAAGGCAACTAAAACATCCACTCTGCTTTTCCTCATATTTATGATCAACATGCAGATGTGGCCTTTTGGGACAAAATGCCAGCTTCAACAGGCATCGTTCAAGTTTGAAATATCTAGGAATCCTCTAGCAGAGCCACACTGTCCCTGCCCGAGCAGGGGACAGTGACCCTGGAAAAACATTGACACTAGCACCGTTTTGAGACCAGCTTCAAAGAGAAGTTCCTGTTTCATCTGAACAAGCACATTAGACCCCAGCACTTAGAAAAAGATGGTCATTAGAGTTACCAGCACTGCTGCTTAGTGTCGCTAGAGGCAGACAGGCTGCTTTACCCACCTCTGCCACCCTACAAGCTCAAGACAAACCCAGATCCTTGCACCACAGTCAAAATACCATTCTGCTGAGGAAGAAGAAAATGAGTCTCTTGAATTAGAAAACGTCAGCTCTTTTCCAAATTTTTAGCAACTCACAACAGTTTTCCTGCCTGTTTTAATAAGACAAAGACTTGAGCAACACAGATCGCCTGAGAAACTGGCTGTATATCCCTGCCCACATAGCTTAGTAATTGACATTTGCTGGAGGTGTCTCAGCAGCTTCTCTTTGTTCAGTGCAGAGTATGGGCTATAATAAAAGTGTCCTAGGGAACAGCCTAATTACCGCTCATATTTCTCTGGCATCCATACAAGCAGAACAGCTGCAACAGGGACGCTTCTCCCAGAATACCCTATAGCCTCTGATCTAAAGCAGGCAGATGCGATTTGACCGCCTCTCTGCTGTGTTCCCAAGTGCCTACACAACCGAAACAAAGAAGAATACACACTGCCACCATTATTGCCCTTCTCTGAATGGCATCTGTCTCCTAAAATATTCTATTTGTTTTATACAGATTCGTGTATCTAGTGAACCTAACTCAAGTTTGTGCCTAGCTTCGAGACAACTGAATTGGTATCTCCCAGTTAAAATCCACCATAAAATAATTTATCCAAGCATGTTCCAAACCCTCTCTAGAGTCAAAAACAGAGGATGTAGTGCCTTTGTCTGTGGAGAAAGGTGCAGGCCTCTCAGTCACGTAAAACATGCCAGTTAGAATAAGAATGTGCATGTCCTGAAAATATTTGTATATAGGTCAGAGGTTCTTTAAATATGCATTTAAACAATATTAATGTCACTGACCTGTCTGGCCACAAGTGCAGCTGCTGCCTCAAACCATGTCAAAATTGTTTCTTCTGAGAGCAAGTACCTGCTGCCCTTCAAATCCTTCCTTTATCTGCAGAGGAGTGGGGGGAAATTATTTACTATCAGATGTTCAGCTATATTTACTGTTTCTAATAAAAAAAAAAGGAAACTTTAGAAAGGACACTTGATTTCCTCTTAATGGCCCCCGAAGGTTTATCTTTTGAGACTTGGGACTGGAGCCGAGAGGAAGTTTGGATTGCTGCTGTTCAGCTGTGCTTCGCCTCGGGTTAACTCGCACTTCATGTTCTGGTGCATCTAATCTCCTGTTTTTCCACGAGCACAAAATACTTGCTTTCCTTGGGGAAAAAAAAGACAAAAAAAAAAAACAACAACACAACAAAAAAGCCTTGTACGTACAGAGACAGCAAAGATTACTTGTAACTGCCATAATTTAAGGGCAAAAAGAATCCTCTTATCTCACCTGCAGAGTGGATTTAAAAAATGAGGGCAGGAAAAGAAATATCTTGCTGAAAGGTAGTTTTGGGGGACTTTACTAGGGTCCAAATACGGATTTATATGGCCTCTGTGCAGCTCTCTGATACCTTACGTGCACTTACGCTTAGACAGATATTGAAAAAGGAACTGGAGTGGACACGAGCTCACTGCTGATACATATTCAGTCATGACATCCCTGCTACATTCAGTGCCTGGTAAAGGGGTTACTTCTCTCCACATTAGAGTCCTAAATGTACAGGGAAATGGCTAGGAAATTATAAAAATATTTGGGGCAAGGAGGAGTTGCACACACGTGTATTCCCAAGTATACTACTCCTGTGCTGGTAGAAATCATTCTGCAAAGGTGAAGGCCTGTTTCTCCATTCCTAGCAGCACCAATCATTTGCTTCAATGTAAAATAAGTGAAAATACACCAGTTTGCTAATGGTGGTGCTTTACACGCAACTATTCACATAAGTATCTCCAGGTATTATTGGCTGGGAGTAAAACTCATTCTTGAGGGCATAAACACATTCATATCTATGTAAAAATGTCAGTTTAGCGGCATTGCCAGTGGTGCAGACATACGAAAACAGCTATATTGGATGCACATGTTATTCTACAAAGAAGTTATCTCACAGTATCAAAACTACATCACATCCACTATGTGAAGAATTTCTGCTAGTAAAATAAATGTGTGTTTATATACACACATGTATATGGCCTGTGGCACAACAGAATTTTTCCTCCAAGTATCTCTAGAAGGGTTAAGCAATGGACAAGTCCTGAATAAGGAACACCTCTTCAGGAAGATGCCAGGCTAAAATATTGGCATGCAATTATGGAAGGTGGTAATACTGCTCATCTAACAGTGCAATTAGGATAATGTCACCTTCTATTTCCACTTTGTAAAATACTTTGAGATCCTCAGACAAAAGCTCTGTACCAGCGTGAAGCGTTTATACCTTCATCAATGAAGCAGATGGCATGTGGTACACTTGTTTGTGTGTGAATCTGGTAGTCATCACTGTTATAATTAGTTAAGAGTCATCTCCTGCTCTGCTGCAAGCTCTGCTGTTTGACAGTGTTTGGTAGGGGCTGGCATTTCCACAGAAGCAACTGTATCTTGGTGGCATATATGTACACAGCTTCCATCACTGTCATAGCTGTGTAAGTACATTTTAAGAGTGTCGTGCATATGTAGTTGAAGCACAACACGACAAAGATGTACGTTGACTAAAGAAGACTGGAGGAGACTTTGAGAGGTCATCTTGTCTGTTGGTCTGCATTGAGCAGGTTCAAGTGCTCCTAAGTGTTTCCCAACCTGTTAATCTAACCTGTTTAAAAGACTTTCAGTGACAGAAGACCATGCCTTACTCGAGAAGCATTATTTTGTACTAAACACAAGTTTTTCCAATATCCAATCACAATTAACCTTGGTGAAATATATGCCCATTATTTCTAGTCTTCCTTCATAAAGAAATTTTTCCAGCCAAGGCCCTTACTCTTTCAGCTCTCTTGGTTTATTTGAAGGTTATTGAATCAGGTACATTATATTCTTCTTCATTTCACTAAGAAGTATACAAAGTGCTACCTAACTCTCAACTCCCTCCATCTTTCTGTTGCAAGCCCATGGCTGAATAAAGGGAAAACTGTAACATTAAAAATAAACAAATAAATCAGGCACCAGGCCTGTTTTTCAAAGTAATTGCTGTTCAAAAAACCAAGGCCACAAAACAAGCATAAATATATTCTAATTATATTGGCCCTGAGTTGTATTTTGGGTTTATTCATATGAATGGGAATTACAGTGCTTCGGCGTTTGGCAATAGGAACAAAGAAGCTTGAAGCAGACACAGACATATCTAGCTAAATAAAAGTAAATATATTACTTATACTGACTGTGTGATAATCTACAAATAAGCATTAAAAAAGTTGAAACAAATTTGAGTAACTCATGTCAACATCATCACATGCAAGGACAAAGAAGAGGGTCAGTCACACTTCACTCGCAGTATGATGCATCCATGCAAGGTCTCAGGACACTTTTTGCGTCTTAGAGCACCCATACCTTGTAATTAAATTACAAATTATGGAAATTTCATATGCTTAAGTACTTCTTAGACAATAAGTCATTCACTTATAGGAATGCTACCTGTATTTGTAATTCAGCTTCTCAAGTTGCAATTATTACTTTTCTCCTAAAAGAAAAGAAGAAATACCTAAGGCAAAAGAAAAGTGGCAGGACTTTGCTCTGCTCTGTGTTTTACTGGATAATAATACCCACAGAGGAAATGGATTGCTGGACTGAATCAGGCAAAAATTCTGTTATGCTCAATGTCTTGTCTCTGATAGGTACCGACAACAGATGCTTCAAATCCTTACGGACAGTCAGACAGTAATGTTCCCATAGAATATGTTTCTTTCAAATCCAAGGCACTTAAGATTGGTTAACGTCTTGAAACACAAGGGCTCAGATCCTTAATATTTTCCTTTATCTCAGCTAGTGCAGCTACAGACATTCGGTTGAGTGGAATCCTCTTCAGTCAAATTCAGCACCACAGTAACAGTATCCAAAAGCAGCGAGTTTCACAGATTAAAAAGAGGCAGTGAAAAAAAAATATGTATTTTCATATAAATTTTCACAATTCCTTCACTTTACCAAGTTACCACCATTTCTGAAATAACGATGAAGGGTAAAAAGAGAGGTCCAAATTATCCCGTTAAATATTTCCTTTACATATATTTATTTTTTATTAGTCTATTTGATCAAGTCTTAAAATTTTCAACAGTATTTGAAAATCTCTGTACCTGGGACAATTTCTATAGTGTTTCTTTACAACTCTGATGTCTTTTCAGTAATGAAAGTAGCAGGAGTGAACATGGTAACTGACGGAAAACATTTCTGTGATTACTTTCCACATTGCTATCTACTGCTTTCCTAAAATATTTTACATCTTAAATCCAAACCTGTATAGCGAGCTACCCTGATATCTTGTGGGTAATTTATTTGGATGGTTTAACTGCTCATCAAGACCTCAGAAACTCCTCTAATCTACCTTCTAGCCAAGCATAGATCAACTTAACCAAAGTCATTCCTTATTTGACTAATCTGTTCTTAAAATCTTTAGGAAAAAGAATTCAAGAACATCTATGGATAGACAACTCAAACACATAACTGTTGGAAAGCTTGTCTCAAAGTTGAGACCAAATTTAACTTGCTGCAATTTAAATCCATCACGATTTAACTTGCTCATACGTCGTTACGTATCTGCAGTGCAAACAACCCCTCCTAAACCAGATCACCTTACATACCCTTGCCTGAAGTGTTTTGGCCACTGAGTGGTTTTAGATGACCATTAAAAGCCTGGTGAGCAACACAGAGTGATTTCTGCCCGCACTGTTGCAGTGTCCATGAGCACAGCATTGGCAGTGCTGTGATGGTTGCGGAGTTAAATACGCGCCGTGACCTGACCTCCATCCAACTGCAACTGTGCACCACATCCAGCTTCAAAGGTCATCTCCTGACATCCATTTCCTCTGGATATAGCACCTGTGAGGGACAAATTCAGGATCTTCAGTGCTATCCAGTGGAAATCCAGACTCAGTCATTGAGGCAGCCAGTGAAATGGATACAAAATTCTTATTGTTTCTCTGTCCTCATTTATGATCAAGTACATCCTGCCTGCCTGGACTGGTCTCAACATATCTTGTATATCAGATGTGAAGAGCAGAATTGATGGGGAAAAAAATAATCTCATCTTAAGGCAAAAAAAATAGTTCATTCAGAATAATGTGGAAAACGTTAATTTCTGTTTTAAGTTTTCCATCTCTTCAACCTCTCCTTATATTTTTAAATGAATGAATAAAAGTGTCAAAGAAGAAGTTGCTTGGGATTAGGAGACAATAGCATCTTCTTTCAGGAAACAACATGTTGCTTAGAGAATATCAAAAGAAAGTACTTTGACTGTCTCAGAATGTTTTGTTCAGAAACAAAAAGGAATGACAAAATAGGCACCAAAAAAATGTAGAAGGTCCTTTGTCACTGAACACATTGAGATGCAACATTTGGTAGAAAACCTCTCATACAAAAGACGTGTGACCAGCTTCCACGTTGTGGCTCAGGCTACCTGCTCATGCTAAACAGGAGTGGCAATTTCCCTTTCAAGACATAGATCATTGCGCATTGAGACAGACTGACCACAGAGCAATAAAGTCACTTACCAGCCGCAGCTGCTGTTGCTCTGGGGTTTTTGGGTTACTCCATGGAGACATCCTGTGGTCTAGATGGCATTTCCCTGTTGATCTTTCAGCCCTGTGTTCTCAGCTGGCCTTGCACCAGCTCTCCATGCTTTAGAGTCATCTTTATCTCCTGCACGGAGTACATATTTCCCCATAAAGCTTTATACTATCATCCAAAGCAAAGCAAGGGCTGATGGTTACCCAAACGCAACAGCGTTTTAAAGTGTGCTGTATTATTGTTTCAGTATGTACGTACATTTATGGGTTATTGGTAAGTTTGTCGGAGAGATCAGAACAGGAAAAAAATGAAACTAGGTTGTCCTTCTGGGAAACTCAGGTATTCTTTAGAAGAAAGCAATTATATTACACTATAATATTGTTAATTTTTCAACATATTCCAAATAGAAGTGAGACACTGTCAAACACCTGATAAGGCCCAGACGGTTACAAAGCACCTTAAATATTTTGGTTTAGCAGTAATTTACCTTTTATTACTTTGAAAATACTTAAATATGGAAACAGGAGCAGGATGTACTATTATATGGGTAAACCACCAGAGAAAGCAATATAAAAATATTGAAATCCAAATCTCATACACTAATTATTATTAACACTAATTTCCACATATTACAAAGCAGCTTCTTGGCATGTATGACATTGCCTTTTGCACCCAAACACGACTTTAATTAAGATCTAACTTATTCATGACTATAATTCAGATCTAACTGCTAGTCTAGTCAAATGAGTGTAATTAGTCCCAGAGGGCACGTTTAAGAGAACTAGGTTTTCCTTTTCATCTCTACGTTTAGGCAAACACAATAGATGCTGGAAGATCAGTCTGAGAACCTGGAAGTGTAGAGAGCTTTACAGAGCTGGTGGGGAAATTCTAAACAAAAACATTGTTTAAGAGGACTTTCATAAAGGCTCATTTATTTAATTTATTCTTGCAGAATACACAATAAGAGCCAGCCAATTGAGATGATTAACCAACATAAAGCTAATAAACTTTTCTAAGTAATTCCCATGTTCATTGAGAAACAGAACTGTACAAGTTTGTTTGGCCCATCCATATATTACTTTGAAAGGGATTAATGAGGTGGGTATTCATATTTGGTCCCATCCTGCAGAGATGACAAATAAGCCAATCTCCTGTGTGAGTTGACACTGGCATAACCAAGCCAGAAGAAAGTCCTACCAAATACTGTATATTTATCACACATTCATTATCCTGGTGTCACAATCCATAGCATACTCTGCCCAGAAGGTAAAAATAATGAAGACAAACCAGTCCATATGATTTATTCTTTCTTCTGGTGTATCATTCAACCCCTACAGCTGCTCTGCTTTTCACCCAATTCCTCCTCACCCACTTCATGGCACCTTTGTCCCTTACCCACGAGGCACTAACTTTATTCTCCCATGCCAAACCACCCCTCATTCAGTCCCTCTAAAGGGAAACAAATGGTAATTGTATTTACAGCAGGTACCGGCTCGTTTCCTCACTGCTCCATTCTTGAAACAGATTCTAAGGCATATTGCAAGGAAATGCTGCCTAGGCCCACCTTAAATCTTCATGTGCTCTTCCATGACACTGTTGCTGTGTTCAGAAGACCACTCTTTCTTTGTTGTACCCTTAAACTGTCCTATGGATTGGTCACTGGTTATGTTTGAGCAGCAAGGTGAAGTGTGAGTTTCCACACACCACACCTTGAGGACTGGGACTCTTCTGGCCTTCACAGATGACTTTTAAAGTCTCATCTGTATCAGGAACTCAACAAAGTGCTTAGGTCTCCATGCTGCGCTTGAGAAAAGCCAAATTCATGAGAGCTTCTGGAGGAAAAGACCATCGCGTGCCCACTCTAATTCGCCCTCTGGTTCAGCCAGAGGACTGAGAGCTAAGACACTGAATATTTTGCTGGTCTTAGCAGAGATAAAGCAAGTTCTTAGTGCAGGCACTACCATGTGTAGTTGGCCAACTTTGGTCTTCAGAGTAATGTAGTCCTAGGCATCACTATGTAGGTAACAGCAACTATTTTTGTATTCAGTGCAGAAGAATAAATCCACCAACTCAGTTCCCAAAGTTCAATGACATACAAGCGCTGCTCTTTAGAAATATGCATACATTCTTAACATTCATTTAAAGCAAACAGGGCTTGGTACCTGCCTAGTTTCAAGCATATCGTAACTGCCTTCCTAAACTAAGACTTCTCTGAGTATCTGTAAGTGCAATTTGTTTTGAAATTATTCCCAGAGGGAAGAAAAACAAATACAGTAAATTTCACAAGGAAAGAGGAAAGTTCAACTCAGAGTGTAATAATGGCAGCTAATGCATGAGGCTCATAAGGCCACACTCAACTGATGCAGTGCCTTTATGGGTGATATTATTAAATGGCTGTTATGTGAACTTATATGACTTCTGAAAAAAGTTAGAGAGGTTCTTTTAAAATTCTTTCAGCATACATACATACAAAAAAATGAAGACTTTTTAGACAATGTCTTGGAGTTAACTCAGTTAACCAGGTTATAAAAATCAGGATTTGATTCTGCTCTCAGCATGCTTTTCCACGTGTGTGTTTCCATCATTTTCACCTTTGTATGCAAAAAGACAACCAAACTCTCAAGACAGTAATCATTTCTTTAATTGTTTGCCATTTGTCACAAGGTGTCTGTTAAGCGTGACGACTATTCAGTCATGAACACAAGACAGTTATTTTGATCTCAAACCCAACCCAGAGAAGAGCATTTAAAGCTTAACAGGGAGATGTAAGGCTTGCTTAATTTCCAGAGGCATTTCTGAATTTTTACAACCCACACAACCCTACCAAGAAAAGACAATGACACTTTAGGAGGAGGTAAGTGGATTGTGCTTACTAAATTGCTTTTGACTCAGTAAGGTTTTAAGGTGATGTACTGCCTCAAATGACAGAAGTATTTTTTTCTAGGAAATATACTGAACAAAGCATATACGAGGTTCTTCACAGTAATTGACCCCACATAGTGCTAAAGAAAAGCTAAATCTGAAACAAGACAAAGAACCTGGGAGATCAGAAATGCCATTTACATTGCCACTTGCAACAAGTTTGAGACGAAGCTGTATTCTGCCTATCCATTATCATGGGTTGTACAACAGACATAATGCTTAGCAGACATTTGTGTACACAATAATAGTATACTGCTTGAAATGCAAACTTGAGCAGCTTGTGTGTGCTGCATAATGAGAGACAATGGAGAAAAAAACCTGAGAAATAAAAACCTATTCGATTATCTATTTCATCCCCTTACCACTATAAGATTTCACTCTATAATAATTTCATATCATTTATTCTAGTCTAGTTTAAAATTGCCTGGGGTGAGGGAGTTTCCCCTGGGATTTTACTCACAGTTTGATACATCTCAGTATGAGGAAGTATTTCCTAATACACAACACTCATGTTTCCCTTTGAAGTTTCATCCTGTTACTCCTGGGCACCCACCCTAAATCAATATTTCTTTTCCTTCAGTTATTTGTCACCTTCAAGTTTCAGCAACCTCCTCCTCCTGCTCCCATTTAAAATCCTTTAATACGCTGCAGTTTTAATCTCTTCCAGTAGCACAAAGCAACTCCTCTCATCACCTCCTTCACTTGCGCCTTTCTCCCTACATTTTTCCTAACCCTCAGCCAAGTGCAGGGTCCTATCTGCAGGGTGAGGAGTGGCTCTGGGGAGCCCCTGCTCCAAGCACCCCACTGCAGCCCAGCCCAGCCTCCCAGCTGCTTTCATCTCCAGCTGGGGTCAGGGTTCTTCACCCTGCAAATGTATTCCCCTTCTTTGCATAATGTGCAAATGCAAGGGTATAAATACATATGTAAATTCTTGACTGCAAATTTATTTTAAAAATTGATATGTAGGCCATGTGGCAATTCAGGCAGCTGAAGAACCGTACGATTAGGAATTAAATCCACTTTTTCTTCTGATGCATTTTGCTTAAAGGCTGGCAGATGGCAGTGCATCCTTAGGAATGAGCTGTGAAAAACGTGACCATTGCAATTGCCATTTATCATTTGTTGAAGGGAGAGGGTGCCTTTTTCTTTTCTCGTTACTTTTTCTTTTCACATTTCATCCTTTTCATCTTTATGTTTACTTAAGTTTTCCTTCCTAATCTCAAAGAATTTTTTTACATTCCTTCATGTATTTCAGAACATGACTGCACCTATTCAGGTATAATGAAATTTTTTGTTTACTCTTAAAAATGCTCTCTCCTCATCACTATTTGTAAAAGTTAACCTGCAAGGTCAGTAAGAGAGACACTGAGATGAATCAAGCTATTTTGGACAAAAGCTGAAAGAAGAGGTAAATCTGAATTAACCATCTTGCTGATACAAAGGATATCAGCCAGCTAGCTCAGTCTGCCATGGAAATACATATCGCTGGTCTTTGATAAAAGAGTAAAAACTTATCTGGTTTCTGCAGGAAGCCTGGATGAGCCTGAACACACTGTGGGAGAGGAGAAAAACAATGCTGATACCATTTGTGTGTTGTCTCACGTCAGGCAGGGAGGCCAGTCTTCGTTTTGGGTAACGTAGACAACTTCTCAGGTAGGATGACCAGGCATCTGGGCAGTATCTCCAGAAGCAGAGACGCTTCCCATGCACTGTGGGCTCCGAGGAACATTTTCAGCTTCATTCCTGGGGCCCAGCGCTGGGTGGTAGGGTGAGGAAGAGTCAGACTCTCAGCTAAAAGGTAAGTTATGCATAGGTCTACAGAGCAAGACACTCCTCCTCCCTCAGTCCAGCCCTTGAGGACTGTGGGGAAGCAGAGGACTGAGCAGCTTCTGACACTGCCTCCCTGGCTTACAGGACTGCAGTGATCCCAAAAAATTCCTGTGCAGGTTTAAGTCATCTCGTTCTTCACCTTTCCCATCCTGGCTATAGCACAGGAAGTGAGTGCTTGAGTGCTGGGACAGTGACCTGAAAGAGCAAAAGAAGATGTGGCAGCGGTCTGGGGCAAGAGAGGTCAAGGGCTGGTTTTCTGGGGTTGGAGGAAGCCAGTGTGATTGTGCATGAATAGGAAGGTGCTGGAAGCAAGAGAGACAGAAAAGGGAGAAGAAATGGTACATGGCCACATGGTGATAGCAGAGGGGTGTCCAGATGGAGAAGTGAGACCAGAAGAGGAACCTGCATCCCCAGGAAAGAAGCCACCACCTCCTCCACTGGATGCTGAGCCTGCAGACAGACACGCTGGCATGGCATGTGGCTGCTTGGGACAGCAGCGTGCCAGCAGAAAGCAGGCAGGACAGGCATGGCTCCTCTGCTGCAGGCAGTCTCCCCCCATCTCTAATCTGTACAGCCTTCTGCTGAAAGAGTCCCATTGGTGGCTCTTGTCCCCAACACCACAGGAGCTAAATGCCTTGTCTTCTGTGTGTGCTGCTCTTTCTGACAAGCCACCTTTCCAGACACAGCATTTTCCTCCCCAAGAAGGACTGGAGGCTGGCTTCAGGAGCAAAGAAAAGTCACATTGATGCCCAGTCACAGTCACAACCCTCCCAAAGCCACTGAGATCCTGCCAGATATGCAGACCTCTTTTTCCCTTGCTCCCATCAAACTCCAAGAAAACAAACTGTTATCACACCGCACCACAGGCTGCAACCAAACCCTCCCAGCTTTCTAGGGAGCTCCTCTGCTCCCCAGTCTGCCCCACAGCCCTCCCCAGCTCTTCTCTCACCCCAGAGCCCACATGGAGTGTTGCACGCTGCACTATTTCCGGCCCATGACTGACAAGCTGAGCTCTTCCCATACTGTGAAAACTCCTTCGGCCTCCTTGGGGTCCAAAAATGACTCTGGTTTTCTTTTTTTTGTTATTATTATTGTTATTAGTTCATTGCTGTTGCCTCTTGGTTATGGCTGTGAAAGACCCTTAGACTTCAACGACTCTGTCTTTGCACTGTAGTGCAGGCTCACATTTTGGTGTTTTAAGTTACAAACCATTCTCTTGTTCTCTGGTTCTTCATCATGGTCCTAATCCAAAATCAATGGAGGCTTTCTCCCAGCTGCAGTGCCTTCTGGATCAGACCCACAGCCCCAGCACAGCAGCATCTGGCACATTGCTTAGTGGTTTGAGCAAGCTGTTATCCAAAGGGAGTTCAGAAAAAAAATGACCAATAATGTTTGAGGGCAGGGGCACAGTGTTATGGAAAAGATCAGCAATGGGAATTTAAAAACCACCGTGACATGGAAAGCAACAGCTCCCTGAAGGAGTTCAGACATCCCTTGCAAGCAGACTTAAATGTGCATAGTATGGCTAAAAATACGTTCAGCTTGCCTGAATAAGCAGATAGGCGACAGACCAGATAAGAACAGAAGGAGAACTGGAATGACATTTAGGACTAAACACCAAGAAGAAAAAGTCCCCAGACAGACCATTGCTTAGCTTCTGGAATACTCTCCAACAGAAATGAATGCCAAGCTATCAATTGGTATATTTAAATGTAGATTTGGCAAAGCACCACTAAATAAAATACTCTGTTGGGAACAATTCTACAGTGGCAAGGCAACGGATGTTTTTACAAAGAATTTTTTCGGCATTAGACATTGTGATTTTTAGGATACTAAATAGAAAAATTACAGTCCTTCCCTCCTATGACATAAAAACCAAAGGAGCCATGCCAAATTACTGTATCATATATGCAAATATCTGAATGCAAATTATGTTGTTATCCTTGTCAATACTCCCAAGGAGCCATAGCATCTTTTAAGCTCTTTCTTCTTCACATACAGTGGATGTAGCCATCCATGACAAATTTGTGTTTTCTTTTCTGAGAAGTAATACACTGTATTCCTCAGTGGCAGAGAAGTGAATGGAGCTGCCATTTACTAAATTTAAATGTTTACACCCAGAGGGCAATTAAGTCAGTTTTATATGATAATGTTATAAATGAAATGCTAATAAGTACTGTAAATGGCCATGTAATCACGTCCTGTCGTTTGCCAATTATTAGGCAGGAAAAAAAGGAGCCGAAAGCCAGCTGTAGAGCTGAAGATGATGTACTACTTTAAATGAGCAAATGCAGGTACTGTGTAATGTGCAGCCCTGACAGTGCTATTTTATAGCAGGAATTCAATTTTCTAAGCAATATCTGATTTCACCTTTCATTATCATGTCAGCAGTAATAATAATTTGCTCTGACACAGGCATTTTCTTACAAGGATCGCCAAGGGATTTATAAAGACAAAAGTTGCGATTTCAAAGGAACTGGAGAGCACACCTACCTCAGCAGCTGCACAGTGCTCAGGGGTGGTGTTTCCTGGGCTCCAAGTCCGTGGTACAGCTCTGTGCTCTGGAAACCGTTTGGATGCTTCGTTGTGGAATTGTGTTTGAGTGAGAAGCCCTTCACCAGAACTTCTCTGCTCTACCCCTGTGCTTAAATGGTTTCTGGACTGTCCATCTTTCTACAACCTCAAGGGGCAAGCCAGCTTTCAATAGCTGTAGGGACTTAACTTCAGTAAGGGCTCGGGCTCTTAAGTTTCAGGGCATTCAGCGAAGCTTTTCAGAATGTTGTAGATTAAAACAATTCAGGCTATGAACTTTGCACAGGAAAACTTCTTAAACAAGCCAGACTCTGACCACGGAAGACTTGTCTCATGGCAAAGAGTGTGAACCAAACACTGGATGATGGGGAAGCACTGTTGACGCCATTACACACGTAGTTAAACAAATAGCAAAGCCCACATCTGGTGTCTTCTCCAAACCAAACCTTCTCCCAAAGAGTCAGGCAGGGCCCTGAATTGCTTCAGCTAGCTGCTTGTCAATTTGGTGACTGAAGGTCAGAATTTCACTT
Source organism: Pampusana beccarii (assembly GCA_013399365.1). NCBI lineage: Eukaryota > Metazoa > Chordata > Aves > Columbiformes > Columbidae > Pampusana > Pampusana beccarii. The sequence continues at coordinate 52,591 of VWYH01004761.1, read as the reverse complement.
GGTCTGGGACACTTTCATGGTCAACGTTTGAGTGGCACTAGGGAAGGAAATAATTGGGTTACTGAGATGAGAAAAATATAATCAAGATTCACCAAGTTAACAATTAAATAAATGTATCCCATCATATCTATTACAGCATGATATCTCAAGTAGAACAGAAGGCACATTGTCTCAGTCCTAGGGTTCACCTCTGTGAAGATACTGTTTCCCAAAGCCGGTACAGTTTGTTGTGCAGGCAACTTGCAGGGCAGGGAGGAAAAGCCTTCCATGCTGGTGCAGGATCGTGTGGCTCCACAACAGCAGCACCCATTTTGCACTAAAAATGCAGATTCAGGTATCTCAGTGCCAACCTGTCTTTTTTGCTAGTGCAGCAAAAAAAATGTCTTTTCATCATAATGGCAACTGAGTCACGCACTTTAAGGCTATAATGCTTTCTCCAAGCCATGAAAAGCCACATCAGATATCAGAAAGCTTAAAATTTAAAAATAATACCTCTGACATTCATTCTTTCAGCCTTTGAGCCCTTAGTGATCACATTTTCAAAATCCTCTCCACCACTAAAAAGTATCAGAAACTTTCTAAACAAAGCCTAAGAATCTCACCTAATCACACAACTCCAAGAAAATGAGACTTTTTTTTTTTACAGTAACAAGCATCAATGGATGTATAGCAACACAGAGCTGACAAAACTGTCGATAGTTAAAGACCAGGAGTGAACCGGGAGCTTCATGTTCAGAGCTGCATCAGAAGACAGCAAGTGAAATGGGAATTACAACACTATCCTCAAAACTGTACCAATTTTATATACTTAGACTATTTCACAGATTAAGGGCTTTCAGATACTCAAGACAGCTTTGCATCTGAGAACCTAGGACAAGGTAACAAAACTGAGAATACTGTCAGTGTTATATTTCTCAGGCTGAACTAACCTATAGCACTTCTGACTGGGCTTTGATAGTCAGACCCTACATTTCCTACATCCTCTTCCTTTATGGGTATTGATCATGAGCACAGGCCAGAAGACTACAATAAACATGTATAATAAACAAATGTAACTACTGTATAGGAGAAAATTACTTGACATAGATGGTAATTAGCAGGCAATTTCCATGCTTATATTTGGTTTGAATCAAGACTATGAAACATTTTTTTGTTCCTGTTTGTGACAGATGAAGCATGACAGACAATGCAAGCCAAGAGCTGCACCTGTGACTCAGCGTAAAAAATGACACAAGATCTACAACTCACTGTGCAAAGTATGTTGTTGGGTTTTATACAACTTGGCAGCCTTGGGGAATAAGGCAGCAAAGATTCTGAAAAATCACAGAAACTACGAATCATGTCAGAGGAGTCCATCTGCCCACCAACACCCAGTGACTGAGACATTGGTACACACGGCTCACAAAGCCTCACCTATTTTAGCAGTGTTGTAATCAAATCTGCAGCTCTTGTAGTCTGGATGAGTAAGGAAAGGGTAAACAGCCCTGTGGCAACACAACCTTAAGTCTGAGGTTGGTTTTGACCCTCAATGCCCCTATGAGCAGAGCAAAGTCAGGGGAAAAGGTTTAAAATTCACCTTTGTGTTTTGCCTGCACTCGCAGAGGTACCCCGGGCACGGCTGAAGGTTATGCTCAATGTTTCGATTACACTGACAGGCAGTGGTTTGAGCCCACATTTGATCTTTGGGCTCTGTCTGCCAAAGAATAAAGAGAAACATTTCTCTTCAGTGGACTCCATACATGCCCTTGCGTACCAGTACCTCATGAGCTCAAATCCATGAATACTACCAGTAGGACTACAAGCAAAACATTGGAGTTTTCCTTTTTGCTTCCAGTCCTGCTCAAATTTAACACATCACCTGCTGTCATCACCATAGAGAGTAACATGTCCATCTAAATGGAAAAACAGGAAGCTCAGATAAACATTTGAATGACCAGCACCACATTTACCACCTGACTGTACATGACCAAGCGTGCCGAAAGGACTAATCAAAATGCTGAATATGCTTTCCACTGGCACACTTGGCTTGCATTTGTGGCCAAAATTCTGACTACATTTGCAATGAAAAGCACGTTCCACCACACACAGCCAAGGCTTCTTTAGCAGAGCCCTCTTGGCTGGAGATGAGCAGGGGTTTTGAAAGGCATCATCTTGGTGCTTTTCCTCAGATCAACTACCAGAAAAGTGCAAGCCTGCTGAGGACAGGAGCAGGAGGCCACATCCATACCCTACCATAGCTCAGAGAAACGCGTGGGCAGCCAGGATTTCCAAGCTGCAGTTTCTGCTGGAGGACTGCCTGTAGCCAACGTGGTAGGGAAAGGCACAGGACAAGAGGCCACGGCGTGTTCTACCTACCTTGTGTAAAGCCCTCTGAAGGTAAAAACCATGAATAAGAAGTGGGAAACAGCAGTGGCAAAGCTTCCTCTGCAATATTTTTGCTCACTTCACTCAGCAACAGTGCTTTAAATCCTTCCTTCCACTGCAAAGCCAACTCCATGCATAGGAATTTAAAAAATCACTAGCATTTCTTGTACGGTGTTTAATACCCACGTATCTTTGTAAGTATGTGGACTTGTTTTCTACTTGCAAGCTTTCTAATTTCATCCTGCTGAGCCACTAGTAAAGTTATAGAAGGAAGCAAATCCAAAGGAGTTTACATAAGCTGTGCATAGTAGGAATAAAATTAATTTTAAAAAAAAAAACAAAAACAAAACAAAAACAACAACAACAACAAAAAAACCAACCAAAAAAAAAACCAAAAAACAAAAAGACAAATAACAAAAAAACACCACACCACTACATTAAACAGGGAAGCCAAAAACACAGCAAAAATAGCAAACAATTAATTTACTTCAGCAAAAGAAGACAAATGAGAGGAAACTTCAAACAGGTGGAAAAGGATGGTGTGTACAGACTTGCACAGCTAGGAAGAGCATGAGATAGGAACACTGAAAAATTACTTTTGTAAACAGTTTGTAGGAGGCACTCACACCTGAACGTGATTCACAAAGTAAATATCACTTATTCACAAGATCAGAGAGTTCCCATTTCACCAGTTCCCCTTGCCCTTGGCAGTCTCTCACTGGTGGGCATCCAAACCCAGTCCAGGAGTCAAAGGCAAGCAAACTGTCCTGGAAAGGATCCTGGAGACTAAATTCAGTGCAACTGCTCAAATGAACAGTGTGGAGGTGAGATAAGAATCTGGCTCAGCATTCAGTGTTTTTTTTGTGTAATGTTAGCCGCAAGTAAAAGAAATAAAAGTCATAACACTCAGTTTTACTCACAAAAGGAAATAAATATGGCTTGGTACGCTCCAGGAACAGAACTGTTATGTAGAGAAATGCTATTTCTACATATTGCCATTACTTTTCAAAACATACGTTTTTAATGGAACAATGCAGAATAGCAAGAGATGCATAATACGCATAAAATGTATAACAGATTCATATTTTCAGTGCTTGAAGAACTATTCAAAATTATCTTCATTTCTCCTGAACGCAGTTCTAGAATAACTACAAAATATTTCGTGCACTCAGAATACATCTACATTCTTGTAACACAGTCTGCTCTAGGTATAAGTGTCAGAAGGAGTTATGAGGTGAGCAATTATAACTGAGCTCCACATAGCCGGTAGCCAAAGTACAAAAAATATGCAAGACCACAGGGTTTCAGAGTGAGGGGAGAAATATATTGTTTTTATTAAAACGCATTAGGATCTCATTTGTCTAATTCCCTGTTTAATGATGCAGCCTCTTGGCAGAAAAATAGCTTTTCCATTAGCTAACTTGATTCTGTTGAGGGTGGATTTTTTCCTAAACAGAAAAGCTTTAACAGAAAATTGATTTTTTTTCTCTATTCGAATGAACAAGCACAAACTGAAAGATCTTTTATGTGGGAGTATTTTTACCAGGGAGAGGGAATTTTGTCTCTCCTGTTTGGGGGAAAGTTTTTGTGAAATGGATCATCACTAATCTAAGTTACTTCTAATTGTAGCAGCCTATTTCCATGAAATTATTCCTGAGTGAAATGTAGTTTTATTTCAGTGGAAAAATAACTGTTGAAATGCCTCATTTATTCCTATTGATTTGAAAAGCAGCTGAAAGATCATTGTCTTGAACCTTTTGTGAATTTGTTACATAGCAGTAAGTTATTGACATAAACAGCCTCAATATTAAACTACTGAAAAGTTAACTCTAGGAAGACCTATGGAGCATTATTTGACCCAAAAAAAAAAAAAAAAGAACTTCGGAAAGTCAAGATTTTATACACTTAGCTTTCCCTTTTCTAACTTCCCCATGAACTAATTAGTACATTATTTCTCTATGGTGTGTGTTTAATCTGAGCAAATGCTAGAACAGAGTTTTCATCTCAAAATTAAGATGATTTAAAGTTATCAGTAAAGGTATATAAGAGGTATATAAGAGTACAGGTCTTAACTCCAGGTTTGAAGAAGCAGGGGAGGCATAATGATGGAGAGAAAAGGAAAAGTAAGAAAATAAGGGAGTGGGGAGAAGAGCACGAGGATGGAGGCAAATACACAGAGATGCAGGGAATGCCCTGCCAGCAGCTGAGGAACTTTTCCAAACCAGAGGCAGAAGATGGAGATAAATAAGCAATCTGAGCAAAAACAGCACGTCAAACCCCAGATGCAAATGCAAACCACAGCCTCTAAATCCTGTTCCTAATGAGAGCCAACTTGCTGTGAACATTACAGCATTTCTCACCTTTTGACATATCAGTCAGGACCCACTTTCTGCACCATTTAACTTGTTTCAAATGCAGTTTTGCAAGCTCACTCGTTGGGAAATCTTTACGTTTTCACACATTTAGTTAGCTACAAAGGAGCAGAGATGAGATTAAAATTCCCACGAAGCAAATGTTTTTGAAAGATACAGCTGTTTGGAAGCATAACCCATTGTGGAACTTTTTATCAAGCTATTAGGAGAAGTAGGTCACTGCAGCTCCACCAATTCAAATGTCACTACTTCCTTCCAAGAATCAATCACTGCTAGGTCTTGGGTAATAAGAGGCAACTCTTCAGCAAAAGAAAAAAAAAAAAAGAAAAAGAAGAGAAGTAATTTCCTAAAACATCAATGGCTCCTCATGAAAGCAGCACCGACTTTGCAGTATCTGCTGATAGATAACTGTTATAAGAAGTGGAAGGAGTGTAACTAGGGAGATATCTTTCTTCAAATAACACTTCTATGTTTCTCATACATCATTTAATGTTTAGGGAGGTTTGTTGGCTTGAGTCAGCTGTGCCTAAGATGTTTTTCTTTTTCCTTGCACAATACCCTCACTTTTATTCCCAAGTATGGATTAAGTTCACGCGATCATGCTGAGGCTTTTTGTTCTCCAACCCTTCATCTCCCGCCATCTTACAAATAAAACAATATGCTCGTTTCCTCTCATGTGGACACAGAAAGGTTGCTCCCTGATTTGCAGAGGACATCCAACTGCACCATACTGTTTCCTCCCTGCCATTCTCACAGAGGACACAAAGAATATTATAAAAATGTGAAATGCGATAAGTCTACATGCATTTCATCCACTGCCCTTGTAAGTGGGGCAGACTAACATAAACCAACCCAAAACAGAGGTTATTACCGAAAGGCCCTGAGGCTCTCTGCTTATATTCTAAGGAGCTCAGGGTTTAGCAATTACTTGCTCTCTGTAGTCCAATGATGACCCTAGTGAGCTTCTTTGCCACAACTGTATCTGGTAACACAGTGTTCTGTGCTTCAAGGTTGTCACACACAGTAGGAATTTTTGTGAGTTGATTCCCTGTGCCAGGGCACATACAGTAACACTTTATCAGCCAAAAATTCATCGCCACTTTTCTTTAAGTATTTCCTTGCTCCTGAAGGTGCTCCATAACACACTACAGACTTGCAGGTTAAGGAGGTCAAAGGCATTCTAATTGGCCCTGAAATTAACAAATAAGAGAGGGGAGAATAGGAAGAGTGCAGGAATGCTCTTCATGCTTTTTTATGTCGTCAGTGCTTGTCACTGAATTATCTCCCATTCTCTGTTCCAAGGTAAATAATGAATGCTTTCTGTGTCCTTTGATATTGGGATATGTAGCCCTTCCTATACTACGTATCTACAGGACCTTGCAGGGATGAACATATATATGGCATCAGTACCTTTCACTGAGTTGAAACTCAGTACTCCCCCATATCTGCTCCTGATGCCCTTCAGCCACTGAACCAAAACCACGTGAATGAAGAGCTATTCAGGCACTTCAGCACTGACTTATATACACAAGCAAGACATCTGCCACACAACATATAGGAGACACTCATCTTCATGGAGCGGAAGCCAGAGACCAGGCTGAATAATCCAACATGTCTAAAATGTCACAACGGGTCTATGCTTCCACAACTGAAGGTCACCATCAGTGACCACCCCTTTAGTCTGAGTACAAGGGGATTACTGGTCTTATAGTTTTGAGATATCTTCTCCATCTTCCTCTAAAATTAAGGAAAGTTGGGTGCTCAGTAAATAATTTTAAAAACCAGGCTATCACAAAGCAAAACTGCTTAAAACTCATATGTAAGCAGTTAACTGAACTTTCTAGTGGATACAGAGGTGCCTTCTGAGCATTAATGAACTTTCTTCGCTTCTTTTGATAACTTCACATGTTGTGAGCCACAGGAACACAAAGCAGAAAAAAACAGTGGAGACGAGATAGATACAGAAATTCAATCTGAAACAGAACAGTCAAAGAACTATTAGAACTACTTGACTTCCAGCAGTTTTGTTTTTAACCTATCGCACAGCAACAACTCTGAAACAACACTAACCTAACAAGGATGCTACCTCCCACTTGCCATCAAGCAGGATACCTGACCTGAAAAACCACGGCCAGGCTGCACTCCGTGAGTAAGATGCAGTGAGGCAGTGCCTGGACCCAGCAGCTGCCCTGTGGAACAAGCACAGCAAGAGCAGCAACTCCCCGGTCTGCCACTAAGTGCACAAAATAAACCCAAGCAGACCACAGCCTGTCCTGCACACAAGCACGTCAACAAGTCATGACTCGTTATTGATAAAGATACAAAGCACGTACCTGGTAGATGATGGATAGCAGATGGTCAAAAATTCAAATGAATTATCTAATTAACCATGAATCTGTATTCATTGAGTGAGATCTGTCAAGGAAGCCATGCTTGTCTTGGCTAGGCTAATAGGGATATTATGAAGTCTGAAATTACAGTCTTTAAATGCATCCCTTCAGATGACAGTGCAGAAGACTATTCTGGTCTCACTGCTTTGTAACATCCTCAGAACCATACAAGCATTCACTGTGATGTATGATTTATTTACTACCCATACCTGTCTCCAAACGGAGCGGACTAAACCCTGACTAGGAGGTCACTGAAGTGAAAATTATATTTTTCTTTTCTTGTCACTTGTTGGTATTTTACAGTTGCTCTCAATGGCTCCAACTCCAGCAGTGGCTTTTCTGCCTTTTCTCCAAGCCAGAGAGGATCCCCACCTTGAAAGCAGTTTACTACAGGGCTAATTTTGGAAGGACAAGCTGGAGCATGAAGACTGTCTAGGTACAGACCAATAAGGATTTTTAGTCAAAAGGGTGCTGTTCATGTCAAACGGCAAACTGCTTCCTCAGTTTGCCTCTTTTCTACAGAAAATAAAAGTATTTAATATATATAGAAACACATCTACTTGCACTTACTGGCTTTTTAACTGCTCGGTCAGTACTCCTGAAAAAGCAACTTATTCCTTCTTGCCACCACCAAGGCGTTTATTACGCAGACAAAGGGCAGCTGCTTGGCCTTTGCCCATGGCAAAATTAAATAATGGCGCTATATTATAAGAAAAAAGAATCTCATTATATAGCAGTATATTGTACAGCATTATAAAAGCCAAACATGATATTACTCTGCAGCATAAAGTCATTTTCTCGGTACCCATCTGGGCGATGTGAAATGGCCTTGTTCAATACTTTAATGATTGACAGACTTGATATAAAATACCAAGATGGATAATATGATCTGCAGGGCTCTGATTCCTTCCACCATTCATGGGATGAGCTAGTCCCAACAGGAAAGGGGCATTGAGCTGTAATCAGAAACTGCAGGACAGCAGCTTCATATCTTTTAACAGAAGGCGAGAGATAAGGTCAAGAATTTTAGGTCATCTCTTTATGTACAGATGTATAAACTCCTGATATGCCATCCATTTTTGTTTTTTATGTTGATCTTTAATATTACTACGTGTCTTCTCTGTACTGCTAGAAACGGGTTATGACAACTGCAAAATAAGTATTTTTCCTAATGCTACTCCAAGCAACTCCCTCATACATCCAGTACTACTCATACGAGCAGTTTCTAAGCTTACACCGACATCAGTGACTCCACGACATTAAGTATACCAACCTGAATGATTCCCACTATGTGTCGCCTCAGTAAATTTACTAACATTACTGCAAACTAACAGCACTGCTGTGGAAGTCCCTCACGCTGGCTTGTATTGATTTGGAAACATGCTGGTTCAGAAACAAAATAGCGTGACTTAAAATCTGATTGTCACTGTGTATCAATCATAATATTCACTAGTTAACTGGTGTTAGGCCTTACTCCCTAGTCAGGAAAATAAACAAACTTTAGAGTGTTGTTTTCTGGGGCTATAATCCACCCTAGCTGATGTGTCCCTACAGGGAATGTGTTGCAATACATCCTTAAGACAACTCCAGTCTGAAATTCAGGAGAATTATCTGGGCTTGAAATATTTTCAGCTTTCACCAGCAAAAACCTCTTTCATCCTTGCTTGTTGATCTTAGTTCTGACACCTTCCTGCTTTTCTGTCATTACCCAGCTCATAATGTTAGACATTTAGTCCCTTTGGGATATGTCGTGAGGAAGATGCTCTACAGGATACACTGGTGGTGTTCCAGTGAAGCAGGACACATGCACTCTGCACTCCAAAAAGCAGATGATCATCCTCCCAGTGCTTCAGGAGGAAGTTACACTCTAAGCTGGGCATGGGTTTACATTTTAACTATATTTTGATAGCTATCCCACGTCAGGAGTCTTACCCAGCCCTGTAAGCAGGTGAAGGTGGGTAGATACCACAGTGTAGTTTGCAAACTCCAACTTTGCACCTCAGCTTTTCTTGCACTTATTCAATGCAAATGCTGCCATATCAGCAAATAATCCTTCAGTTGAGGATTGCACAGGTTTATCTCAAGTGAATGGGATTCAGTGAGCAACCAGAGAGCTGATGTTTTTGTCGAGGAGATGTACAAGTGCCAGCTGAGTACTCATCTTCCCGAGCTTGCTGTTTAGATGTTAACCAAACCTGAACACCACCACCATATCTGAACAGCTTCTCCCACTCTCTACCACCTCAAAATTAGTAGACACATGACATCGAGAGGTGTGCTTTACCTCACAAGAATCTCTCTCCATCTCACAGATTTTAAAGTAAAATAGGAACAAACAAATTCTTTCTAAACTCTCCTTACAACACTCACAGTCCATGTATTCTCTGTACTCTAGTACTCCACATTTACATTTCCCTGTAAGAAACCCTGCCCAGTAAAGTTACTGGAGACAAAGCATGCTTTAAAGCCTAGAAAGAGAGATGTTTCAGCCAAGCTGGAAGGATACAGAGATTTTTTTCAAAAACAACAAACAAACAAACAAAACACACAAAACCAAACAAAAAACAAACAACAACAACAAAAACACCTATGCAAAGACTACTTTACTAATAGTGTCTTTCATTGCAACACCTTAACAAATACATAAGACAACAACAGAGAAAAAAAATTCTGATTGTTGCTTATTATTTTCCTCCACAGATACCTTTTCTACAATCCCTAGCAGATTTAAAAACAGCAGAGAAATAGAAGCACTACAACTATAATAGACACCAGTGAGTTATAGCAGAAGTTAAAGGGTGAAGGACTCTGCTCTAGCAATGCTGATGAAGGTAGTGGAAGGTGAATAATAGAGAAGGAGAGAGGTTCAGAGAGCTTCTGAGGTAGGAAACTAAAAGTTCAAAGGAAAGGAAACCTTTAATAGAATGACATGAGTGAGGAAAAGGAAGCGCACAGCCTATGCTGTGAAATTTACACCTCTATAAAATACACCCGTTTCAATGATTCTTTCAGCAATTCAAATGGGAACCATTCAGGAGTCAACTCTGTGAGAGGCTGGGCTGTTTTTACTACATTGAATCAACAGATATGGATACCATTATCTATTCTGTTGTATATTCACTGTCTGGTAATCATTACAGAGGTATTTCTCACAGGGGGAAGCTGTTTCCAGACAGCACAAACAGCAGCAAATCTCAGCTTCTTTGTCTGCAGGCCAGCAAAGACAAGTGATCTCCATACACAGCTTAAAAGAGATTGTTGACAGCCCCAACACACCTATAAGCCGAACTAACCCAGTCAATCACAGAAACAGAAACAAGAAGCAGGACATAAGTCCCTCTCCAGATTTCTTCCACCACAAAACTCATAAAACAATGCAAATAGCCTCTGCAGCATCAAAACAAACCTGTACAAATCATACAAACAAACAGCTGAGGAAGTACACAAGAGGGATGCCCTCTGAGAATACAAGTATTTTTGTTTTATTAACTGCAGAGGGCCCTCATGCTAGATTCACATCCATGTAAATCAGAGCATATCAGTGACGTTTTGCACAACTTCAATCCAAAAGAGAATAGACAAAAAAAGCTACTGAAGCACATATAGTTCAGTTTAATTATGAGGTAAATGCAAAAATATTAGCATAAGATTTTGCTGTTGCTTAACATTTTTTTGCTTCCTCTTAATGACAGTATTTCTTCTTTCTAGTACAGTGACAGCAGGAGAACATGCTCAATATATTGAGCATCAAGATTTATTTGCTTAAGACTTACCCAGAGGAACAGTAAGTTTGACATTCACCAAAACAAGAACTCATTTTCTAGACTGTTAGTCACTGCATACTTTCATTACTGTAACTAAAGATCCCATGTGCCCTATCCCAGGTAACAAGAATTTGAGAAGACAACAGCCACCTCAGAGATGTTTGGTTTAACCACCCCCACCCCAGGAGGGAGGGCACTGTCTCTTTCAGTTCAACAAATGAACTGAACTGAAATGAATGGTAGCAATTGCAGGCCAGTCTGACGACTGCTGAATGGGAAACAGACTTCAACCACAAGCTCCATAGCTCCTTGCAGGTGGCAGCACTCAGCCTCCTGGGTGGAATCCCAAGTGCTCTTCAGCATTTGGAGCAATCATGCAGCAAGTGCTCTTGGAACACATTTCTAGGCACACAGAGGAGGTGGTGGAGATTGGGAAAAGCAAGCAAGGACTTACCAAGGGTAAAATGGTGCTTAACCAACCTGATGAAATTACTGAATCCACGATTGAGCACACAACATGCATCATCCACCTCAATTTCAGCAAGGTTTCCACATGATCTCCACAGCATTCTTCTACCCCAGTTAGAAAATTGTGCTCTGGATGGGTGAACAGCTGGGTGGTAAAAATTGTGTTGAATGATTGAGTTCAAAGAGTAGCACCTAACAGGTCATTGTCTACCTGGATACCACAACAAATGGAGTACCGCAAGAGTCCACTTGGAACCTGTCCTGTTTAACGCCTTTATCAATTGAGGAGGTGAGAGTGCACTTCTGTCAAGTATGCAGATGACAGCACATTAGCGGGATCAGCTGATACACTCGAGCAGGGCTGCTATTCAGAGGAACCCAAACAGGCTGGAAGAATGGGCTGACAGGAACTTAATGAAATTCAATATCAACTGGAAAGTCCTGTATCTGGCTGGGAACAACCCCCACAGTGATGCAGTCTGGAGACTGACTGGTTGGGGAACAGCTCTGCTGAAAAGGACTTTGGGTTCTTGGTGGGCAGCAGGCTCCACAGGATCCAGCAGTGGGCCCTGGCAGCAAGGCAGGTCAAGAGTGTCCTGGGCTGTATGAACAGGAGCATGGCCAGTAGACTGAGGGTAACAACCTGCCCTACTCACCACTTTTTGCACTGTGTCTACATACTGTGTCATTTTTTGGTTCCCCCAATAGAAACAAGACATCAATAAACTGGAATAAGTCTGGTGGAGGGCCACCAAGATTGTCAGGGGCTGGAGCACTTGATCTGTGAGGAAGGTCTGAGGGAATGGAGATTGTTCAGCCTAGAGAGAACCTAATACACTTAAAGAATATGCAGATCTGAAAAATGCTAAGACAAAGCACCGTCATGAGCTCAGGGCAATTCCTACTCTAGAGGATTAAAATGAGAATTGTCTCTTAAACAGGGCCATACTCAAAGTATGTCTGAGTTTAACATTAAGTAATTTAAGAGCCAAGGCACAAGCCACACCCACAAATTTGGCCTGACAGACCAGAAAAACCTTTATTAAGTGCAATTAATTTAGCAGAGGCTCCCAGAGAGAGGTTCTTATCTGAGCAGTGTACCAGTGCAGTCCTCTGCAAGCACTGATAAAATATTTTCCCAGCTGACTGTGCTGAGAATGTCAAAGTGCCACTGAAGCAGAGCGAATTCCTGCTGCAGCAGTGACCTGTACAATAAGTAAGTATGCAAGTGCTTAAGTTTTAGCTCTGTCTACTTGTGATCTTGTTGCAGGCTCAGTATCAAAATAGATTTCCCTAGGATAACAGAGTCCTTCCTAGTTTATACTACAGAGCCTACATCTTATGCACCAACTGCCTCAGAGTGTGTGAGGCCAAGAACAGACGTGCGGTTGCCCCATAGATACCGTAAAACATTACCAATTCCTGCCACATAACATATGCACTAGCCTTTGAAGCCCAAGTGACTCTAGACAAGGAATAAAGCTGTGTCTTTTCCTTGTAACCCGACGTCTCCACAGCTTAACGGGCTGCCTCTCTCTCACCGGAGGCCATAGTGCTGCCACTTCCTGCTCTTGGTGCTCTGCCTTCGTTTGTGGAAGCAAACACAATTATCCAGAGAGGGGCTTCCTCAGTGATTTCCCACTAACTCATGCATTTCTATCCATGTAATTAATCGGCATTCCCACGAGAGCAAGTCTGTGTGGAGTTCACGTGTAGCAGAACAAGCTACTCGGCAATATCAATGCACAGCAACACAAACAAACAGCAAAAGCGCTTCCAAGGCTACGCTCTTGCTTTGCCAAGTTACAAAGCATGTGCAGAACACCACCAGAGTAGGACCCACAGCCCAGGAGGCACCAGAAAACTACAACAAGGCTGGCCAGGAGCAGCTGTCCTGGCCACCCACTCGATGGCTCTGGCTCTGCTGGTCACAGTGCTGCGATGAGGATGTGCATGCAACCCACTGGCCCGTGTCTGGGAGGGCAGAGGGCGAAGCCCTGCAGCTGTGACTCCATCACATGGCACTGACTTCACCACATGGCACTGACTCGCTGTACAGCCCCTGAAACCCAGAAGCAAGATCTGACTCTGCAAGTGAGACACTAGCTGTGAGTGCACGGCAAGTACTTACCTCCTGAGAAGTCATGGGCTCCAGAATCAATGCAAGCCCACGCAGAATACGTATCTGGTGGATGTCTGTGATTGTATGCCTGTCCCTCAAAACAATTGCTGAGCAGACAGATGTTTCCACTTGCTTCAAATAATAAAATTGACTGAATAGAAGCAGACCTTAGCTTGAACGAAGGCACAAGGGATTAAAGTGCTGAGGGGAAAACAGTTACAAGAGCAGATATTGCCTCTCCAGCTCTGAACAGTACCTGTAATGGACATCATTCAGCCTCTCCATCGTGATGTGAAATTTAGTGTTCTGCTGGCAAGAATACAGGGTCTTTCCTGATTCATTCTCCAGTGCAGGGAAACAGTTGAAAACATGCTGAAGCAATCTTTTATTTCCTTTTCTTTTCTATTTTATGTAATTAGTTTACCTTTTTCACAAGATAAGTCACTTAAATGAACAACTTTTCTGCCTTACAGTTTCAATTTCACTATCTCAAGGATGTGCTTCCTAGTTGTACAAACATATTATTTTAAAGATTAGGAAAGAGTTAATAAACTAGTGAATAACAGAAAAATTTAAAAAACTTTTCAAAAGAGGCATCATGGCAAAGAGCCATCATACAACCCTGAAAATGCCAGTGTATCAAAGGGACAGTCCAGCCACTAATGACTCTGCAGAGCTACTCTCTGCTGTCCCTTCCACCTGCACCCTACCTCTTTCTTCCCAAAAGGCACAGGAAAGGTCCAAGTGGCACTGAAGTAAAACTTAGGAATAACCCGAGGAAGGACTGATTTGCCACACTTGGAGCATTTCCTAGTTTATCACGATACTCCTGCCTGTGTCTGCCAGATGAAGAGATGAGTAGCTTAATAACAGGGCAAGGCTGCTTCTTCTGGCATATTTGTGGAGGTTAAGTGGTATCAAAAGTAAGAAATATTGCCTTCTAAATGAAGTGGGAAATGTAATTTACTTCTAGGTTCCCTGGCCAAGGTGTGCTTCACAAATACCAGACGAATTTATCCCAAGCACTGGTGTGTATAGCTCCAGTTGGATATGCTATTTATTTCTTCCAAACACAGGAACCCAGGAAGTCTTTTCACTTCTTTATAGATTTATTCATTCTACTGGACTTAGACCTAAGCTACTCGTCTCACTCAGTTTGTTTTCTGTCTTCCCCCCAGTCTGGATCACAGACCTGAGAACATCTCAGTATACTGTACTTACCTGCAGAACCTGCCCCCTGTGCAAAAATAGCATTTAGACACGTGTAATATGCACTCCTGATAGAAGTTATTTTATCAGCAGAGCCAGTATCCTTTTAGTAATTCAGTTTCACTTAACACCTGCGAGACCCCCATTATGTATCTGGCTAGATTTCCTTCACCCAAAGTGCAAAGTGTCTTAATTCACAGCTCCTTCTAAAACTTGCTGTCTCGAGTACCAGAAGTCCCTGCCCACTGTACACAATTTATGTTTTCATTCCGTTCCTCTTTCCCTCTCACCTAACATCCTGCCCTCCAAAAATCAGAGCGTAACCTTCATGCACATTCACCCAGCTTCTACCTAACCGGTTTCTTGAAATGTGTGAGGTGCAGTTATGGCCTCCATGTGTTCCTAAATACCTGTATACTTCTTTCAAACAAACAGGGATGGGGATACTTTTGTAAATACAGTCAGTCCTCTCCCTGCTAGAAATATTTGGGCAGCCTGGCTCAAGTTTTCACCTCCCCTAAAAGCCATTTCTAAAGCATTCCCATGTCAGGTCTGCAAATGAATAGCTTGGTTTTAGACATGGTTTTCCACCTCTTATTCTCCATGTTGCTTTACCAAGTGGGAACAGTTGTTTATCTCATTTAGTGAATAACAGAGAAAAATTCATTCAATCCATAGCAAGCTCATAATGACTCCTACAGAGGACTGTAAGAACTGTTCACTAACTTAACTAGTGTGGGATCACGCTTAGGTACTGAATAATTTGCGTATGAGGAAAAGTTACACAAAGAGCATCATCTTATCTGGTTCTTCAAAAAAACAAACCACTGCAGAAATTTTAATGTAAGAAAAACATTTTGCGTATTACATTTTTGGGTAATAGCTCCATTTCTGTAACAGGCTTCCCAAGCCTCAAAAAGTTTGGGCAACAAGTCTTTGTTAATTACTGAAAATTACTTTTCTCTATATAAAAACAACAAATTGTTTGTCCAGAAATACACAGAAATAGAAATATGACAAGTGTGATATTATATCAGTAGCTTTTGAGTTTCATTTTTTTTGCAGCACCTCTCAATTCTTTTTTTCCTGTGGCCTTAACTAAATTATGTGAGATTTGTGTTATAAAAAGGGTCTCCCTCAGTCGAGCAGACAAAGGCACAACAGTTTCTAATGGCTGGCAAGTTAAGCTGGGCACATTCACAGAAGAAATAGTCTCTTAAAAACTACTAAAGAGAGCAATTAATTGTTGGAACGACTTACTGAAGATGGTAATGGCTATCTCCATCACTGGAAACTTCCAGCTAAAGCTGTTGGTTATGAAGTAGTTATTACATTAATGGAATTTCTGTGGTTGTCTTTATAAGTAAATTAAAACAGATTATCTGAATTTATTTATCCCCAGATTGGGATATAACTCTCCAGAGTTTATTACTGTCTTTTAAAAGCCAGTAAAGCTATACTTACGTTAATTTATCCCATATATTGAAAACTCTCACCAAACTAACTTAAAAAGTTCTGTCCACTTTTCATCTTTGTAGAAGGAGGTTACCAAA
Organism: Pampusana beccarii; assembly: GCA_013399365.1. Classification (NCBI taxonomy): domain Eukaryota; kingdom Metazoa; phylum Chordata; class Aves; order Columbiformes; family Columbidae; genus Pampusana; species Pampusana beccarii. The sequence continues at coordinate 36,349 of VWYH01004761.1, read as the reverse complement.
AGCACATAGAAAACTGAAACTATTTACCAAGGGGGAAAAACAGTGTAGACAAAGCATCAATTCTAAAATGTTTCAAATAATTTTATTAAACAATCATGTTTTACATGTCATCAGACCTAACCCCTGAAGTGCAAAAATGTTTCTGAGGTATTAAGACTGGAGAAAAACAGGCACAGTATTTGTTGTTAGGGGTACCACACTACAGCACAGTGGACTTTGTGAACAACAGGGTTTTATCCAGTATTTGCAGGATCAGAGAAAACTGAGAACAAGTCTCTATTTGTCTTTAGTCTTGAGAGCCAGAGCCCTTATCAGTAGCCAGTTGTGTCACATCAATGAAAACACAGACATGGTTAACAGAGGATGGTGATAAAAATCAATGAGGTGCTTCTAGGCCCATATGTACAGTACATGAAAATGAAATTTAATTGCCGTATGTGTGACCAAAATCCCAACTGTCTAGCCAGTTCAGTTTAACATATGTTGTGTTTATGGTGGCCTCTCTAGTACCCAGCATTTTTGTTTGTTCTACACAGCTATGCCACTGCCCTGTGCTTGTGTTTGAGGGCACCTGGTCACTCACAGTCACTTCAGATAAGTCTGATGTTTATCAGATTAACTAGAGTCAACAGTACAGTACTGCTCATAGCCTGTTATCCTTCTAGTTGCCCTCTGCCCCTCACCCATGCAGTGAAGAAATCTAATCCATGCAGAAAATTTGCCAAAGAAATAAGCATTGCTCTACAACTCTTCATGTAGGAAACTAAAGCCTTATCTGAGAACTGCAAAATTCGTTGGGCAAAACTGGCACTTATAAAGTTGGATATGAATGTTTTTCTCAATTGCCAAATTGTGCTCCAAAAACAATTTTGTATGAGGAAGTTTGGGCATCACTTGTATTAGCTTGCCTGTTCAAGGAGTCAGGGGGAAAGGAATACTTTTTCCCCTTGGAGTAGGTCCCGGGGTTAAAATTTGACTGAAGGCTGCAGATGTGGCAGTTCTGTGCAGAATTAACTTTCTGATGCACATTAATTAAATGTAAAGCTCTCACTGATTCTCATTCAATGATTCTGCTGGAAAAAAGTTTTTCCCACCTCAAGAACCGCAGCATTGTTCCCTGGGACCAGTTGCAGTTTGCTATAAACTATTTGATTCAAAAATAACCAACCAGATTGTGTCCTTCACATGATATCACCACAATTCGATGGAAAAATATATCCAAGAAAATATTTCCAAATGAATAACAAGCAGAAGTCGCTTATTCTAAGTCTCTCTGGGGTTATTTTTAGCCAAGATAGATGAAAACAAGTTCTTCCTGAGACACAATTGTTTTTCAAATTTGTGAAAAATACCATAATAAAATAGAAGTGATCCTTATCTTAGGGATTTATGAAGTTATGAATGTTTCTGAATGTGTCAGGTTTTGTATAGGGGTGGCATACTTGGAAAGGTTCTCACCTCCAACAACTTCAGCTTTGAGACCTTACTAGGAAACTGGAGACACGAGCTCTATTGTCAGCACACCCGTGGGTATGTCATACAGTCTGATCACAAACACAATTGAGAATCTCATAATTCTCTAGGATTGTTACCAGTATCACTGCTTCTTACCTACACAACATTTAGCAAATCTACAAATACAGAATATAGCTGGAATAGAAGCTGGATACAGCTGGAGTGTTGCCTTAATATTAGTTTTTAGTGGAATCATACTTCATGGGCAAGAAAGGAAACTCCGAAGAAAAAGTGCAAGTAAATCATCACTTTCAGTTGAAAACTGGGTTTCGGATGCCACTCAAGACGGAACTGTTGGGCCACTTTCTGTGCAGAAGAGTTAGGGAACATACAAAAAATGAAATGCTTGTGATTCCTAGGACGACAACACCTGAAATCAGTGCGCTGGTGACTGAGTTCAGCTGGAAAGGAGGTCCGTTTGGATGAGCTGCAAGGAGAACAAAAGTGTACAGGTAAGATGTGGTTACCATCTCTCAACAGTGCCAAACACTTTCTTTCCATGTCTTTCCATTACAACACCCTCTTTACAGAACAATTACAATGAAAAGACTAAAACAGTACTTCAGAATGAACACCAGTCTACATGGATAAAGCTCATCTAAGTGTACTTTGAAAACAGTTATTAGTTCTTTCAATATCCACCATGCTGGGGGATAAAGACACTGAGGATACTTGCAGGCCATAACCTCTCATATGCTAGTGACCAACCTTGACCTGTGCTATTTGAGGTGAGACTATTACAGCCCAAGACCTATCAAGGCAGAGGTATAAGGACTTGTGGCCTAATCAATTTAATGAAATGATTTCTTCCCCAGTATCGTTATCTACATCTCAATTTGAAGGTTATATAAATCCTTAGCAGTCATATCTGGCACAAGATATCTGAGCTACTCTAAGCTTGTCTGTGTGTTTTCACAGAAGGCTTAACATGTTTATTAATTCTCAGAGAGAAGAGGCAACATATTTACAATTTAGTGTAGCTTTACAGGCTGTTCATGGACCAATTCCTGGACACTTGAACACATACATCCAGCCTGTAACATCTTTTCCAGAAGGCAGGAAAAAAAAACGTTTGAGTGGAATGCACTACTCAAAGCACTGCTGTGTGTTTTTCTAAGAGCTCTGTTTACCATTACCAGTGGTGGAGAGTGAGGTGAAATGACAACACAGCTTCTACATGGGCAACCAGACTGCTCTTCCCAGAAGCAGCCACCTGCCTACAACACCATCAATCCCTCCCTCCTCCTCAAAGCTGAAAAAAGTCAGCTCTATTAATCAAGTTGCCCTCCCCTTCTCAACGCTGTGCTGTCTTCTGACCTTACGTGTCTTCTCTTCAATAGAGCAGTAGCCCCATCTTGTTCCACCCCTACACTCACCACTGGGACAGCAACAGGCACAGGAAAGCCTGTTGCTCTGAGATGGAAAGAGAGGGCTGCTGCTTCCATTGCATGGAAAGGAAAGGTAGTAGCCATTAACACAGTAACCTGTGTACGGCAAATGGAGAATTTGGGTTTTTTAATAATTATTATTATTTTAGTGATGCCCATGAGTAGGAACATACCAGACAGCAATTCATTTCAGGGAGTACTTTGTTTCCATACTAGAAAAGAAAAGTAGCTGCTTTTTATGTGGTTTAAGTTAAGAAAAGAAGAAAAAAAATAGTATTAGAGTTCAGAGGACAGGATAGGTTGCTTGTGGTACTTGGTCCTGTTATGAACAAGAGGCCCAATGGACTTCCTGGTTGCCTTCACCATCCTATCTTAGTCATTAGCTACTCCTTGTTACCAACAGAGAACAGGAACAGACAGGCTGAAACAAGTCCTCCAAGTGCCCAAAGGACAAGCACCCTAAAATTAAAGAGACCTGATCTCCCATTCAGCCTGTTTCCTTCATTGCCTTAGCAGACTAGAAGTTCTATCCCAGATTTCCCATAGGCTCTTAGTGTCATTAAATGCCAGAACAGGAGCTGAAGCAGAGGTCTTCTGACTTTGAGCTGTGAACTGAGCTGGACTGCACTGTAATAACCATTTTGTTGCTCTACTCTGCATGGGCAGAGTTTACTGCTTAAGTCTGATTTTGCATCTGGCAGTTGCAATGTTCCCTCACCGTCATATATCATAGCAACAGATTTTCATTTCAATTTCATCGTAGGAATCAGAAGTTGTTATGTTGGTGGGGCTGGGTACACAAATTAAACCGAGCATTCCGAATTCACCTATTGCTTTCTTTCTAGCATGTCAGTAATGACTCATTTAAATGACAAAAACAAGACCAAAAAAAACCCAAAACATTTCAGCTCAGAGCATGGAGCTCATTCAAAATAGTTCAACTCCTCAGTTCGTTTTCACTCAAATCTTCTTTTATGTTTCTTGGAATTCTGATTAACTTACCAAGCTGTGAATTGTTGGTTGGAGTCTCATCTGTATAAAATAAAAGTGGGATGCATTATATTTTACCCACCTCCTCCCCTCCTTGCAACACAAAAGCCAAGAGGCCTAACTTTATTTCCAAAGCACATCAGCTATACTTGCAGCATTGATTAGTAGCTTTTAATATCTCTGGTAGAATAAAGACAGCAGCATTAATTATGTGACATTGCTTCATTTTTAATGCAAGCAAACCAATATGAAGTTACTTAGTATTCTGTAACACAAAAACAACAAAACAAAAACCAGCCAAACAAAAAACCCAAACAAACAAATAAACAAAACCACCCACACCTTAATGCCAGAACTTCTCAACTGAAAAGGTGGCCAGTTTTGTTCTGTCCCTCAATAAAAATACAACCATAAGCATGATATTATATGCAAGTGCCCTCACTGTTAATCATATTACAAGAAGATCTGTATATGAAAAAGATTAACCTGAGGTTTTTCAAGGAAAAATATGTCAGCGACCATAAGTGATTACAAAAACACCCTTTCCCCATGCTCACTTTTCTTTTGGCAGTTACACAGTGTCATTATAATCAGGGAAACATTCGTATGTTGTCTTCAGTTTTTATTACCGTTGTCCATCTCAGAATAACATTTGTTGTCACCGTTCTTACATTTTTTGTGCAACTTGTGAGCACAGCTCACGTATACATTTGTTTTGAGCAGCTGTCTTCTAAGTTTAAGTAAGACATCCATCAAAAGCTACAAAATTTCACCTTCATGAGTAGGTACCAGTTTTGGTTCTATAAACAGACACTAGAACATTTTCTTCTGTGTATGTCTGCCATAATGACTTATTTTAGATTGACAAACAAGAATAGTTTCTCTGAAAATAACAAAAAATTAGCAATAAAGAGTTCGGAAATATGCAGAAGGACCACTTACTCATCTACAGTAGCCCTATTCAGGTCCTATCAAGGTAACTGCACAAACACCGCTGTTACCAGAACAACGGGTGACGGGACTAATGGGGAGACCTGGCTGACCTGAGGTGCCTCTGCAGACAGCGATGGGCAGAGGACAGGCACTGGGACAGGTGCAGCACCAGCCTAAACGAGAGAAGTGAGGAGCTGCACATCCAGGCCACAGCAGCCCTAATCCTGTCCAGAAATACTACGGTGACTCGGGTGCAGACGGTTTGATGGTCTCTGTACAAATTTATCTGTACTAAGGCTGGACCAGAGCTGGCCTTGAAAATACTATAAGTGCCTTCATGCAGCATCACACCAGGGTGAGCCAGCACTGCACCCCTGCATTCCTCATCCACATCCATATACCCTGTTTCCCAAAAAATAAGACAGAGTGTTATATTAATTTTTGCTTCAAAAGATGCCTTTTTTTTTTTTTTACATACATAGCTGCCTGGACACATTTTATTTTAAATGAACTGTAACTAGGGCTTATATTTTGAGCATCCTCAAAAAACCTTAAAAGTCATGCTAGGGCTTATTTTTGGGGTAGGTCTTATTTTCAGGGAAACAGGGTAGTTCTGTTCCAGTTCTCTCATGACTTTCCCATTGTTCTTTCCTTGACTATAGAATTCCTGAGCGTCACATTTTTAATGCGTTTATTTTCACAATTGGGAGGGACAGTGGGAGGAAATACTAACTGCCTCTTTCTGCTCCAGAAGGAGAAGTGTAGTCCAGGTCAAATTAAGGGACTCACCCAATGCCACTCAGGAAATAAATGGCAGAGTTCAGAACTGAATCCCATTTTTGCAGAGTATTCCCATTAAACCATCCTTCTGAAAGGAGTGGGACACACCAAAAGTGTACTATGGAGATGCAGAAATACGTCTAACCTAAAAAGCTTTATCCATATTCCTCAAGTAGAAGACACTTAAATTATTATTTCCCTTTTCCAGCCTTTTTCATGTTTTCATTTTTTAAAAAAACCTCAACAGTTGTCAAGAAATTACAAAATCATTTATCCTTTCTTTGGTGTCATTAAACATTTGTGTAGAAATCTTTGCTTGAAGTTATGCAGTAAATAAAGGTAATTGATGAGTATCTTACTTTTTTAATAATTGTAAAAATACCATCTGCAGTGTTTGAATCATAAGCTGTATTACCTAGTAAGGGTTGTTCATATAACAAGCTTTGTCTAGTTTCCACTCCTTGCCTAAGGCAGCATTTCTCTAGCATATATGTTTCTCTGAGCAAATCTGTCATTCATTTCCCATAACTACTCACATATGCAGCTTTGAACTTAGCTTTTTTCACTTTTTCTCAACTAATCAGATAGCAGCAACTCAATTGGGACTATGTATAATGCAGAAAAAAAAAATACTCATTTTCATTGCAGAAATGTTGCTTATTACATTTCTTGTTAGACAGTTCCCCATTCTGGTGGATCAGTTCTTCTGTTTGTATATGTGGGCACAAACTTCGCTCATAAGGAAGGATTTTATTCTCACGAGTTTCAATTATTTTTCGTAGACAGGATCTGGTCCCACTCTCAGCTTCCTAAATATAAGACTGCTGAAATCAGTTGCTTAACTGCAACTACTTATAAATATCTGTAAACATAAATTCTTAAACATTATTAAAATATATTATTTTTGTTACTTTATCAATAGCAGCCACACAAATTCTCTTCAGAGACTACAGGTTTCATTTAGAGCTGCCTTTTTTTTTTTCCTTCTTAAACTTTGGCAATAAAAATGGAAATAATGGAATTTCAGCCTGGATGTAAAGGAGTAGATTTTGGCCCACTCTGCTTAGAATTTACTATGTGTTTGCCCTATTTCTTTCTTATAGCTGAAGTCTAAGTATAGCATTTATTAATTTCATGCAACACTTAGATAAAAACCCACAGGTGAAGCTAGAAGAAATGGTGACTTGAAAGTGACAATGAATATTCATTAGCTGTCCAAATTAAATTGCAACACTGAACACAGTGCCTTAAATTCCATTATCTTCAGTGAAATCTGGCAAAATTCAACCCACCGAGTTTGGGCTTTTATAATGGCCTTATATGCATAACAGTATCCCACAGTTATTTTACTGGGGTAAGGAGGAAGCATATGAGAGACTAACAGAAACATTAGCTCAAATTTTCTACCAAGAACTCTGACAGTAGGGGAAACAAACAAACAAAAAACAAAACAAAAAAAACCCCAGCAAACTCATGGAGAATACAGCTTTTCTCTGAATCACTGCAAATTTATATTAAACTGCAAAATATTTCCCCAGGTTTCTGAAATTCCTGCCCTCCATATAAAACGTTTGCTTATTCCTACCACTCCTTGTAATGATGGGGCCAGCAGAGATTACAGCATTGCCAGAGGTGCTCTGAGGGCTCCAAGTTGTCCTCCCACCAGCATCTCTTCTTTCTCTGTTACTGCAAATCTGAGCAGTTAATCAAAACAAAGTAAGTTTCAGAGTGGAATGGAATTATTGTTCTTCTGTGCTTCCTACTTTAATGTAAACTTTTTTATAAGCAATACTAAGACCTTTATTTTATTTCTTAGTACGCATTAAATTACTTTGCAATAAAACCAGTTGCAATATTCCCTAGAAGTGTATCTTATAAATGCCTTGCTTGCCAATGCATTTTGCCTCACATTGTTTACAGAACTACATTGCTGTTGTGTACAAGATCCCTCTCATAGTATATTAAATTTTCAGTAGTTAATTTCCCAAAGCTTTGTTTACAGACAGTTTTCCCCAACAAATGTGTTTTGCTTGACGAGGCACAGACAGCATGCTACCATCCCTATGTTAGCAAGCTTCTCAAGTTCAAGTTCACACATTTTCTATGGAGTTCTAAACAGCAATGACCCACATTAAAACAATCCCCAGCACTCTGTCATCTGGAATCCACCTTTAACATCTCTAACTTATCATCTACTTTAATCTTGGGTACTCAAGTATGCTTCAACCAAGAACATTTCTTTAATTTCAACTTCTTGTGAAAGAACTTCAAAAACCTCAGAACATCAGTTCAATAGGAACAATGAATTATTTAAAAGCGTAACATAGAAGTACATAATAATGTAAAAAATGTCAGAAGTATACTGAACTGATATCATTCTAAAATTCCAAATGGTAATAGGAAATGATACTGCATTCTGAAGATGTCAACCCAGAATATTCTGTGTTTAAATGTTTATTTAAATGTTGCAATTTCCAAAATATACTTGTTGTTCCTGACACTCCTAAAATTCAATAATTTTTGAATTGATACAACTTCATTAACTTCAACAAAATAGCAGTGTCCAAACTATAAGGGAGACAGTAATAAACTACAAAGAATGTAGTAAGTTGGTTTTCTTTTCACTATCAGAAACTTCCAAATTTTCTTTGTAAGTATAATGGCATTTACTATAGTTTAAGTTTTCCATATTTCCATATTTTTATTTTCTATTTCCATTTTCCATATTTCTATTCATCCACTGCGATTGTGGATATCTTTTTTCTTAGATGCTGTACTAAGAATTTCAGGTCTGAAGCTGTCTCAGAGTTGCTACTTTAAAACATTAATTAAGAACCAAAGGGCAAAGAGATAATTTCTCATGTGTTCAACAACCTGTATTTTGCAGGTCTAGTAATATTCTATCTCTAGATGACAATATTCACTGCCCTGTTCTTCATCAACTGTTTTACACTCCTTCGGACACAAAAATCATTCTTAGCTCAGACTCCACAAGTCATCCTTATTCTCTGGCATCCAAACTTCCATAGCATTTGTAAGCAGAATAACCCCAGTGTGCCTATTTTACATCCAGATAATTAAGAGCAATTTTCATCCATGGAAACTTACCGGCACAAGAAAGGGACAGTCTTCTGCTCTGCACAGCTTTGTCACGCAGTGAAGGAAGACCGTAGACATCTTCTGGTTCTTGTGCTTCACAAAGCGAAACACCTCAAAGGAAAACCGGCCCATTTGGCTCTTGCCATTTTCAATTATAGTTGTCTGCGGGTCCTTGTCACAGCTAGTTTTTGTAGAGAAGATTAAATATAGGATGAGCAGCTGTATGATTAGCATTTGGAAGCTCTTAGCTGAGAATTAGACAACTTAAGTAGCAAGTTCGGTGCTTTAGCTCCTTGGAAAAGAACACAGTGCCATGATGTCCACCATGGGCAGCCACAATCTGCCTGTTAGGCTGCATGGTCCTGTGCTGAAATGCATTCCTACAGAAACATTATGTTTTGTTTTGCAACATTACAGCTATAACCAAGCTACCATTTCATTTCAGTGCCTAAAGAAACTTGAGACCTGGAGCAAAAAGTAATCAGGTATGCTAACCGGTATAGACAGGTAACTTCAAATGAAGACACTATCTCTCCAGCAACCATCACTGATAAGATGTAATCTCAGATACTGCCAAGGTGTTATTCAAAGTTCCAGTTCAAACACATGATATCACTGGGAGTAGAAGCAGGAGCATCTATTTATCTTTAATCATTTGCTTAACTGCTTTCCTGAACTGGAGTCTAAGGTGTTTTATATCACTGTCATTCACCAAAAAAGTACCTTTGGTAAAATAAAGGCCAGTTTAGCCATTCAATTTGGGTGTTAATGGCATCTTTAGAAGAGCCATTTTAGATATATGCTTCTCTACCCTCATAACTCTTACAACTTTTCTCTTGCTTCCCTGTTTATGTTCACAAACAAGATAAGTGCTGACACTTTATCTGTAAGCCCAGCCCTCGGTCCTCCCTGCTAATAGCACTTAGACTTTCCAGGCATTTTAGACACTGCTATTGGAGAGATTTCTGACTGCTTTCTAAAGGAAGGACCCAGAAAACACTAGGTTTGCACAAGACCTACCTGAAAAAAAGATCATACCGAAGATCATCACTAGGATTACCAGATGGCGTGGTGTAACAGTAGTCCATCAAAACATTCCACCTGCACAGGGCAAAAAGTGATAGATGAGGGGAACTGACAATGTTAAGAGTAGGGGTGAAGAGTGAGTGAGATAGAATAAAAGACAGTACAGGCAAGCATACAAACTGATAATGCAGGCTGTTACATTGAAGCCAAGTTATTCTATTTAATTAGTCACATACAAATCATCATGCATTCCCAACATATCACCTATTTCTTCCCACAACTTACAAAACTAAACAGCACACCATAGCAGCAGAATTGCAGAAATCAAATCATTCGGTTTCATGCAAGCCAACACACGTTCTATACCTCCTCTCAGAAGTTGTGGCCACATAGGGCTAGAAATCAAAACGATCCCACTCTTAGATGCCCTGGAGTTTCTCACTTGATCTTACAGGGGTCATTTCTTAAATAACAGCAATACAACACTTAAGGTATAATTCAGAAAAACTTTCATAATGAGAACAGCAACAAGATATGTATCCACCATTAAGTACCTGATGCCCTCCAGCTAAGGACAGTGATTGTCAAACACCAACCATCATTTTAACATACAAAAGGCTACGAGGAAAGACAGTTGCTTCTATATCAGAAAAAATTGCAATCCAAGAGCTGAATAGTAAGCAAGACAAGAAATAACATCCTTTATGGTACCTGCCATCAAGGTTAGTTGCTCTTACAGCTGCATATATTTTGGTTTTCAAAGGTAAACCTGTACTCGGAATAAGGAGCTGCTGGCTGTAGGTTGAATCCTAAAAAAAAAAAAAAAAAAAAAAAAAATTTAAAAAAATGCCTCAACGTACCAGAAATCCCACTCTAACAACCCATCTGCATCCACAGACTGAACTCCCATCTAATTTTCCTGACCTTTCTATATAGGACAGTCATTTAGTTTGTCCTCCATAAGAAGCAAAAAGCAGTGCCAGAGCATTTGCCTGCATATTTGTCTATAACAATCAACAACACTTATCTGGCCTTATCCTGTGCAACCATTTTGGGGAATCTATGAATCACAACACCTACAGGCAAATGCAGCAGTTACTTTGGTTTTCTAAAGGAGGAACTTAACTGGATTGTCCCAGTGTACCCTTTCCCAGGAAAGGTTGTTAAGGTTATCCAATTTATTGGAGACAGCAATGCCACCAGGTTTTATATATCTTAAGATGTAGTCTGGGAGAACAGATACATTCTATTATGCGAAATGTAGTTTCTATGGAAGTTAGCTTGTTGAAGACTACAAATAATAAACATTTTCATTTAAATTCTATTATTTCAAAAAAGCTGTTTCAAGAAAGCGGCATAGAAAATAAAAGTTGGGAATTCCCTATGTACTACTACATAGATATAGCTGGTTTATTGGTTTCTTGTTCAAAGGTTGAACTATTCATGTCACTTCAGCAAAAATGTCATGAAACAAATCTGAGTGACAGATGTTAATTCAGCATATCAAAATGCACTTACTGCTAACGCCACCTATGTCAAATATGTTGCTAATCCAGAAAGCACAGGGACTCAGCATGTCGAGACCTTTTACGAGTGGCTGAAACACTCAATACATAAGAAAAATTTTGTCAGACAGAATTTTGACCAAGTTCAGTAAGGCAGGCAAGACCAAGAGCAGCAGCTGACAGCAACAAGAAGGACTAAGCACATACATCAAGTATTTTTTCAAAGGGAACAACTCCAAAATTCACAGCACACCCAGTATTCAATCTCTGCAGCATCAGAGGCCTTGAGACATACTCATGCACACACAGACCAGCTCTGCAACATACACAGAACAAGTCCTTGAAGAGCCATTCAAGTGACACCAGTTAAGTTTGCCTTCTTTAAAATTAATTACACATTTCTCTAATACGTAGGTCTGTCACATTTTGCAACTGATTAAAAAAAAGCCCCTCACTATTGTTCTTTTTTTCTTAAAGAGGAATTTTTATTCATTTAGACAGACATTTACAGCAAGACCAAGAAGCACATAGCCACTTAGGCCCTGTGAAAGCCCATTAAACGTTTTGCTATTAAAGTCTTTCTGAGTCTATCATAATGGCTCCTCTTGACTTTCCTAATGATAACACACACTAATGCCACAAAGTAAATGTAGACATCACCTTGTGAGGGACAATGGGGGTGAGCTGAGAAGATGAAGAGCCTGTTCTAGGGAAATAACACTACAGCTAAAGCTTTAAAGTCTGGCTGCTCACAGTCAAGAGCCACATCTGTACACAACCCCTTGCCAATACCATGGGGTCCCAAGGCCCCTGCCAAAACCAGGACTCTCCAATAGGGACACCGCTGCTCATGGTCAACTTGTAAACTCACTGGGGTAGGGAGGATGAAAGCCCATCTCGGTATGTGGTGTTTGAGGGGAAACAAGCGCTCAGCACAAGCATCAATAGCACTCATACCTGACTGTGTGCAGAACTGGGCCCCGAGAGGCAGCAAACGTGGTGGTCAATGCTTGTCTTGACTGAGAAATCTGGCTACCCCTCACCCTGCCCCATCCTTTTGGTCACAGGTTTATTTAAAAATGAGAGAATAATCTTCATTTTAACAGATCATAGGTTAGTTGGAGCTCTGCTCTGTCAAACAAACAGGACTTTTTTTTAAGCATGCCTTTGGAAAATGTCCTGTTACAATATTTATAGCTCATTATGTTCAAAGCACAAAGCATTGACTTTTAAATCAGTTGCATCAATTATAACTCAGCGTCATGATGGCATGAATAATAACGCAAAAAAATAAGATTCATAATTTACAAAAACTTTGCTTGATAGATTGAAAAATTGATATTTAAATAAGGTATTTAAAATGTATGAATAAAAATTTTAATCAACACAAAAATATAATTTCAGGGATTAACGCTAAGCAGACGTCCGTGCATTTTTCATATTTTACTGTCTCCATCCATACTTATGCAGTAAAAGCTTTTATAATAATGCATATTCAAGTTAAATTATCTAAAATGTATGGAAGAAGAGTTAGTTGAAAGCTGTTAAAATTATTAACCCTTAAAATCTTGAAAGTCCACACAATGAGGCAACAAGTGCAGTGAGCTATAGATTTGGAAGAAATCCTACATCCCTCATTACAATTACAGATGATCAAAACACACTGATGCTTGAACATAAAAGTACTCTGGCAAAAGTGCTACCATTTATTGCTAAGGTAACAGGTCTGGAATATTTTTACAGACTTCTACAGACTACTGTCTGTATCAGTACAATGTACCTATACACATACACACACATAAACATCATAAATGCAGACACAAGCATGCACTCTGGAGTATAATTACTATTACTACAACTGATCAGTCATGCAGCACTACAACCTGAAAGCCAGAGCTGTAAACTGAGGAACTGTACAAACACAGGAGAAAAAGACTGTATGTGTCCTCAAAGACCAGCCATATAAAAACAAGACAACAGGTACACGCAAACAAAAAGGACAAAGGAACGCAGAGATGAAAGATGCCCCATTCACGGGAGGAGTGGGAAAGGAACAGCAAAAAATGAAAAGGTTTCTACACTTTACTTTTCTAATCCATCTTGTACCTACATAGTGCAGAGATTAATTTAGTCCAGGTCATGCTACTGTGTTTTATACTCACATTGTAAAGTAACAGATGCAAAGTGCTGATAAATGTACCATTGTTCTCTCTTACAGAAATAGCAGCCGATGACCTACAACAGAACCAGAAACCAAAAACCATCATGAAGAAAGACATCTTACTTTTGTGTTTAAATACTTTAATGGGTTTTTTTTCATTAAAAACCACAATGAGATACATCACAAGGAGCTAATTTATGCATTTGGGTTATAAACTTCAGAAACAGGAATTCGTAGTGGAAAGACTGACAGAACCTTAACTATGCAGGAAGTAATGGATACTGCTGAAAACATGAATCAGAAAAATAATTAGCAGAGAGGCAAAGTGATGAAAAGGAACTCACTTTTCACGATATGCAAGGTTTACTCATGGAAATATTTTCTCTTGCACACTATATTCACATGCTTAAAAATTATTTCATGAAGAATTCCCATTTTTTTGCTGCTACCATTTTGTCCCCAGAACACTTGAATTTCAAGGGAAGTTTTACAGTATCTAAGGCTCTCTTCATAAAGGCAGCTCTTTCAAAAACTGTTATTTCATACAATGATGCTACAGAATTTTCTTTTACTTCACATCACCTCTTCTTTCAGTGCTTTTTTGCTTTCCTTTTGCTCTTGTGCAGCTAAAAAACACTATGTTGAAAATACTGCTATGGCACGTATATATTTAGGCATACATGCATATATACACGTACATATGGGCTTACACAAACATGGGAATGAAACATGTAGGAATGAAAAGCACACTTACGAAGCAAGCTGAGTATTGTTAACCAAGTACTCCAGTGGATAGCTACAGCTAAATTTGTACAGAAGCCCAGGCAGGTAGCTGATAATTGTTGGTGGGTCTGGAGTATCAATATAGCCTGAAACATTACCTATCTGTACCACTGAGGTATTTCCGTAAGCATTAATACCACGAGCTGAGGATACCTATTGAGGGAGACAGAAAACAACTATTATCAGAAAGTTAACTGTGGAACAAAAGATACCTATGGACACTGATGCTTTAACCCATAATTTACCAAGAGATATCTTCAGGAAATCCTTCAAAAGTGAATTTAGTTTAATAACACGTTCCGTGTGTTCTGTTTTTCACCTCCCCATATTCACACACATAGGGTTCACAAGTGATACCCCTGTTCTTAAAACACAAACGAGCAATATTTGAAAAAACCTGATGGATCCTGGAAGTTTTTTTTTTTTGATACTTTTTTTTTTGTCTGAGCACTCCCAGCAAATTGATGTGATTTGGCAGGAAAAGCTGAAGGAACTTCTCTATTACATTTAAAAATTATTAGCTTAAGGTGAGCTTGTATATGAAATAATGAAGTCAATACACAAGCAGTTTTATTCACAGAAACAACTCTGTCACTCTTGAGCTTTGCTTTCGACATATCAAAAACAATGTACTTTATTAGCCAAATAGCTGAACTTCGAGTCTGTGGTTTTGTCTACATTATACATATCTAAATCTAAATTATAAACTGTGTGCAAAGAAACACTGTCAGAAATGCAAGAGCTGAAAAGCAATACAAACTTAATGCCAATCCAACCTTAATTCAGTCCCTGGACACATGCTACCTTGCACTGCTTAGGCTGACAGAGTGTGAAGAGCCACCAGTAACATGCAGCTCTCCAGAAAGCTGAAGAACACCCTTTCCACCTGGTAGCAGCCCAGCCCCACTCCATCTGTAGCTACTGATCTGAATAAGTTTGAAAACAGTAGATGAGTGCCACAAATCACTTTCTCGGTAGGCACATACACAATAAGTCCAATTAACCTGGCACTGGACTTCCACCACTGCATTTATTTTGTATAACGGTATTAGCAAGACAGATGCTTTCATTAGCTTTAGAATACACAATTTCTTAAAACATTTCATTATGGAAGAATCATCCTGAGGTGCATGAGTTGTAAGATTTTGCACTGAGTAGCACACGATACCTAGCAGGTATTCTGAGTTTTTTGACTACAGAAAAAATAGCTACAAGACAGATACAGCCATGCACTTTCCCAATAGTATACCTAGACATTTGCTGAACGGCAGGAAAATTATGAAAGTCAAATTTCATAGAATCTATTCCTTGCCTAAAAAACACAGACTAGAGCACTAAGGTAGCATAGCAAACTATAGCCCTCTTTAGCTTCCCACCATCCCACCCTGAAAAATAAAAAGTTGTGTCTGCCATACCACAGACAGACCTGGGTTTTACCTGAGTTCTGCCTGAACTGTTGTCTTTACTTTTATTGCAAATGAGTTTGAAGGTCTTTGCTGTGAAACACAGCCAGGAAATGTACAGGATTGTACTACTCAAGTGTGGGGAACATGATAAGAAATTCTCCCTGCTCTTTTATCCACTTGGTTTGTTGCACAGCATGTATAAACTGAGAGAGGATGAGAGGAATATTTGGTTATATTTTTAGCAGCTGCTACCTTGCGTTTGTATCCTGTACAACCTTGTAGGGGGCTTCATAGGGAGCTCCAATTATTTGCATTTACCAGATTAGGGTTTTTTTTAAAAAACATTGGGCTCTTAAAATTATAATCAAATAGCAAGTTCAGGGAATTTACAACATGACCAACTCCACAGGTACAAGAAAAAGTTGCTTCCTGGCAATTCTGGCAATTTCCTCTACTGCAAGTCATGGAAGTGCTACAGCTTTTCAGGCAAAACAGGAAAAGAGAATCTTGAACTTGCTGAACTGTTTTTTGTTGAACTCTTAAAACAAAACTCAGCCTAAGGCAAATAGGTCATAGAGCACATTGAACATTTCAGCCCAGTTTTGCAAAATTATTAGCAAGAGAAAATGGGGAGTTCGTTATAAAAACTGGCAGGTATCATCAAGTGCAAGTACGAATTACAGATACTATATAAGCCTTAAAAATAGTACTTTTTTACACTTGTTTTTGTAAGTTACCCATAGATCCTTTGATACAAGTCGCCACTGCTTGTACAGTGTGATATACACACAAACTGTACAACTCTCTTCTCCCTTAGTTTAGAAAGTTTGAGACCTGACTTGCCCTTCTCCCTCCGTTCAGAGCAAGATAGTTTCACTGAAGAAAATGAAATTGTACTGGTACAAAACAGATTTCAAAGTCAGCTTCTGGATCAGATTCTAACTCCAAAATCTCACCCAGAGCTGAGGACCAGATTTAGTCATCAGCTGTACAAAGATGTGCATTATCCGTACGTGGAACAGCAACATAAAATGTAGACATTGAAGTCACGCAACCAGGCAAAACACCACAGCACAGAGTGGCTGCACACTAAGAGATCAGAGCTGAACATGCAAATCCAAACTTCGGTCCCACATCTTGACATTTTTAGGATGAATTGAGCACAGAGGTTAGATGGCCCTTTTTTGTGTGTGTCAAACTTTCAAAACTTGCTTGAAAACTTCAGTTTGTTGCCAGGCAGTTACATATTGAGCTTTGATTGCAAGACTTCAAGGCGCTGGTAGCAGAGATGTCTACTGTGGGTTGGGCCCCCTGGCCAGACTGTCTCCCACAAAGACGTTCAGCCTTATCACAGAACACACAAGATCAGTCAATCAGTTAGCAAGCCCCTCTCAGAACACAGAAGTAGGTATCCAGACTATAAGTCTCATCTGTCTAACCCACTATTAAAATATTTTACTTTCATTTTACAAGTGGGTATTTTAAAAGTTTCAGCGAAATTGAAGGCGTATTCAGCAAGAGTTTTAAAAATGGCTTGGAAAAGTCTACTTTTTCCACTGAAAAAATAGTAAAATAAAAAATATACTTTATAATCGGAGAACAAACGTGTGTCCCACCACATTTTCTCATTAGTAATCAAGGTTATAAATTACCGACTTTCTCTGGTTTTATTTGATGAATGGAATATATTTTTAGCTGAGCAAGACAATGTAAACATTATCTATAAAAGAAACAACACTGTCAAGGTCATTCACTGGATGCTATGCATAAACAGCGATGTTACAATTTCACTTTGACCTTGTCTTACCACTAAAGTGTTTCCACAGGATTCCAAAGTACTCAGATTGATGATGAAAATGACCACTGCTGGAAAGGTGTTGTTATTGATGAACCCCCTGCAGTGGGCATCCCCATGTTTCCCATTCAGTGCCAGATCTGTCTCAGAATAACCAGAGAAAAGAACTGTGCAAAAATTTATCTTCATAGTAATTGTCTGTACTCCACAGAAAACATTGATATCTCGTTCGGCTGCAAGAAAAATACAGGGAAAGACATTGTAAGAAGATGTATTTTAACTAATCTCCATACAATTATTGTAGCAGTTACTCTAGTGTTGTAACTTATGATTAAATAAATTTTTAGAACCCGGTCTCAGCAAAACATTGGAATGTAAAGGTCAGAATTGCATAACTCTGAAGAACAGATTTGACTCTACAGCTTCACTAAAAAGAAGACAAGAACTGATATCATAACAGAGTCTACCACGCAACAAAACCATTATTCCAAAATTCCCCAGCAAATCATTTGGTAGCACATCATAAACTGAAGCACTGCGAGGGAGTGGAAAAAAAAAAACAAGTGGTTAAACATTTGGAGTCTGATTAAACAGCCCCTTTCTGGAATAGAAATTTCCAGTGATTTTGAGAAATTCAGGAGGCCAAGCTCTGCCTTCCAGCCCACTCTGGCATGGAAGTCGAGTGTGTTTGTCTGAGCCTGTCTGGAGTCTACTTTGTATGAGACTGCAGTTTCAGGTTGTGCAGACTTTGAAGTACAATCAACAGCATACCAATGCAATTTATTATGTTATCTTTAAAGCTGGGGTTTTTTTTAAGAACCATCAACTTTAGCTGTAATGAAAAATCAGCTGGCTCTTGAAAGACAATGATTGATACTACAAAGCATCTTGCAACCTTTCATTCTGTACATTATGACAATACAAAAGACCTAGAAGACAGCAATTGTTACAACTGATCAATTTTTGAACAACAGCAAAAAAAACCTTTTTGGATTAATTTGACCTTTTATTCAAAAGTTCTGAAGATTTCTATGTACTGGAACAGAAAAGCATCAAGCAAGGATATAGGCACAAGCAACAGTTTGTTTTGCTTTAGAGCTGTAACATAGCTTTTCTATAAGGTCTTGTGTGCCTGTAGACAATTGGGGGACTGCTTTTTTTCCCCTAGTGACTTACAAAAAGACATACTGCATTGTGGTAAACACAGACATTACTCCTTTATATAATAACCCATTTATTACATCTGTTTAAAGATTAAGTGCTATTAAAAATTGCAGAAGGACTTCAGTCAATACTATACCATTAAGCCTGCTGAAATGAATTGTTCCACTGCATTGTCACAACAGAGAGGAAATGAAATCTCCATTATAATGAACTAGCTTTTTCCCCATGGTACAGGAACACAAGTAGTTTAACGTAGACAGCTTTAATGGTGGCTTTAAAGCCAAAACAATCAAGCACAGGAAATAACAGACAAAACTCTGTCCTGAGCTAATGTGGTGATAAATGTTATGCACAGGGTGTAAATTTGGGCAAAAAGGTATTGGAGGCAAGACAGGAACTGAAGTGATTTGGCATGAAATTCTCCTGCTTCATACATATACGTAATTCCACTAACATAACATGCAAAAATCACGAAAAAGCATGCCTTTGTATTCACTACTTGAGGGCTGTTATGATCCATTTAATTGATATACTGAGGTAGAGGGAACAGTACGAAAAGGCAAATGGCAAAGCGTGTCTTTACACTTATTTGGACGAATGCACAAACAGTCAGATTGTAACAAATTTCAGGATGTAACATAAAGCAGTTCCATTAATTTTATAACTCCCTTCAAGCCTTTTAAAAAGCAAGATATTACTGTACCTGTTAAGGTGCCATTACTACTTGCAAAATTCTCATTTGACACTAAGGAAGATGAAACCATACAGCACAAAAAAACCCTAGTGCTATACAGGAGGATAAATGACGTTTCTGGACTGAACCTTTTCTGCCCACTACTTTACAAGAAAGTACTGTTGCCAAATTAGTCCATTCTGGAATTAAAACATTATTTGTTCAGATATTAATCTGAAACCAGGTGCAAACAGACCTAACGCTCCTTTAGATGCTAAATACCTAGCTCCAGGTAATTTCTTGCGAATTCAGAGAGGTAAATATCATTCCTATATATGTACAAGTTTAAACAAAAAAAATGTTTGCATTCCTGCAGTAAAAGCTTCTGGTTTTCTGAGTAAGAGAGTACCGATGGTTTGAAGGTTAGGTCACCCAGCTGATGGGGCCTTAAATATGGTGACTTCTTTGTCACAGAGTTTCCATACAGGCAAAGCACTTGGCCTTTTTCTGACTCAAATCATACAAACTGTCTCTAGTCAACAGGACTCACAGGAGTGTCACATGCAAAACAGAGTAAAGCTCAAGAAGTACATAGATACTACAGTAACAGGGACCATCTTGAATCAAGGACAGACCCATGGCAACACGAGCCATATGCTGACAGCTCCACTGCTCATTTCTGCTCTGGTACCCTTCCACACATTGCCAAGATTTGCCCCAGAGGAGGCAGCAAAAAACCTGTACAGGACACAAGTTTGCAACAGAACACAGTCAATAAAAGTAATTCTACCAGAAGAGGCATGCAAAGACATTGTTCAAAATCAGCTTCTCTCCATAAGCCTCCTCTTTGATCAAATCACTGCTTTGAAAGTGAATTAAAATGCATAGTGTATCTGAAAAAGCTGCAATATTTTCTTGGCTTCTACTGACTTTTCAGTATGTACTTACAGCAAGAGCTACCTGAACCAAAACTGTGCTTTTCCCACCTGGAGACAGACAGATTACTATGGCTCCATCCCCCAAAAGCCTTCCAAAAGCTGTCCATTCCTGCAACACAGAACTAAAGCTTTTTTCTCCAGGCAACTCTCTGAGAGACGGCAGGATCTGATCTTATTACATACTCTCTAGAACACATCTTGCTTCTGGTATAAAACGTTATAGAATTTTCAGTCTACCATATAGGGGGGTTTTCTCTTCATTCCTGCTGACTACTGCATACCTACACACTAAAACAAACGCACGAACTGCAGAAACAAAAGTCCTGCCTGATTATTCACCATCCTATTCTCATAGCACTATCCCTATGCAAGAGTCACTTAGGCAATGAATGATAAAAGCACAAACAAATGAAAAATGGATGAGGTCCAATGTTCCTTTAGGAAGGCTTAATTTCTAGTCTTCGCTGAAAACAACTTCTGTTCTCCACAGCATTTAAAGAAAAAGAGCAGACAACTTCAAACCCCAATGGCTTCCCTGGTATCTGCACACCACAGACCTCAGCAAAAAAGCCCTTTCTCACCCCACGTTTGGAATTTCAACTGACAACAATGAAGACTCATGTGGAACAAATTAGGAGCAGGAAGAAAGTCCTACCCACAATCAGGCCTTGTGAGCAGTATCTAAGCCTGGTGGATGCTTGTTTTGAAACGTTCTCCTTTTTGACCTCTCTCTCACCACTCTTACATTTGAATTCTGGAGGCAGCCAGGCCAGCACCCTCAAAGCCACAGCCTGGGCTGAGCAACCTGGGGAAGCAAGCATAGCGAGGGCAACCCCATCACCCCATAGAGGCTCTCTCAGCCATCTTCTGGGGTTCTTGAAGCCTGAAAACAGAGCTCCAGCAGCCTCACTCGGCTCCACTAGCCCCAGCCCATTTCATAGCAGTCCTTTTTTGTGTACTGAAAGTAACACCTGTCAAATTTTGGGACAAGAGGGTTTTCTGGGTTTTACCTCTATCTCAAATGCACAGCTAACAAGCAGAATTATTTTTCTTTCCTAGTTCTCAAAATCAGCACTAAGACTGCCGACTAAAATCCAACCTTTGAATCTTTACTGCCTGAGATCACAAACAAGAAAGAACAGGACTCAACTTTCAGCTCTTACAGGAAGTGCAGGGTGATTAGCCTTGACTTAAAAAAAAAATAAATCTGTTTACTTGTAACCTGAGCAGATTTTTTCCCAAATCCCTGAGATTTGGCAAACATGGAATCTAATATAACCATTTTTCATGAGGCAGAACTGCAAGTGGCCCCTAAATACTCACAAGAGTTCAATTCAATTAATGAGTATCACATTGCATACATAAAACTTTGGCACAAGGTTGGTGCGAAAAATGACCAGAGAAATACTTTAAAAGCACAGAAAGAGGAATCTAAACTTCCCTCTAGCTCTTGCAATCCTCTCAAGAGGCCTGAAACAGAAAAACAATTACATTAAAAAGGTAGATCTGAGGCAAGTGGGCACAATTCACCCACACATTTGAGGCAAGCCTGTAAAGCTTTTACTTAAGAAGGGAAATATAGAAGTAGTTTGTTAAATACTCAGTTAAACAGTTATTTTGTCAGGGATGGCACCACATATTCTTCTTTGCATGTTTTATCTATCTGCTTTTCATATTCACACCAATTAACACCAGTGAACAAGAACAAATCCCACTGTTGGTCTTTATGTCAACAAAGCATTTAAAAGTAACACAGAAAACAACAAAACAGACTGTAGGCTTTCTGCTGATTTAAGTTAGTAAAAGAGCAGACTCTTCCTGAAAAAAATCAAAACTATTATTATTCAGAAATCAACAACACTGAAAGGTATCACAGTGTAATACTAGATTTCATCACTCTACAGTTCAATTCGATTGCTACCTCAGAAACACAAGATGTGAGCAAGCCAGTATTCACAGCTTTTTTAATTATTATTATTCTGCCCAAGAAATAACTGAGACAGGAAGTATAAGCTATGTAACAGAGACTAAAAACATTCTTTAGCTGAATAAACCCTGATACACATGTCGTTAAGACTGAAGTTTCATTTCTATTTCTTGTTGTATTAACAGCTCCAGATATCTGATGTCCCCAGAATGACTTAGCTACCACTTTCCCAGAGGCATGAGTGTATGTCATACATAGATACACCACATGGCTTCACCAGTCCCTAACCAAGCACTTAATGTTGAAATAAGGCACTGAATTTTGCCATTGACTTCATTTTGCTCAAAAATAGAAATATATTTATTTAACTAAAAGGACATAATTTTATTCTCTTATCCAGATAAAACATGAACAAAAATCCAGTCAGAAGTTTCAGACCCTTGAATCTACAGAGAACATTTCCAACAACATGACCTCTGGTGACCTTCTTGGGCAGGATAGAGCTCTGGCAAAAGCAGGTCAAATCCCGGTGATGCAAGGGGAGTTGTATTTGTTTCTACTAGGCTGAATTTGACCCGTTGTGCGCAATATTAGAGGAGTCTCATTGTCACCAAGATACTTAAAACTCAATGTGGAGTCCTGCCCCCAGGCTTCAGACAGACTTAAAGCTCTGTATTTAAAAATAAGCACTGCTTTGAACCAAGACAATAAAGAAGCCATTAGAAAAAAGACGTCTATTAAACACTTACCAGGAAACCTGCTATGGAGGTTAGCGTCACAGTTGTATCCATTGAACTGAGCAGTCACTGAAAGCACTTTAATCGTCAGCAGGAGCAGTAACCATACCTGTTCCATTGCAAAACCTAGCAAAACATTAGGTGGTTATTACACACATCTGTTCATTGCATTAAAGATGCTTACTGCAGACATTTAACCAATCGGGAGGTGATGGTCTCCAGCAAAGGAATTGGGAGGGGAATAAAGCTCACAAGCTTATGTGAAAGAGGCCACAGGCAGTAGGACCCATTTCTCTACTTCCGAGTGTAATTTCTATTAACTTCTACAGCTTTTAATCAAAACTTATGACAAAAGAAAGGTACTTGAGGAAGATAAAAAAGAAAAGGAAAAAAAATCCCTAAAAATATAGTGATAGATTAGGATTGTTTAAATATTTAAACTCCAAGAACTTTTTGACATTTCTGTGTAAAAATTCTTTGAGAAAGACATCCTAGAACAATAGTTTTTACTTAAGCCAATTCCTTAAAAACCATACAGATAAATGGCTTGCTGAGCAACTCTCAGACTCAAGGTCCTAGAACAAAAATCTGTTGATATCTATTTGCCAAAAATCTGTTATTTGAAGCATACATGCAGTTGCATTGAGCTCACATGCAGACTTGGCATAGATGCTTCCATCTACTTGAATTGTACCTGGCAACCAGACCAGGAGATCAGAACACGTGAATTTCTACCATCTTGAGTAATTATACCTCTGGGGAGGGAAAATCCAAGCTGTAATACCTATGGTATTTATCACATCCCAAAAAAATACCTGACCCATGCTTTTTTCAAAAATATCTCAAAAATATTGAGATTGTTGTCCATGAATCTAAGTGTCACTATTTTTTTTAATAAGATTTCATAATCCTAGAGAACATCTCTGCTGATACGGACCTCAAACACTGAAATACTCTCCATTTGTCGAGACAGCGACTGGGCAATTCTTAAGATTTAGGAGGTTTGCTTTCTGTAAGACTGTAGATATAGAGATGCTGACCATCACCTTTTTCCAAATGGACATCAAAGAACATTCGTAAACTCCATAGATGGACCACACCTAAATGAAACCATATTTGGCATAGCAAGTGGTTGCCATGCATCACTGAGAAAAGCTGGCACCAGCACACGGAGAGAACTTTCGAGACAAACTCTCACTCTTAACTGGATCTTTCATGGCTACACAGTGGTTTGAGCTGAAGTTTGCTCAAATTAATTCCACTAGTTTTCAAACCAGGCTCACAGAGCACGCAAACCTGGGATTTAAAGCCCTGCATTGAAAGGACAGACCCGCAGGAGACACTCCCAAGTGCTCCTTGTCAGCAAACAAACCAACTATTATACAGCAAAGCACTGAGCCAAACTCTACTAAATAAGGTCAAAAGGCTGTCCAAATGTACAGCCTTTCACTCCTGTGTAATTCTGAAGTACACAGAATAAAAACAGAGAACTGAAACACCAGCTTCCTGCTAAGCATGCACGTTTTGTCAGTCAGGTATAACTTTTGCTATCATATCCAAAAGCAGTTTTGCTCGCAAGTTCTTCACAGCCTCCTCAAAGTGTGACCTATAGCAACAATGCAACCTCCTTTTAGTTTCAGGTAAATATATAACTCTAAATGAAAGCACTCTCTGACCCTCTACTCCCTTTCCGTTAGATTCCTGTGGAGGTTGACAGCACTTGCAGCTAATGCTGATGAAGAATTGTGAAAAAAATAGGAAAGAAAATAAAATTGCAAACTGTGTTGCTATAAAACCTCTCTGTTTTCATGATCTCCTCACCCTCTCCCTTGTTCTTAGATGGAGAAATAAGGTGATGTGTTGTTTGTTTACTACGAAAACTCATACTTTATTTTGAAAGATACATTTTTTCCTTTGGAAAATTGGCATTCAGCATACTGAAGCCTTACCTCTGCTTGTACTACAGTTACATCAATAAAATGGCTATTACTGTTCTGTTGTATATAAGCTGGTTTCTGATGTCCCTTACAATGCTATGAATCAAGGGCAATTTACCAAGATCTAAATCTGACTTCAATTTCCTAACTGACACAGTATTTTTTGCTAGCAAAAAAAAAAATGTTTGAAAATAATGTAATGAAAGATTACACTGATAAAGCTGTAGCTATTATTTTAGATGAAAAGCAGAACTTAAAATAAATTCTAAAATTTTAATTATTAAACTTAAGTTCTGCTGCTGTGTTTCAGAGGAAGGAGAGATGATTGCTAAGGAGCAAAGCTGAATTAAGACATTAAGTATTTATAGCATTAGTTCTCTAGCTGTATTCAGAACAAGTCAGATTTTAACACAGCCAATAATGTCCTACTTGTTTTCTGGCTATTAGCTCATCTGCATATGGATCAACATGCAGATCCACATCACCAGCTGAGCTGACCACTGCTGATTTCAGTTAAATGAGTTAGGAACATGCATTATTCTACATTTCTAGAGAG
The DNA here is from genome assembly GCA_013399365.1 of Pampusana beccarii. Lineage (NCBI taxonomy): Eukaryota > Metazoa > Chordata > Aves > Columbiformes > Columbidae > Pampusana > Pampusana beccarii. Next base: position 11,036 of record VWYH01004761.1, on the reverse strand, counting down.
AATTGCAGGGCTAGAAAGCACCCTGAAAGGCCGACCTCACTTATCTACCCACCCCAGTAAGAATCAAGGCAGCCATCTCTGCTTTTCCAGCCTGTTCTAAAAGGCCTCTAGCAATTTATTTCTCAACAGAAATTTATAAAACTTCAGTCCCTCAAGTGTAATAAAGCATCCTAACCAAAATATTTGTACCATGCCAATACTGCTGAGCATTGCATCCAATTAAAGAAGCATAAAAGCTTTATCAAAATAGTAGCAGAAACGTCATCATCTTATTAGGCAATACAGTACATGAATACGAAATTAAAATTCCACATACAAAAAAAAAAGGAATGTAATATGTAAGCGTCAGGAATAGGGTGATTTATAATCCAGGAGTCACCAAATTCACATGGAACACGTTCGCCTTTTTTCTTCTACTTAGTATGCAATTCTTTAAGATTTTTCTAGGAATAGAGCTCTTGGTGCTTTCAAAAAAAAAAAAAAAAAAAAAAAAAAACACCAACCAAACAAAAACGAACAAACAAACAAACAAACAAAAAAACTACCACCTGCTTCTTTGGTCTAGTAGCATACATTTTTGTCTGTTAAGAAGACTTTCCTGATTCCAAAGATGTCAACACGCACTGCAAAGGAAATGTGATCCCTTCTATGAAACTCTTAGCTGACAAACTGGTACCAGGTTTCACGGATGCACCCAGAGTTCTCGTCTGTGTGCGTTAGATCTCAACTCCAGTTTTCTCTGTTAAGCATCTTTGACAATCTTTTAATGTTTACATTACTGAGAGGTCCAGATCACCTCAAAAATCCTGTCTCAGTCACTTAAATAATTTTACTTCCAAGTGTTTCTGCCTCCAGCCGTCCACCTAAAGATCTCTTCCAAACAGGGTCTAGCATTTTCTATTTAGCAAAGGAACCATTCTTCCCCTTGACTTGGAGGTGGAGGTAGAAAATCCTCATGTAGGACTTCCATTAACACAAAAATAAATTCACATGACAACTATCTCAAGCATGACTAGAACAAAAGAGCTTTAAAGGCCAGGTATAGACAAAGAGATGTTGAGGATTTAAAGACCTACCAAACTTGCTTAATTAAATAATTTCAGAGACCCTGGTTCACCTAGTTTTCTAAAACAATCAATTCAAAGAAAGAACAGCCCAACATATCCAGGTTTCGATGTAATAAAATCAAACTTCCAGAATTCTGAAATAGTCAGGGCATGAATCGCAGCTGAACCAGAGTTGTCCTTATATTCGGCACTGAGTCGCAACTGCAGGTCTTACTGTGCGGTGCTTCATTGAAGAGTACACTGAGGGAAGAGTTAAAACATGCAGTCTTCAATTTAACTGCTACCATTTTACAAAGCCCTTTTCCCTGCTTTCCGAAACTTCACCATGTCAGAAAACCTATACAAAATTTCTGTACTTCTGTACTTCAAAATATGTTTATGATTTAAACAAAAGCCATTTTGCAGACAATTTAGGAATTTAGTTTCATAGAGAAGCAATCCTTTGACCTATCTAGATTCCCTCTTCTTTCCTCTCTTAACACCCAAGATTCATTTCTCTTCTTCATCCATTCTCTCTAAAAAGATCTTAAAAAAATTTCTGTTGTGAACAGTATTCACTGATTCAGTCCTACATTTTTATTGAAACTCATACGTGAGCCATTTCTGACTTCTGAGCATATTACTTATTTCAAATATTCATGTAGTCTTTTATGAGAACGTGCTATAATCTACTGCTTGTTCACTATTTTTCTTTCACAAGGTGTGGCAGTACTGCAAAATAATATGGTGATCTTTATGCCTTTTCACAGCATAATTCTCAAAAAATGGTTAACAGTAATACTAAAAACTTGTCTGAAGAAAATTATAGATGTGATAAGCATATAATAAAGCTGGTGGAACATTTATAAGTGTTTTCATACATATCTAGTAACTGCCTAAATGTTCTTTAGCACTGTACATTAGTTGTCTACAAGTAATGGAATAGAAGAATTACTACTTTTACTTTTAAAAAGAATTTAAAATTATCATTATATAGTTCAATGCATACTTCTCAGTCATCTCATGACAAAGATAACTCCTTGCCTTTTTGGTTTACATTTGTCTTACTGCCACACTTGCTTCAGCATCTGCATTCAAGTTATGAATAGTTGTGAAGTGTGTTAACTGTATGGCTGTCAGGTCTTCCAGAACTGCTTTGCTTTGAGACACACGGTACATTCATTTGCCATTAGTTAAAAGTAATCCAGTGAATAAAAACAAAAGAATACTTCTCTACCTCAAGTTCTTCAGTGGAACTTTCTCTTTTAACCTGTACATCCTGTTGTAATAAATTATCCAGATCACATTTACACTATTGCCTTCCACTTCTTTATCTCCTTGGCTCTTCTGATGCAGATTAAATAGGACTTGGATCTTTACAGTATCTGTTTGAAGACAAGCCTACAAATGGTGTTAATTCCTTTCTTTCAAAGGGATTGTCACAGAAATAAAGGGCACATGAGATGTGAAGAACTTTCAGATGCGTTTCAAGTATAAAATTTCCCGCTGCTTGTGGATCTTTGGTGCTGAGACTTCGAAATACGTTTCTTATAGATTTCTCTCATTTCAGACTCCATAGTGCCATGCCATTTCTGACACCAAGCAGAACCTGCAGACCTTAAAAAATATATATATGCAGACATACACACACCTATATACACATGACAAATACATACACAGAGGCACATATATATATATATATATATCTTAAAGGTCAGCAGTTTCTTAAACAGAGGACTAAAGCTGATGACAGACCTAAACCTGTGAACAGACTGAATGTTCTCAAAGTTACAGTATTTGAGAGCACACATCACAGAAATACAACAAATGTAATAATTTAACACATATGAGGAAATAATAAAACTAAGAACAGAGATCAATGCACCCTAGAATGTACAAGAACAGCTGATTTTTTTCCTCCCACAAAAATTAGAAAACAGTTTTGGTTTAAATAGGTGAATTAATCTATCTTGTAGCTATTCAGAACTCAAAGAGCAATTTTGGACTATGCAAGAAAGACCACCTATTAAACACATATATATAGTTAGGTACAGAGTTGCCCTTAGCATCAATTATTTGGTCCCAGAATGACCTGTGTCTATTTGCTAGTCATATATTTCCACTCAGTTCCTGAGATCTAAAACCAAGAGTCCTGGAGATTAGCTATGTGCTACATCAACTCTGTAATTAAATGTTGGGTCAAAGCTTGGAGGCCCTCTTGCATCAAATTTCCACCAGAACCAAATAGGAGCTTTACTTGATGAAGAATAAATCACAGCTAAAAATCTCAAATCCCAAGATGTTTTTTGAATCAACAAGGTGCCTACAGTATCCAAGGAAAATGAGACTGGGGAACAAATTTTTTTATTATTTAAAAAAAAAAAAAACACCAAAAAACAAAACAAAACAAAAAAAAATCACAAAGTTTTTGCTTTGGTTCTAAAGTTTTAAAAAAATATGGTTTATTTTCCAGTCTTTTTACAACAATCTCACGGGATAAAAAAAGCCAAAGGTACTGAGTAAGAGACATTAATTTTCCATAAAAGGAAGCCACACAAAAATCACCAGGCTCTAACCTGAAAGACTTCAAATTTTGACAAACACACTACATGGGCAACTGAAATTGCCATAATATTTATGGCATAAAATATTTAAATATATAAAATATTTATATGGAAGCAATCCATAGCTTGCTTATGAATGGAAATTAAATAACTATTCTAAATCCTGCTGAACACCAAGAGGCTGAAAACCTAGATCTGGTTCCCAAAGACACAGCTCAGTCTTTTTGTTGTGAATCTTGTTACTGGTAGTGAGAATTAAATGTGTATGCTGGGTAAATGATAGAATCCTTAGAGTCATGCAGTACTCTTCAACCTATAAAATCAGCAAAAGGTGCGCTTAAAGATATACACACTAACATAGGTCCAGCTGGAGCTTCATCTCCTAGCCTTGGATAGGCAAAGCTCCAGCCGAGACTGCTTTTTTGCCTGCCTCAAGACTCAGGAAATTTAGTTGGTATAACCATAGTGCCAATAAGCTGGAAAAAAAAAAAAATCTACATTTTAGCACTTCAAAACATTCATAATAATATTTTAATCATTCTACTTTATGTGTTTGCTTCATTGTTACAACAACCATTGGATGCTCTGGGAATTTTTTAATCTGCTCTGGAAAGAAACTAAGTTAACTTACAGGTAAAAAGTGACACAGTGATCAAATTAGGAACATGACTATATGAAATATTTCCAGGAGGTTTATACAAAGTAGCGTAATACCTTCTTCCAATGAGACAGACTATTAAGGAAATAGTTATTAAAGCATAAAAAAATGAACAAGGCAGAGATCTTGACTTACTAGATCCATTTAAACGCATTCACTTAAGACTGCTGAAGTCACAGAGTAAACTGTTTACCTGCTATTCTGTGCTAAACATCAGAGTTATTCCAACTTTTCCTACATCCACTAGTGAAATACTAATATTCTTCAAATGTGCTACCTTCCCCCCACCCCTATGTTATTTTTACTGTAGTTATGCTTAGTGATGGAACAGTTGGCTTCTACTTCAAATATTATGAGAATACTCGCTTTGCTGTTCCACAAAGTTGACTTCTATAGGATATTTAGATATTTCTTCTGGCATTTCTCAGAAAATACTGCTAAAACTCTTCCAGAAATGCTAGTGTTTTCCAAATCATGCCCATCATATCATGCAATGAAAGTACCAAAATATATATCTAATAGATATATATTTTTTAAAATTTAAGTTTGTGTTTGAAATTATGTTTCCAACTCCATGGTTCACAGATATCTCAATAAAATGTGAAAACAGAAATCAAGTTAAATGCACAAAAATCACATCTCCTGAGCCTCACAGGAAAGACACATTTCTATTCTGTTCTTCCAACATGCATGAATTAACCACTGTTTCCCACAGGACACTCATGCAGATACAAAGCAAAGAACGTTATCAGTAAGAACAGATGTGAGAGGAAAACATGTCTGAAGGAAGTGAGTTATGGTCAATTTGGATCTGAATTAAAGAATTTTGGACAAATTCTCCTCTCACTTTCATACTCTTCCTATTGTCTGCTACATTAGAAAATCTTTGACATCAGCAATAGACCTGAGAAAAAAGAAAGGAAATTCAGTATAAGATTCGGAGAATATTGCAGTGATCTGAACAGATTTTAGCCAAATTTGGAGGTTCTTGACAAATAAGACCTCATTTTAATCATTAAAACCCATATAATTTGACCCAACTACAGACTGGCTATTACATATAGAAGCATCTATAATGGACACTACTACAGCATTTTTAAGACATTGGCTAATTAATCAAATACTGAGAAAAAAAATGGCCAATTTTGCTCTCTTGTATGCGTTTTATATCATGTTCCTATTTCACTTTCAGAAGAGACATTGCAATTTGAAAATCACTGAGAGACTAAAGCAAGTCCAGGTTCATCTTGGATGGAAAAACAGAAGCAGCAACCATGTCGAGTCGCTTGTACAGGGAGTGTACAGTGTCCCTAAGTCCTGGAACAAAGAGGTTGTTCCTAGGCTGAAATGCATTCTCGATACATGCACATTCGGTCTACGGATTTCCTTCTCAGACCACTGATCATTACGGGGGTTCCATCAACTAGAAAATTTACAGACACTATCAAATCATTTGATATAGAGCCGTCGCACATTAATGGCCTTCAGTTGACTCTAACCGTGGTCTGGAATCAAACACACTGATCTAGTGATGAGAAGCTCTCAATCCTATGCCTGCCCCCAGGGCCCTGCAGTCACATGGGCAGATAAAGATCTAAATTAGTATCATTCTACTTAATTACTCTTTTTACGCTTTTGAAGAGAGCAATATAAATACGTATCTTCAGTAAATAATGCTTGATGTCACTAGCAAGTAGATTATACTGCAGCCATCTGTTTGCAGCTTGAAAAGTTACCAGTAAAATAAGACTTCCCTGACAAAAAGCAGCAGCAGTGTATGCCATCATGATTATTTCTATTTCCTTACTTTAGGAACAGAAATTAAGCAATAAAGTTGTAGAATACTGCTGCAGTACAGTATAGCCTTATCTATTCCTTAAAAGTTAAACAAATTTGTAGTAAATAATGCTGCTAATATCTTAATCTAAAAAACGGGTGTAACACCACAGATTTCATAATAGCTGGAAATAAGAGATCACTTATACTGTTCCCAGATTTCTATTTAAAAAGGAAAATAATAATTATTTCTATTGTGAAATACAAAATATTATTTATGGATATTCCTTTCACTACATTTCAAGTCCCTCTTACAGCCATTTTGGATTTAAAACAAGGTTTGAAGTAATTTTCAAGCAAGCCAGCCTCTAAAACAAGCCTGAGGGGTACTGCTCAAGACCTAGCTGAAAGAACACAAAATATGATGCATTGATAAAAATGTTCTTTGATCAAGAGCATGCAAGTAGTGCAAAGACTCCTATCTTTTGCACTTCGACCATGATAAAGTTTCCTCTCGCAGTACACAAAGCAATTACAGTAACTATATCAGTTTGGACTGTATCAGTTCATCAGTTTAACCAAAGACTTGATTTCAAATCCCCACTATCTTCATTCAAGAACATATTGTCATTATTATTACTTTAAAAAAAAACCACAAAGCTGGTGCAATTACCATGTCCAGTCACCTTTGTGACCAGAGACAATGTAATTTCCAATCAGTGAACCCATGTCATTCGATTGCAGTGGAGTCAGATAAGAAGCCTCGCTTATCAAAATTTTCCTCCATCAATGCAACGATTGTGGGAACAGGTTGACTGACACCGCAAGTTGGAAAACATTGTCTCCTTCAAGCTATTGACTGTTTCCCTCCTGAAAGCAACATGAGTGTGTTTGACACGGATTGATAGCCTCAGCACTGCGACAGGTTTGTAACCTTCCTGCCCTCACATTAAGAGCGTGAGACTGGCCTGGGTACCTTTAGGTAAAAGCTAAGTTGTGGAAAAAAAAACCAAAACACCTCTTTGTACAGTTGGATGCTGATCTGCCTTCCTGTTTTCATTAGCTACTCCCTGTATATTTCTTCCCCAACAAACTCCCACTGAGATTCTCCAATGAGGTTAAATTTGTCTGACAGGTGATAAAAATGAGAATTTTCGTTAAAAAGTAACGAATTATCTGACATTTACCACTACTTTAGTAAGTTCTAGTCGGCTGACATGGTGGGCACTTACCCAAATCCCCTGTAGCTGTTGAGTCAGCTGTACTCCATCTATCCTGTGCTCCTGCATGTGATCAAGTGTTCAACTCCTCTGCCCTGCAGAACTTTTTCAGAAAATACCGTGAGCCTGTGGATGGGGTAAAAGAGACACTCATTATGAAATTCTTTTTAAAATAGGTTTGGATTTAGATGGGAAAATTTGACAGGTCTCAGAATACTTTACAAGTCTGTTCATCATCAGCCTGAAACCTGAGCAAGATCTTTATGGTGTTTTTTTTCAATCCCTTGCCTCTTTTTTCTTGCAGCCTTTTGATCTGCTTCTCACCACTAGTATGAAGATCTCCAGAGGACCATGTGGGGCAAACAATCAACCTGGAGAAATTATTCTGTCATCAGCTTGTTGAGGGAAAACCTTGTCTGCTTAAAAAGAGGGTGGGAGGAAGGAGAGAGATGGAAGCACTGAGATAGGATCAGTAACTAAGCTGCAAGGTTATCAATGTCTCATTGTGTGTTGTGAGAAGTGTCTATTTTTTTCAATTCTGGGCTAAATTCATAGTACTAAACAAAACAAAAGCAAAAAGAGCGACATTTCACGCTGTGATGAAAATGTGATATAGGGGTGTCATCATGAATACAGGTGTCAACAGAATGATAATTACCAACAGGACATCAATGCACACAAAGCCAAGTGCACACAAAGGCAAAGATCAAGCTGCTAGAAACCAAAGCTGCCTCATAATAGCTACCCCCCCATCTCTGGGATTTAGAGGGGGGTGGGGGGAAGGTGTTTAACTCACTTTTGTTGCAATAGTTTTTTCTTCCTTCCTGCCTCCTTTCGTCCCCTCCCTTCAGTTTCTATTGCAACCATTTATGCCTGGAAGCTTTTGTTACACCTTTGGCCAGGAAAAACAGCAGTTTATAGGTTTTGGCACCACAGAGAAAGCTTTGAGGTTCCTGGATTTGTTGGGGCTTAGGACAGTTTTTAGAACAGAAAAGGCTTGCCTCTACCATGCCTTCAATTCAGCCAGCTCCTCTTAAACATCAAAGTGTCCCAGAGCACACTGTGCACATTCATGTTAACTCAGGCAGGCCCCAAAGAGCAGCCATGGCAGAACCAGTGGCAACATGATGCACTGACCCCCTCTCCTCCTCATGGTTCTATCATGTCAGAGCACTGACAAAAGAAAGCAGGTTTCTCTTTTATCGCTGAAGCACCTTGCAGAGGCACAGACCTTGGTGAAGGACCTCCTAGAGGAACCTCAGAGGGCTCATAGGTCTGTGTGTCCCCTGCCTGCTCTCAATTTCTCCAGAGGCAGTAGGATGTTCACCTGCCCTTTCTTGAACTACTCCCTGCAAGTCACCTCTACATGTGGGAGATCAGCAGCCTCGTCACCCAGTGACACTGTGCACAGCTCCAGCAGAGCAGAGGAAGATCACAGAATCATAGAACAGCTTGGGTTGGAAGGGACCTTCAAAGGTCACCTAGTCCAACACCCCTGCAATGAGCAGGGACATCTGCAACTAGATCAGGTTGCTCAGAGCCCCGTCCAGCCTGGCCTTGAGTGTCTCCAGCGATGGGGCATCTACCACCTCTCTGGGCAATGTGTTCCAGTGTTTTACCACCCTCATCCCAAAAAAATTTCTCTCTTATAACTAGGCTGCATCTCCCATCTTTTAGTTTAAAACCATTACACCTTGTCCTATGACAACAGGCCCTGATAAAATTCTGTCCCCACCCTCTCACAGGCCCTTTTTAAGTACTGAAAAGTTCCAATAAGTTGTCCTTGGAGCCTTCTTCAGACTGAACAACCTCAACTGTCTCAGCCTGTCCTCTCAGCAGAGCTGTTCCAGCCCTCTGATCATTTTCGTGGCCCCCTTTGGAACATCTCCAACGGGTCCATGTCTTGTCTGTATTGATGGCTCATTTCAGCTTTCTCCCAGTCCTGAATGGAGGTAGCCCCAGCACACACAACACATTAAAATATGAATGTAATACAGACTGGACTTGAACTAATAAAAAGATAAACCAGGAGATATGCAGCAATGATGCTTTCCAGTCTTTTACTTCATCTTAAGTTTAGACAGGTTTGACACCTCATCACACAAATCCACAATGAACTATCTCAGCATAATATCAGTTTCAAAAACAAGAGTGTTTAAAGCACAGTCTACCCTTGAGTAGGTTTCCAAAATGGGAAACTTGATTTGATTTATTGTATTTTTTTTCTTAAGACACATAAAATATCAAAAGTCATCCCTTGCCTTTTAGTCCTCAGATGAGATTATTAAAAACATCAAATCATCTTAAGACACTGTGTGTGATTCCTCTCTATTTCCTCTGACAGCAAGTATAGTTTCTGCAACATTTCGGTTTCTTCCCTCTGTAGGGATATACACACAATACATATACAGTACCCCAGCTGTCATGCCACCTTCCTCTTACGGCAGACTATGCTTTTCAATAAATAAAAGGGACAAGGCACCAGGCTGCAGGCCAGGTCCTTATAACCCAAGACTCAGCCAAGAAACTGGCCATCTCAGCTATGTACAGAGGAGGGGTGGCTGTGCCCCCTCAATCTGTTAAAACTCCATAGGCAAGGGGTAAAGCAGCCCCAGCATGTCCTATCAGTAGTTAACTGCCCTTATTTATAGAAATAAATCAATCAACATATGTCTGTACTTAGTAACGGGCACTTCACTGCTACCACACTGTACATGTAAGTGACCTGAAGAATACGCCACATGCACCTATAAAATCCAAGATTTTTTTTCAAGTTGTCTATAATAAAAAACTTGGTAATTCCACTTTTACATAATGTGTTATTTATCTACTCTTTACGATCAGAAAAAAAAAGAAATCCCTGAACTCATTAACATGGAAAAACAAAAAACCAAACCTGAGTATTTCACCATTAATCCTTGAAGAAATATCCTCCCAACTATTTGGTTCTCTAAACTTACACAGTGTGTTCCTAAATAAATGATTTTCACTATGTATAACACTTAGTAGTTTTGCAAGCTTTCAGTGTAATTTCAAACAATTATTCTGGCCAGAACAAATATAAGACCATAGTGCTATGAACATATCACATAAAGATCTTTCCAAATGTACCTCATTATGACTGAAAGACACCTTGCTAATTTCCAGATTCAAAATCTGTCCCCATTCCAAACAAGCTGATTCTTCTAAACGCTAATTTTAGAGGAGTTTTGGACACAGTCTGTTTACAAGTTTTAGCAATTAGCATCTAAGGAGATTTATCTTATCATCCAGAAAAACAAAATGCATAAGCAAAACCCTTTCCCCTCCTCTCTCCTCCAGGGTTTGGAAAGCCCCCACTCACCCACAATTTGCTTCTGATATTTAAGTACCTGCAAGTAGACAGAGTAGCTGCAAAAGGACTGAAAAACTCAATAGAACTACAGAGAACGAATTCCAAAAAAAGGGAAAATCCGAAGATTATTAGCCAGGCCATACACAAGGCAAATTCTATTGCTGATTTGCACATGATATCACTTCAGTTTTACAGGTTTGCATTTGTCTTAAAAAAAAACCAAAACCAAACAAACAAACAAAAAAACCCACCACACACACACAAAAAACAAACAAACAAAACCACACAATCCACAATATTATCATTTATTATTAGCTAGGAAAAAAAAAAAACACACCTTAGGTTTTTGTCACTATTATCCTCTTGTATAGAGCTCTGGAGATATCCTAGACTTGCTTTTACCATTAAGCCAATGTCAGAATCACAGAATGTTAGGGA
>VWYH01004756.1:0-14723 GCA_013399365.1 Pampusana beccarii | reverse complement strand
CAGCACCCACCAGCACCCACCAGACTCCCTCAGCACCCACCACCACTGCAGCCACCACCACCACCACGCTTCCTCCACCAGGTCAGGAACCCTCACGTCCCACGTGTCACCCCATCCCCTACCCTCCCCACCTCCAAGCGGGTGCCCCCGCCCCCTGGGTGACCCCCAAGGGCGCCTTCTGACCTTCCCACCCTTCTCCCCCCAGTTTTCTGCCAGAACGGAGGCACCTACAACGGGGTCTCGTGCCTCTGCACCCCATCTTTCTACGGCCCCTCCTGCGAGTTCTCCACCGACTCCATCACCACCAACCTCCGTAAGTGTCACCTCCACGGCCTCCACGGAGCCTCTGACCACCCTGGAGCTTCTGACCCCCCTGGGCCACCACCCTATGGGTGCCCCAGCACCTCGAGGCCCTTCCCATCACCTTTTGTCGTTCCTCTAGCTTACCCGGGGACAATCCTGGCCGACGCCGTGGTCAACGTGACCGTCACCAACTTCAACTACACGGCGGACCTCAACGACACCCGGTCGCACGCCTACCGCACCTTCGAGGAGCACTTCCGGACCGAGGTGAGGACTGGAGGCTTGAGTCGTCCCTCCTCGGCCATCCTGTCCCCTTGGGTGGTGGCTCAACGCGACCCTTTGGCTTTGCAGAGCAAGAAGATCTACGGCAACATCCCCGGCTACGAGGGCGTGAACATCATCAGCCTCAGGTAAGGGGTCCCTGAGGCGGTTTTTGGGGGGGGTCTCCCTGTTTGGCCCCTCCAACCCCGCCGTGTCCCCTCCCCAAAGGCCCGGCAGCATCGTGGTGGAACACGAGGTCTTCTTCACGGCGGCGGAGACCGGCAACGCGACGGCGACGTTCGAGGGCTTAACCGCGATGGTGGTGAACAGGCTGCGGGAGACGCAGGCCACCCAGGGCAACTGCCAGCACAACACCTGTGGGTGACCTCCCGCGGCCCCCGTCCCGCCCCTTCCCGGACGCCTGGGTCCCTCCCGGATGCCTGGGTCCCTTCCCGGACGCCTGGGTCCCACCCGAGGATGGTTCTCTGAGATCTTCTCGCTTTCTCTTCCTCCTACCACAGCCATCCTCTGCCTCAACTTGTCACCCAACCCCATCGTCAGGAACATGGCACAAGCGCCTTCTCTGATTGGTGAGAACTTATGGGGACCCTCGTGTGAACCCCACCAGCCCCCAGGGCACCCCACCAGTTCCCCCAGCTCCCTATGCACCCCATCACTGCTTCACGTACCCCACAAGTTCTCCCCATGCTTCCCACCAGTTCCTTTCCCATCCCACCAGCTCCTTGACCACCCCACCACCTCCTTGACCATCCTACACGTTTCTTGACCATCCCATCAATTCCTTTACCATTCCTCCTTCTTTTATCCTACCCCGACCCCCGCGATCCCCACTCACTCCCTACTCGACGATCTTCCGAGCTCCTTGACCATCCCACCAGCTCCTTTCCCATCCCACCAATTCTTTCCCATCCCACCACCTCCTTGACCATCCTACACGTTTCTTGACCATCCCATAAGTTCCTTGACCATCCCACCAGCTCCTTTCCCATCCCACCACCTCCTTGACCATCCTACACATTTCTTGACCATCCCATGAGTTCCTTGACCATCCCACCAATTCCTTGTCCATCCCACCACCTCCTTGACCATCCCATGAGTTCCTTGACCATCCTACACATTTCTTGACCATCCCATGAGTTCCTTTCCCATCCCACCACCTCCTTGACCATCCTACACATTTCTTGACCATCCTATGAGTTCCCTTCCCATTCCACCAGTTCCTTTCCCATCCCACCAGTTCCTCGCCCATCCCACCAGCTCCTTGCCCATCCCACCACCTCCTTGACCATCCTACAAATTTCTTGACCATCCCACCAGCTCCTTGACCATCCTACACATTTCTTGACCATCCCATGAGTTCCTTTCCCATCCCATGAGTTCCTTTCCCATCCCACCAGTTCCTTTCCCATCCCACCAGTTCCTTGCCCATCCCACCAGCTCCTTGCCCACCCCACCAGCTCCTGGCCCACCCACCACATCCCTGCCCACCCCACCGCCCCCATTCTCCTCTAACCCTCCAACCCCCCCGCCCCACAGAGATCTGCAGGCAACGAGCGCCCAACGGCTACCGCGATTTCTACTTCCCGTTGACCGCGGACGACACCATCCAGTGCATCACCAACTGCACGCCCAACATGCCTGGCACCCTGGATTGTCACTTCGGCCAGTGCCACGTCACCCGGGCCGGTCCCCAGTGCTCGTGAGTGTCACCGCGGCCGCGCGATTGGCTGGTGGAGGATTCTCCATCGCCCTGGTCCCAAGGAGAGGGTGGACCTGACCTCGCCTCCATCCCACAGGTGTTACGACGAAGCCATGTATTGGTTCACGGGTGACAACTGCTCCGGGCGCATCAGCAAGGTGGCCACGGCCTTGGGGTTGGTGGCCACCATCTTGCTCGTCGGCTGCGTCGTCCTCGTCATCGTACTGGTCAGGAAACAGCACCAGAAGAAGTACAAGCTGAGGTAGAGGAGCCCGGACGCCTGGGTTCTCTGTTGGGGAGGGTCTCCCAGTTGGTTCGCTTGGGGGGAGCCCCCTCCTCTGGTTCTCTGGCCCCCTCCCTCTGGTTCTCTGGCCCCCCTCCCTCTGAGACACCTTCTTGTCACCCACCCAGTGACCCTCCAACCTACACCGGTGACAACTGGTACGAGGCCGACGGCTTCGCCTGGCGCTCGCCCGACGGCTTCCTCTACCGCAACATGGGAGCCGACGGCGCCGCAGGTAACCCCCAGCCCCAATTATCGGTTGGCGGAGGCCAACGCGTGGGGAAGACCCTCCCCACAAGTCAACCAACAGCATCCCCCCCCCACCACCACCTCCCCATAGGCGACGACACCCTACGCAACTTCACCCCTTCGTTGGAGCTGGTGGATACGTCCAGGCCGGTACGTCCCCCTTCTTCTCCAGCAGCACCCACCACCCTCCCCTGGCACGAAGACCCAAGGGAGACCCCAACCACAACCCCACATCCCTCTCACCCCCTTCCTTCCTTCTCCCCCCCATAGATGACGATCTCCAGGCCAAAGCTCACATCTTCCAGTCGGGGCTTCCCACCGGTCAACAGAAGACAACGCAACTGGGATGACCGGTAGAGGACCCCCCCATAAAAACAACGCCATGGGTCTTCTCTCCCAATGGACCCCCACTTCCTCCCCAAATCTGCCCGGTGTGGCGAGGCCACCGGCACGCGGGTCGTGCCGGAAGCTGGGCCGGATGTTCGGGGTGGGGACACCTCGATAATTATTTATTATTTATTTTGGGCGACGAAAACTGCGGCACTGGGTGCCAGAAAACCCCCCCCCATCCCTGTAGGGGGGGTCTCCGTGGGGATGATGGGATGATGCCCCCCCCTCTTCCTCCATTTATTTGGGGCACAGGACTCCTATGGGGGTTCAGACCATGGTGAGCTGCAGGGAGGCCACCACGGAGAACCCCCCCCCCCCCTTCCAGTTTAATGTATTTTAATAAATTTATTAGTCTTATTTATCTTAATTACCTCGTTTTGTCTTTCTGGGTCCCCAACACCTTGGGGGGGGGGGGGGGTGTCCCCAAAATCCTTCAGCTTCAGGGTGAGGCTCAACCTGGGGGTGCAGCAGAGGATATTGGGGAGCACGTGGTACCCACGGCATGCTGGGGTGTACTGGGGGGAACTGGGAAGTACTGGGAGGTATTGGTACACTGGGGAGAGAGTGGTACCCAGAACATACTGGGAAGTACTGGGAGACACTGGAGAGCCCTGGGAAGGACTGGGAGGAACTGGGAGATACTGGGGAGCACGTGGCACCCAGAACAAACTGGGAAGAAGCACTGGGACACGCTGGGGAGCCCTGAATAGTACTGGGATCACCCAGAACAAACTGGGAAGAAGCACTGCGAGTGGTACCCAGAACATACTGGGAAGTACTGGGAGACACTGGAGAGCCCTGGGAAGGACTGGGAGGAACTGGGAGAGACTGGGGAGCACGTGGCACCCAGAACAAACTGGGAAGAAGCCCTGGGACACACTGGGGAGCCCTGAAAAGTACTGGGATGTACTGGGGAGCCCTGGAAAGTACTGGGAGACACTGGGAGGAACTGGGAGACACGTGGCACCGGGGCCGCATTGGGAAGTGCTGGGAAGTACTGGGACGTACGTGGTACCAAGAACAAACTGGGAAGTACTGGGAAGCACTGGGAAACCCCGGGGAATGTGTGGCACCCAGAACAAACTGGGAAGCACTGGGACACAGTGGGGAGCCCTGGGAAGGACTGGGATGTACTGGGAGGTGCTGGGATGTGTGTGGGGAAGCACTGGGATGCACTGGGAGTTACTGGGAGACACCGAGGAGCCCGTGGCACCCAGGGATGGCACCCACGGGTGCCCAGGGATGGGGGAGCCCAGGGGCTGCAGCCACCCCCCATCCCCAGCACCACCATCCTCCCGCATTGGGTGCTGAGGAGGGACCACGAAACCACGGTGGGGTGGGACACAAGGTCCCCCCCAGCACCCAAGGGACCCGCACCCAAGGGACCCGCACCCAAGGGACCCGCACCCTTGGGCGGAGGCGGGAGAGGACGCGGGTGCCGCTTTGTCGCTCCAGCCCCGTCCGGGGTGATTCAACAGGAACCAAATCCCTCACCCCCCCCCGCCCCACTTCACCTTCTCCATCCATCTCCAGGAGGTTTGGGGAGGGGACAACACCCTAAGGCGGGGCGGGACGCGCGGGTGCCGCTAACGAAGGGGACCCACCACATCTCGCCCTAATCTTATCAACGAGGCGGGGGGAACCTCCCTCCCTCCCTCCCTGGTCTCCGGCGCCAGGGTTGGGTCCATTGTGACCGGTCCAGAGCTGCCTAGGAAGGCTGGGACAGCGTGGGGACGTCCGGATCTTCTCCCGCCCTTTTCCATTCCGGGATGCGATAAAAATTACTCAGCGCTTATTTACCGGCGCGGCCCCTGCCTTGCGGTTGGTGGCGCGGCTCACAAAGTCCCCGCGGACGGTGCCACCGGCTCAGTCGCTCCGCGGCATCACGGGGGTCCTCCAGGTTCTGCTGGTGATGGAGCTGGGTCGCTGCTTCTTCGTCCTCCTCTTCATCCCCTCGGCAGCTCCGTCAGGTAAGAGGTGGACGAGATGGAGAGGTCTTCATCCCACCGCCAACGAGGCGCCGTCCCATCCTCCTCCTCCTCCAAAAAACCCCCTGAGGGTTCTTTTTTTCTGGTTCTTTTGGGGGCTTCTGTCGAGGTTTAAAGGAAGGTGGCAGTAAACCGTTCGTTTCTATCAAAACCAGGAGAGCTTCCCGGTCTACTGGAACCTTCTTGCCCAAGAACTTGGGTGGTTCTTCCCAGCTTTGGGTGCCCATGAGGTGCCCCACTTGCCCTCCAACCGAGGGGTGAGGTCTCCCTATGGGTGCCCACTCCCCTCTTTCTGGGCGGGGGTGGTTGTTGCACCAATTAGAACCATTTTGGGGGGGGACACGGACGACACCCCAGTTCCCTCCAACGAAGGGGTGAGGTCTCCCTATGGGTGCCCACTCCCCTCTTTCTGGGCGGGGGTGGTTGTTGCACCAATTAGAACCATTTGGGGGGGGGGACACGGACGACACCCCAATTCCCTCCAACGAAGGGGTGAGGTCTCCCTATGGGTGCCCACTCCCCTCTTTCTGGGCGGGGGTGGTTGTTGCACCAATTAGAATCATTTTGGGGGGGGGAAAACGGACGACACCCCAATTCCCTCCAACCAAGGGGTGAGGTCTCCCTATGGGTGCCCACTCCCCTCTTCCATGGCGGGGGTGGTTGTTACACCAATTAGAACCATTTTGGGGGGGGGACACGGACGACACCCCAACTCCCTCCCCGGACTCCTGGGTCCTCTCCTGAACGAATTGGGTGATGTTGACTTAGAAGTGGGGGGTGAGTGGAGCTGTGTCCTTCCTCCAATTGACCAGGGTGGGGGGGTCCAGGATTCACATCGTGTCCCCCCCCCTTTCCCAAACCAACCTGATGTCCCTTCCAGCCCCCTGCCAGAACGGCGGCACCGCGGTTGGGGACGGCTGCGCGTGCCCCCCCGGCTACAACGGCACCCTCTGCGAGACCGGCGACCCCGCCACCGCTTGTCAGAACGGGGGGACCCCCGTGGGGACAAAGTGCTTCTGCCTGCGGGGATTCGGGGGGCCCCTTTGCCAACACCCCGACCCCGGCAGCGCCTGCAGGAACGGGGCCACGGCTTTTGGGACGGGGTGCGTGTGCCCCCCGGGGTACCGGGGGGACCTTTGCCAGTACCCGGAGCCGCCCGGTTGGTGTCTGAACGGTGGCACCTTGGTGGGGGTGTCCTGCCGCTGCCCCCCGACAGCTTGGGGACCCCGGTGCGAATGCACCGGCCCGTCCGCTGCCACGGTGGCCACCACGGCTGGGAGCCCAAGGATGGTGGACGGCGCGGCCTTCACGCTGACGTTGTATGTTGACGCCACCACGCAACCCGCGGGGAGAGACAGCATGGCCGCCACCGTGGAAAGTGACACCACGGCCATGGGAAGTGACACCATGGCTGCCACCATGGAAAGTGACACCATGGCCACTCTAGTGACCACCATGGCAAGTGACACCATGGCCACCACCATGGAAAGTGACACCACGGCCATGGGAAGTGACACCAGGGCCACCACCATGGAAAGTGACACCACGGCCACTCTAGTGACCACCATGGCAAGTGACACCAGGGCCACCACCATGGAAAGTGACACCACGGCCATGGAAAGCAACACCACGGCCACCACCATGGCAAGTGACACCACAGCCACTCTAGTGACCACCATGGAAAGTGACACCATGGCCACCACCATGGAAAGTGACACCACGGCCATGGGAAGTGACACTATGGCCACCACCATGGAAAGGAACACCATGGCCACTCTAGTGACCACCATGGCAAGTGACACCATGGCCACCACCATGGAAAGTGACACCGTGGCCACCACCATGGAAAGCAACACCACAGCCACACTGATGACCACCATGGAAAGTGACACTATGGCCACCACCATGGAAAGGAACACCACGGCCATGGAAAGCAACACCACGGCCACCACCATGGAAAGTGACACCATGGCCACCACCATGGAAAGTGACAACACCACCATGGAAAGCAACACCGTGGCCACCACCATGGAAAGCAACACCACGATCATGGAAAGCAACACCACGGCCATGGGAAGTGACACCATGGCCACCACCATGGAAAGTGACACCACAGCCACTCTAGTGACCACCATGGAAGGCAACACCACGGCCACACTACTGACCACCATGGAAGGTGACACCGTGGCCACCACCATGCAAAGTGACAACACCACCATGGAAAGTGACACCACGGCCACGGGAAGTGACACCAAGGCCACCACCACGGAAAGCGACACCACGGCCACGGAAAGCGACACCACGGCCACCACAGAAAGCAGCGCCGTGGCCACCACCCTGGAAAGCGACACCACGGGCACATTAACGACGGCCACGGGAAGCGACACCACGGCCGCGTTCCCGGCCGCTTCCGCCGACGACGCTGCTACCCCAACACCAGCCCAACCCAACGCCACCCGGATTGTCCCCATGGCTTCCACCGTGCCCTGTGCTGGCAACTGCGCCCGTCCCACCACTGAGACCACAGCGGTGACGCCCCGGTCCGCTCCCAACACCGTGGTGCCCACCTCGACGTCGGGTTCTGGCTCCACCACCATCACCGCCTGGTCTTCTTCCACCAGCGGAGCCACCAGCACCTTCTGTCTCTACCTCCCGCGTGGGTCCAGCCCTCCGGCCAGTGGGTGTCTTGGCACGTGGTCTTTGGGGTGGGGGGGGTCTCCTTTCCAGGGCTTTTGGGGGGGAAATGTGGTCTTCTGGGGTGGGGAGGGTGGAGAGGGAGGGGATGGATGTGGGTCCAGGCCTGCGGCCAAGGGGGTGTCATGGGAGGAGGTTCCTGGGGTTGGGGTCACCTTCTGAAGGGTCATCTTCCCAAGGGTCACCATCCCAAGAGTCTCCTTTCCAAAGGTCACCATCCCAAGGGTCTCCTTCTCAAGGGTCACCTTCCCAAGGGTCACCATCCCAAGGGTCACCTTCTCAAGGGTCACCTTCCCAAGGGTCACCATCCCAAGGGTCTCCTTCCCAAGGGTCTCCTTCCCAAGGGTCATCTTCTCAAGGGTCACCATCCCAAGGGCCATCTTCTCAAAGGTCATCTTCTCAAGGGTCTCCATCCCAAGGGTCTCCTTCCCAAGGGTCTCCTTCTCAAGGGTCACCATCCCAAGGGTCACCTTCTCAAGGGTCATCTTCTCAAGGGTCTCCTTCTCAAGGGTCACCATCCCAAGGGTCATCTTCTCAAGGGTCTCCTTCCCAAGGGTCATCTTCTCAAAGGTCACCATCCCAAGGGTCTCCATCCCAAGGGTCTCCATCCCAAGGGTCACCTTCTCAAGGGTCATCTTCCCAAGGGTCACCATCCCAAGGGTCATCTTCTCAAAGGTCATCTTCCCAAGGGTCTCCTTCCCAAGGATCTCCATCCCAATGGTCTCCATCCCAAGGGTCACCTTCTCAAGGGTCATCTTCTCAAGGGTCTCCATCCCAAGGGTCTCCTTCTCAAGGGTCATCTTCTCAAGGGTCTCCTTCCCAAGGGTCATCTTCTCAAAGGTCATCTTCCCAAGGGTCTCCTTCTCAAGGGTCTTCTTCTCAAGGGTCACCTTCCCAAGGGTCACCTTCTCAAGGGTCACCATCCCAAGGGTCAACATCCCAAGTATCACCAACCCAAGGGTCTCCGGGGCAAGGGGATAAAAGCAGCAGGAAGAACCACGGCTGTGGGTCCACCACGCCCGAGGACCAGACCTCCCGTGCCCCCTCAGCGAGTCCCGTCCCCACCTCTCTTCCAGTCACCTGCCGCAACGGTGGCGTCGCCAACTTGACCGAGTGTCTCTGCCCGCCCGGCTACTCCGGTCCCTCTTGTGAGACGGTGGACACCCAGGACCGGTGTGCCGGCGGCAGCACGGCCGTGGGCAACCGGTGCGTCTGCCCGCCGGGGCGGTCGGGCCCGCGTTGTGACGCCCCCGACGAAGCCACCGCTTGCCGGAACGGGGGGACGGCCGTGGGCACCGAATGCTACTGCCCCGCTGGGTTTTACGGCCTGCGGTGCGAGTTCCACCACACCACGGTCGTCCCCGCGGCTGGAGAGGCCACCACAACCCAAGGAACACCCAACCAACCCACGTGGAACGGAGTTGTACCCGGGAGAAACGCCACGACGCCCGTCCCCACCACCGCAGGTTGGTGGGTTCTGCTTGGCGCGTCAAGACCCTCACCCAAGTCATTTCTGGGAGGGGAGGCACCCACCCAGAGGTCCTTGCACCCCATAAGCCCCGGTGTTGTCCCCCCACAAGTGGGAGCTGCTGGTTGGGACCGGGAACCGTTTTTCTCCATCTCCCCCCCAAAAAGATTGGGGATGGTGCCACTAACTGGGTGGATCTGGGAGGGGACATGGGGTGCTGGACATCGTGGGAAGGGGAAAAAGGGGGTGCAGGGTATCGGGGGGGTACCCATGAGTCCTTGTGTCCTTCTCCCCACAGCCCCCTGCCAGAACGGGGGGCACTGGACGGGGACGGGTTGCCTCTGCCCCCCCAACGTGGATGGAGCCCGCTGCCAATTCGGGGCGTCGACCATCAACATCACAGCAGGTAAGGGAGGGACGGACACCCCACGCTGTCCCCAACGGGGACACCCCATGGGATGTCCCCATCTCACGGGCGTCCCGCCTTCCCCCCCAACGAAGAGCTGGGCCCGTCCGTGATGCTGCTGGCGCGTGTCACCAACCGGAAGTTCTCCGGGGACATGAGGGACGCCTCGTCCGTCGCCTACCGCAGCTTCGTGGATGAGTTCAGCCGGACAGTGAGGCCCTCGTTGTGTCCTCCCCCACGTCATTGGGGTTGGGGGGACCCCAAGGGGCCGCCCATGGCAGCCCCACTGGTGACACGTGTCCCTGTGTCCCCAGATGGACCGGATCTACCGCAACGTCTCTGGCTATCGTGGCACACGGGTCCTGAGCCTGACGTGAGTGTGGGGATGGTGGTGGAGATGGGGGGCGGTGAGGAACCTCTGGGATGCGATGAGGAACCTCTAGGATGGGACGGAGTGGGTGAGGATCCTCTAGGATGGGATGAGGAACCCCTAGGATGGGATGGGGTGGGTGAGGAACCTCTAGGATGGGATGGGGTGGATGAGGATCCTCTAGGATGGGATGAGGAACCTCTAGGATGGCATGGGGTGGGTGAGGAACCTCTAGGATGGGATGAGGAACCTCTAGGGTGGGATGGGGTGGGTGAGGAACCTCTAGGATGGGATGAGGAACCTCTAGGATGGGATGGGATGAGATGGGGTGGGTGAGGAACCTCTAGGATGGGATGGGTGAGGAGCTTCTAGGATGGGATTGAGATGAGATGATGGTGAGGTGATGAGAGATGATGAGAGATGATGATGAGAAGTGACGATGAGAGTTGATGATGAGAGATGATGAAGGATGATGAGGTGTGATGAGGTATGATGAGGAACCCCTAGGATGGGATGGGATGAGGAACCCCTAGGATGGGATGAGGAACCCCTAGGATGGGATGGGATGGGATGAGGAACCCCTAGGATGGGATGAGGAACCCCTAGGATGGGATGGGATGGGATGAGGAACCCCTAGGATGGGATGAGGAACCCCTAGGATGGGATGGGATGGGATGAGGAACCCCTAGGATGGGATGAGGAACCCCTAGGATGGGATGGGATGGGATGAGGAACCCCTAGGATGGGATGAGGAACCCCTAGGATGGGATGGGATGGGATGAGGAACCCCTAGGATGGGATGAGGAACCCCTAGGATGGGATGGGATGGGATGAGGAACCCCTAGGATGGGATGAGGAACCCCTGGGATGGGATGGGATGAGGAACCCCTAGGATGGGATGAAGAACCCCTAGGATAGGATGATTCTGATGGGCGAGGAACCTCTAGGATGGGACGGGTGAGGACCCCCACGCCAATTCTCTCTCTGCCCCACAGAAGAGGCAGCGTGGTGGTCAACTACAAAGTCCTGCTACACCCACCAGCCGGAGACCCCAACCTTGCCCACCGAGCCCTGGAGCTGTTGGAAGCTGCCAACACCGCGGCCCAGCCCCAAAACTGCAGCCGCTCAGCGGGTAGGCCCCAAACCACCCACTGCTGGCCCACGGCTGGTCCCCAACCATCTCCGGTGGCCTCCAACGACCACCCTTCCCTCTCCTAGGACTCTGCTTCACCACCACCTCCTCCAGATCCACCCGCGCCGAGGCGCCGGCGCTCGACGCCGCGGGTGAGCGGGAGCGGTGGGGACGCCGTGGGGCGCTGTGGGGCGCCGTGGGGCGCGGGATGGGCAAGTCGGGTCCCACCTGACCCACCTGGGTGGTTCTTCCCCCCCCGCCCCAGAGCTCTGCAGGAAGTACGCGCCGGCCAACTTCAGCCGGTATTACTACCCCTACCGCACCCAGAGCAGTTTCCTCTGCGTCACCAACTGCACCCTCAACGTCCCCGGCTCCATCGACTGCAACCGCGGGTTCTGCCGGGTGACGCTGGAGGGACCGCGCTGCTTGTGAGTGGACCCCCCAACTTCACCCGTCCCCGTCGTTCCCACCCAGCCGCCGGTCTTGAGCCTTCAACGCTACCTGAGCCCTCCCCAGAGCGTTGGCTGTGAACCTGGTTCGGGTCCTAAACCTCAAGATGATCTTGGTGTTAAGCCTGGTCCTTAAGCCAAACCTCCTGTTGACCTCTGGCCCTTAACCCCATCCAAGCTCTAACCCCAGTGGTAACCTGAACCCCAACCCTTGAGCCCAAACCCCAACTCTTGAGCGCGACATCCCAATTCCTGCCCTCCAAACCCAACCCTTGACCCCCAAATCCCAACTCTTGAGCACAAACCCCAAGTCCTGCCCTCCAAACCCAACCCTTGAGCCCAAATCCCAACTCTTGAGCCCAACATCCCAACTCCTGTCTTCCAAACCCAACCCTTGACCCCAAATCCCAACTCTTGAGCACAAACCCCAAGTCCTGCCCTCCAAACCCAACCCTTGACCCCCAAATCCCAACTCTTGAGCCCAACACCCCAACCTTTGTCTTCCAAACCCAACCCTTGACCCCCCAAACCCAACCACAACCCCCAAACCCCAACCAGGACCCCCAAACCCTGACTTTTGAGCCCAACACCCCAACTCCTGCCCTTCAAACCCAACCCTTGACCCCAAATCCCAACTCTTGAGCACAAACCCCAACTCCTGCCCTCCAAACCCAACTCTTGACCCCCAAACCCGAACCATGACCCCCAAGCTCCCACCACAACCCAAAACCCTGACTCCCAACCCAAAACCTTGACTCCCAACCCAAAATCCTGACCCAACACCCCAACCCTTGGCCCCCCAAACCCCAACCACGACCCCCAAGCTCCCACCACAACCCCACAACCTTGACCCCCAAACCCAATACCTTGACCCCAACTGTTGACCCCCAACCTTAAGCCCAACACCCCAATCCTTGCCCTCCAAACCCAACTCTTTACCCCCCAATCCTTGACCCTTGAGCCCCAACCCTTGACCCTCGAGCCCCAACTCTTGACCCCAAGCTTCAACCTCGAGCCCAACACCCCAACTCCTGCCCCCCAAACCCGACCCTTGACCCCCAAAACCCCTTGACCACAACCCCAACCCTCAACCCCAACCCATGGACATGGGGCAGGGTCTCCAAGGTTCTCCCCAGCTCTGGGAAGGACCTTGTGAACCTCATGGGTTTCTTGGAGGGTCCAAACCCCCAACCTCCATCCTGGGTCGGATTTGGGGGGGCGAGGACCCTTCCCGTGATGTGCGTACCCCCCACAGCTGCCCAGATGTGCCGTGGTACCTGACATCCGGCGGCCGCTGCCAGACCCACATCAGCAAACTGGGGCTGGGGCTGGGCGTGGGGCTGGGGCTGGGCCTGACCCTCCTCATCCTCCTCATCCTCTGCATCATCCTCACCCTCCGCTTGGCCAAAGGGAAGAGGAAATCCGCTGATTCCAGGTGAAACAGCTTGGGGGGGTCCAACAAGAAGAGTTGGGGTTCATCCCAAGCTGGGCTGCCCCTAGATGTTCCCCACCACCAAAACTTGGGGGGCAGCAGCTTTTGGGGGGGCTGAGGAGGCCCCAAGGAGGGCTGAGACCCCAACGCTGGAGCCCACAAGCTCCAGCATCTCCCCCCCACACCCTGCCCCACACACCCCCAGCCCCACACGCAAGACTCGCGGACCCACCGGTTCCCGGCCCCACAGCGAGGACGGCGGTTGGACAGACGGACGGCGCAAAGCCCACGTCACCGGCATCTACCACGTGAACGGCAGGGGCTCCACGTCCCGGAAAGGTGACCCCCTATGGTGGGATATGGGGGGGGGGACACACAAAACCTCAATGGGGAGACCCCCCCCATTCTCACCAGACCCTCACCCCATTCCCCTTTCAGGCCCTACAAGCTCCTACAAGCCCAACGTTGAAGTGGTGGCGCCCACCACTCCGGTAATTGGCCTGGATGCATTGGTGACGTAGTCGGCACCGGGTTTGGGGGGGGGACAAGGGGGGACACCCCATCTTGATGACTCCCACCCCTCTTTGCAGGTGCTGGTGGAAGGCGCAGCGTCCCTGTGACCCCCCCCCCATCCAAAAAAATAGCTTGGGGGGGGGGGTCCTCAAGGTGCCCCACATTGGGCAGGATGCTCAGCATGGGGTTGGGGGGGGACAGAGACTGAAGACCCCAAACCCTCCAGAGAGGGGGAGATGGGGAATGTTGCCCCCCCCACCCCCAAAAAATGTCATTTTTAGGGCAAAACCAAGTGGGATATGGTCCTCTAGAGAGGGGAGATGGGGAATATTGCCCCCCACCCCCAAAAATGTCATTTTAGGGCAAAACCAAGTGGGATATGGTCCTCTAGAGAGGGGAGATGGGGAATGTTGCCCCCCCACCCCCAAAAATGTCATTTTTAGGGCAAAACCAAGTGGGATATGTTCCTCTGTGAGAGAGGAGGGGTCTCCCCAATGATTTTGGGGGGGGGGCTCCTTGCTGGAGAGGAGACCCCCTGCACTTTATTGGGGTTCATGGAGCCTCGCGTGAGCCGGACGACCCTGATCTTGGCAGAAATTATATTTATTAACATATTTATTTCATTTCCTGAAAAATGACCCAAAAAGATGACGCTTGGGGGGGGGAATTCCTAAAGGCTGGCGGGGGGGCAACAACACGGTCACAATTTGAGGGGGGGGTGGGCAAGATTTGGGGCTGGGGGTTGGCAGCTTGGGGTTGCATTTGGGGTTTTGGGGGTCTCACAATAGGGATTTTTGAGAGTTATGGTTGGGTTTTGGGGTCACATTTGGGGCTTTGGGGTCACATTTGGGGTTTTAGAGGTCACGTTTGGGGTCATGGGGTCACATTTTGGGGGGCCACAGCAGGAGTTTTAGGGGTCGTGGTTGGGTTTTTGGGGGCACGTTTGGGATCTTGGGGGTCACGATTGGGGTCTCGGGGGTCACGGTGGAGTTTTTGGGGTCACATTTGGGGTCATGAGGGTCACAATAGGGCTTTTGGGGATCATGGTTGGGGTTTTGGGGTCAC
>VWYH01004752.1:335630-523142 GCA_013399365.1 Pampusana beccarii | reverse complement strand
GCCCCCAGCCCCGAGGGGACACCCGCCGCTGGGCCCCGGCCCCCCAGCACCGGCGTGGGCGGGACTGTCGGTACCGCGGGCGGAGGGGCTGGTTCCCGGCAGGGGTGGCCCCGAGGGGCGGTCGCTGCCCTCGACGCCCCGGGGTGTGGCGGGTAGAGCCGGCTCGTTGTGAGGGCTCCTCTGGACGAGTTTAATCCCTTCTGCAGGTAGCGCTGGTGCTTGGGGAGCGGCTGAGGGAGCTGGGGGTTCAGCTGGAGAACAGGAGCTGAGGGGAGACCTTCTGATCTCTGAACTGCCTGAAAGGAGCTTGGAGCATGGAGGGTTTGGTCTCTTCTCCCAAGTAACAAGTGACAGGATGAGAGGAAATGGTCTCACGTTGCACCAGGGGAGGTTTAGATTGGATATTAGGAAAAAATTCCTCCCGGAAGGGGCTGTTGGGCATTGGAACAGGCTGCCCAGGGCAGTGGTGGAGTCACCATCCCTGGAGGGGTTTAAAAGGCATTTAGGTGAGGTTCTTAGGGACGTGGTTCAGTGCTAGAGTTTAGGTTATGGTTGCACTCGATGATCCTGAGGGTCTCGTCCAAGTGAAATGATTCTATGTGGCGCACATGCTGGGGAGAGGCATTTCCCACCATCCCCTCCCTTCCTCAGCACCTGACCTGTGCCTGGGTGTACACAGGTCCTCCCCTATAAAGTGATTTGTCAATCATGTATGCTACCATAGTAATCCTAGGATTTCTTGACTAATTTCACTAGAATGTGACAACATTTAGATCTCAGAAACAAGTTTTCCTCCAGCTTTGCGAGTACAGGTTTCTCAGGCCATGTTATTGCTCCATGGAGAATGGCTTCAGCATGAGCTCACCCTTCTATTAGACACCAGAGAACCCACACCGGCGCTTCCCAGGAGGCTGAAGTCCGCAGGAATTCAGGTTCTGCTTGTTAAAAGTTCACATGCCTCCAGAGTGAGTAAGACTCCTCTTGATCTTCATGGAGACTGGTAATCACACATGCGGAGTGTTGTTTTGGATTGGGTTTTTTTTGCTTTCCTCGTGGTCACTAAATTGTATGTAACATCAGGGCATGCTCAGTGTGCCCACGGAGTAGTTTTTTTGGTATTTAATGATATTTAGCTTTGACCTGCTTTACCTGGAGCTGTGTGGTGTATTTGTGTTTAGGCACTCACAGCACTGCTTGGTTGGTTCCTTCTTTAAGGTGCCCAGAGCAGTGTCAGCACGCGGTCTATAGCGCTTTTTATAAATACTGCAGTGTTGCACAGAGCAGCGGGTTTCAGTGGTTTCATCTGAAGGGCGTGTACGTGCTAAGCTCGGTTGGACCGAATGCTTCTGTGCGTTACCAGGATGAAAAACTGAGCATAACGTGTAGGACAGAAAAATATGTATTAGAATAATGTTGGTTTTTTTCACAGTACGTAGTTGCTTGATGGCAGGTGAACTATATAATTTTTGATACCTAAAATTACAGGTGATGCTGTGTTAGGACAATTTAGGATTAAAATCACGCTAACAAATGTTTTCCTTTTCTTTTGCCTTTATCATATTTTAAACTGCTTGGGCTGAAATTTTTGAACTCTCCATGTGCCATGCACTGTCGGTCACTCCTGATAACAGGGCCAGGAAAAATTACAACAGCATTAGTGCGGAAAGGTGACTTTGGGTTGGGATGTACCCCTGGCTATTCCCGTGCAGGCTGCTCGGACTGGCCACGGCAGAAGCCTTTGAAAAATAGCAGCAGTTAGCATTTATGCATTAGGGGCACGCGGTGTTTGATGTCCCAGAAGGCTGGGGAGAGCCTCCCATGAGGCAGAACTTCCCCTGCAGGTGTGACTTGTGGAAGGACACGGGTCGTTGGAGGCCAAGTTGAAGGACGTAGGGCAGAAGCAGTTGCTGGGTGAGTGGGGATAAATGGGAAGAAGAATCTCTGCTGGCTAAACTGTGTCCTCCTCCAGACCCCAGGAGGGAAACCCTTCTTTTTGTCTTTCAGCAGCGCTTTGTGGAGGGCAGGTGTTTGTCAAGGCCGCTGCCGGGGTGTCGTGTTCCCCTCTGGCTCCAGGGCTGAGCGCCCCGTGTCCCTGTGCCAGTGGCAGGTGTCTGGCTAGGGCTGATGGCAATGGAAGACTTAAACCTTTCAGCTCTTCTGATGACCTCTGCTGGCACCAGCATGGGGGAATTCTTTTTTTCCTTAGGCTGCTTTTGAAGAAGATCCAAGTCTTGGGATTTCATACAAAACCTTATGAAACTTTCCTGCTCCCTATGATGCATCGAGTTCAGCTCTCAAAAGTGAAGACAGTAAAAACCCAGCTCCACGCTAAGCTGGAGTATGGAGGGGTTTTTTTCTGATATTAGAAAACACTAAACTCTCTGTAATTCATTTTTTTTTCTCAATGATTTTACAGTGATATTGGGATTTGTAACACACATTTAGAACTGAGGTTTGCAGTGTTATCTACCAATAAGATAAAAAAGTGGCTGTAGAAATCACAGAAAGTAGATAAGGAAGCTGAGTGGGTGAACTGGTTTAAACCAGACACACAGTAGTGTGTTGGATGACTCTTAAAAATTATTGCCTAGGAAGGGACATCCTAATTTAGCAACTGTCTGTTGGCACCCTGCTCGGGCTTAGCATTGGTGTTTGGAAATTGTTTAAGGATAAGCTGTTTGGCCCTCCAGATATAAACAGCTTAATAGTATGTAGTTGTGTGTTTCTTTGGTGTCCAAGAGCCAGTCTTAGAGACCTGTCCTCAATTATACATTACTTGAAAACTTTGAATTATATTCTCAGGGACTCCCCTCACACCAAAAGGAGGTGTTTGCTTTAGAATATAACACACTTCTTCCTCTCCTCGCCTTTGTTTCAGTGAAAGAATGGAGAACAAAGTAATACTGAGGGTGGTTTTAACATATTGCATAAAAAAAGGTAAACCATTGCAAACTGGCTGGAGGCCACCTTTGATCATGGGGAATCCCAAAGTGCTGCGTGACCTCGAACTGTGACACGAGCTGTACCTGAGGTCCGCTTTGGCATCCCCTGGCACGGGGGGGTGTGCAATGGTTCTTAGCAAAGCTTTGCAGCAGCTCAAGCAAGAAGGTGGAACTTTCTTTAATCTTTTAAAAATTTTTTCCTCCTCTCTTTTACACCTCTTTCTCGCAGGGACTCCGGTGCATTTGTTGGAGCCCAGCTCTCTCACCTACATTTTCCCGCTTCAATTTTTCTTCCTTGGATCTGTCCCCGTCATCATAATTGCTATTGTTACACCCGCCGTAATGGAAAAAAGATTAATCTTGGAGACTGTCGGTGCGGCGCTTTGAGGCCGTTTTTTGAGTGACGCAGGCTGTTTCTCGTGGTGCGGTTTGCCAGTGCAGCTGAGCTGCAGCCGCCGCCGCTGCAAGGTGCGGTTCTGCTTCCCCGGCACGTCCGGGCTCCCTCCTGTGTGCCAGCGCTGGCAATCGAGAGCTAACTGGGCAGAAAGCTCACCCTACCAAAATGGGAAGGGTTTGCTTGGGTTTTTTTTTCTGCGTGTTTAGCTCCCCGTTCCAGCTCACTATGGGATCAGATGAATGAGTGCGGGCGCAGATGGAAGGGGAAGAACAAAATGCATCAAAGAGGGCTGGAGGGCTGGACCAGCCTCTTGGCTTCAGCTGTTAGATGGGGACGGTGTTGTCAAGTTGGCATTATTTCCTGCCGTGCTGGATTTCTTTTCTGGGTTTAATCTTTTTTTCACCCTGCTTCTGGTTTAAAGGTGTTTCAAGCCACTTTTCCTTATAAGAGTTATTTTGCGTCCCTTTCTGATGTTGGTTCTCTTGCTTTAAGGTTGTTTTTTTTTTTTTTCTCTTTTGATTGCTGATGTGAGGTAGAAAAACAGATGAGGGAAGTGAATGGAGGGAGGTTAAATTGGGAAGAAAGAACAAATTTCCATATTCTTTGTCCTTTTTTGTTAAGATTCATGCAATATTTTCAGTCAAGGAGGTTAAGTTTTGTCTTTTTGGTTTAAATGAAGACCCAGGAATGTATAAGGAAATGGTATTTTCATCTGTTCTTCAGAATCAGATCTCAGCACAGAATCAAAGGCTGCTGTGGTCTTAGAAGTGTTTTATTTCGAATAGAAAAGAAAATAAAGCTGCAGCACTTAGCAAAGTTCAGATGCATTCCTGAAAATCTTTTAGGGGTTGTATGGGTTTGCTGCTTCAACTCTTGCTATGAGTTTGATTTAAAATGACCTCCTAAATCTGTTAGCAGCCTTGCAAAGCGACTCATTTTGCTTGGCCCTGGGTGGAAACCGCGCAAAAACCCACCGAGTTCTGCAGGAATTCCTCCATGAGCCAAAGCTGCTCAGATAGGTATAAAGGGTGCATAAATCTGAAATGGTGGCTTGCGACACACCTCCATTTTTTCTTTTTTTTTTTTTCATTAGGTAAATCAGCTTAATCTGACTCTTCAGGAGAAGAGAAGCTATTTTAATATCTTGTTAAATACAACAGCGTCCTCCCAGAACTCAAGGCGTCTTCAGTGTGGGCACAGACAGCGTCAGAGGCAGAGCAGAAAGGATCAGAGGTCCTGCAATTACACCGTCGTATACTAGGTAGAGTTAAAATTATGCTATTAAATGCTGACTTCTTTCAGAGGAGCTCGTGCTAAGTGAAGAAATCTTGTTTCTCGTGTATGTTTTGGTATAACTGCCTTGATAGTTTTCAGAATGACAGGCTCCACATCAACATAATAACATGCAAGTAAGGGTACAGATTTATCATCGCTGCTAATTGCAAGTCTGTTGTTTTTATGCTGCCATCAACCTCACCCCCAGTTGGAGACCTGCTCTGTTTGGCACTGTAGAGGAGCATGATGAAGGATATTCTGTTCCTTCAAAGCTTGGCATGTACATAATAAAGAGAAAGGCAAGCTCACGCAGAAGAGAATGAGCTTCTTTCACCTGTTCAGCATGCGGGCTGCAATTAGAACTGACCTCCCTTAGGAATGTGTGGGATTAGGGATTGATTTGGCCAATTTTGGGCCTCTCTGCTGTCTCCTGAGTGGGGGGAACTTCATTGTTTTATAGAGAGATGCAAGGTTTCACCTATATTGCCACGCAGCACGGCTGAGCTGTCACGATAAGAATAGTGTCTGCAAATAATTAATTGGGTGGAAGGTATCTTCTAAATAATAGGACGATTTTAACTGTTATGTATATTTGAAAAGATTGCAACTTTAATGTCCATATTCAAAATAATTTGGTTGAGCATACCTGTCTCTCAGTTTTCTTGGCCAATGTTTGATTTTATAACCTGCATTTTTACTCATATTTTGAAAGAGTTGTTCGTATTCTTTCCTGTGTGTGAAAGGAAAAGCACAGAACAAGGAAAGATTTTGGATGTGCTGAAACTGCAGTGCAACTCGCTATATTGTTGAATGCTTGGGGTAAAAATGAGGGGGTAGTAGTATTTTTGTATTAAATTTGTTATAGTTAGCTTAGTATTTTATTATTGCGTGTGTTGACTGTGTATCTGTTGGCATTCTGCTCAGATAACTAATTTATTAATTTGACTATNATATTGTTGAATGCTTGGGGTAAAAATGAGGGGGTAGTAGTATTTTTGTATTAAATTTGTTATAGTTAGCTTAGTATTTTATTATTGCATGTGTTGACTGTGTATCTGTTAGCATTCTGCTCAGATATGATTTATTAATTTGATATTTTTTTTTAAACCTCATCTAGGTTGTTCTAGAGTAAATCCAAAAATACCCTTCAACATGCCTGAAAATCCTGCTGCAGGTATGTAGTCTGAACATGATGGCTTTTGTAAAGCGGTGAGAAACGAAGCTCCTTTCCTCACATGTCCTACTTTGTGGTGCAGATAAACAGCAGGTGCTGCAGATCCTTGATCGTCTGCAAACGAAACTTCGTGAGAAAAGAGATTCCCAACATAACGAAAACCTGACTGTTTTGCGTAACACACTCAGGAGCCCTTTGTTTAACCAGATACTGACCCTCCAGCAATCCATCAAGCAACTGAAGGAACAGGTGAGTGTAAAAGTGGTGCAGTGATAATTATAGTGAACTTGGAACTTGAAACAGGGTGTGTAGGTGTGTGTTAATGAGGGCACTGTCGTTAATAAGCTGTAACTTGGTATGAATGAATGTTGGCTCCTTTTTTTTGGTCAACTGCTGGAATAAGAAGTGGCTTTGCAACAAACAGGTCATGGGGCAATGTGCTATGAAAGGGATGCAGAAGAGGCGGTTGAGAATCACATCAGTTGGAAAAAAAGCATCTGCAAAAGACATCAGCTCTAGTACTTTGAGTTCTGAACACAGCTGGAATGGGGATCCTTTGTTTTTCACGGAAGCTAAATACTGTTTATCAGCTACCTGGCAGCATCTTTTCTCCTTAAAAGACATCATCACTTAGTTCCTGCTGACTTGTACAAGAATGGTTAACCTGTTTGGGGAAATAACATCTAGAAAACCACCTCTGAAGATTTGCCAAGCTCTGATGCAGACATACCCAGGCTAACTTTAAAATGACTTGGCTCCACCAGCGAAAGGAGCTTGTGCGGATTGGTTTATAACACCAACTGACACATAGAACTTGTGAACATGGGCATCAACGACAGATCTGCATGAACGGTTCTCACCGTCACTGTTGCTTTGCTGTTACTGCACCTGCCCGGCTGCAGATGTGGTGGGGTGGATGTCACGGCGATGAAGCCACCTCTCTGTCATCGCCATGCGTTCCTGCCTGGGTGGTGTGGTGGTAGTTGTACCATTCATTCTCCCTTCTTCTTGTGTTCACCAAGGTGCTGTACCTGCTCCTGGTCCTTCCTTCCAAAGCTTGGCTGCGTGTCTGCAAGCTATTAAAAAAAGTATGAAAATGTGAAAATATCTGAGATTGTGCTTTGTGATTGTGACGTAATGGATTTTATATCCAGAATGCTCACAATTATCATAGCTAGAATTTTATTTTTACTTAGAATTCTTTTTGAGCGTGTCCCTCATGAGCAGTTTCATTCAGCATGGGATTCTCAGTTTACTGTGTCGCCCTGGGAATATTTCTGTGTTTTTTCATTATCTTTATTCTTGAACTGTAAGTTCTAGCAATGATGGCACGTTCAATGGTAGTTTGTTCCCTAGGCCCTCTCTGGGGAGGAGATAATACAGACCAGGCCTTTGGCTCCTGAGCGACTCTTAAAAAATTTGGACTCTCGTGCCAAAATTGTCTAGGTTTGCCTGACAGTTGCAACAGTGCTTGAGGGCCTCTTTAATGTTTGGTGCTTTTGCATGTGCTGTTTCTGGAATATCAGGGTGAAAAGAGGATAGTGGGCACAGGCAGGGAAGAAGGGTGAAAGAAGTGGAGAGAATGAGTGGAGTAGAAACACAGCTGAAACATTCAGCAAACTTTTCCTTCTGAAAAACAATTTAAACTTGGTATGATGGCTTGGTTTTAGAT
This sequence comes from Pampusana beccarii, assembly GCA_013399365.1. Classification (NCBI taxonomy): domain Eukaryota; kingdom Metazoa; phylum Chordata; class Aves; order Columbiformes; family Columbidae; genus Pampusana; species Pampusana beccarii. The sequence continues at coordinate 515,682 of VWYH01004752.1, read as the reverse complement.
TATATATTAACATCGCCTATTTTATATAAGTGAGTATATTTGTGTGAATAGGCATATATGAATGTGTATGGTTGCTTCTTTGGCAGTCTTCACATAAGATGATGTAAGTGGAACTATCTTCTTTTGTTTTTAATAGTTTTTCTACATCTTTATTCAACAGCTTAATTACATTCCTCCAGACCGTTCAGTAGATTTTGATTTTACTAAGAGAGGGCTACTAGTGTTTGCTGACAAATCCGTTGCTGCTGGGAGCGTGCGTACACCTTGCAGCTCACCTGAACCCAAAGCATCCAACTTTCCTCCAAACCTGGGACTCAATGAATTCAACGCGATCATCCAACGGATGGCAAAGGTAATGCTCTCCGGTTTAGTGACCAAAACTTGTTTTCCTTCAATGTCAAACTTTTTCTTGCATTCTTTTGGAGCACGTTTTCAATTGTGTTCTTTTGCTGTGTGTCTGGGAGTGTAGTTCTGAGGATAACTTTTCCCTGTGAAAGATAAGGTCAGCAATAGAAAGTGGTTTGGGTTTTTTGCCTTTTTTTTTTTTTCTTTGCCAATTTTTTTGTCTTACTTTCTACCAAACACACCAATGTAGAAGAGAAATGTCAGTTGCCAGAAAACTTTTTTGGTATTTGAAGACACTTAATTGAAAATCAACTCTTTCTGCAGAAACTTGTTTTGATGGAGAGACTTGTTTTATCAAGTTCATTTTAAATTGGAAATCTACCAGCTTCGTTAATATATGAATAGTGCAAATGATTAAAAGAACTGGCATGTAAATATTTTATTTAACTCTTAATTTAGTATGTCTTAACTTTGCCAGACAGATGCTGATTTCATTAACATGGGATGTAGCATGTACCAGATGCTTACGGAAGTTGTACAGGTGCAGGCATCCACCCATGTGGGATTGGCATTTATAACATAAATGTATTGTTCTGTGTTACTTTGAACCATTAATTTAATTGGTTAGTCATGCCTTTCTATATTAAGTAACTGTTGCTAATTGACTACCTTAATGTAGCTGTAATATTTTAAGCATAACTCTTCTCATTAGTGTGTCATGAACTCATCAGATAAAAGACTCAGCAGTAAAGACCGCACATTATTTTGGATAAAACAGCTGTGATAGCAGTGCATTCTCTAAGTAATATTTCCCAGTAAACAACCCCAGAAGTCTTGTATTAGAACTGAGAAGCAGGCGGCTGCAAAAGTAAACTTGAAGTGTGAAGTTGCAAGGAGGGGAAGGAAATTAATTTCTGTAAGAGCTGCCGTCTTTTGAACACGCACCTAAAAATCAGCATTTAAAGCAAGGAGAGCCAAAAGACAAGTAATTTAGTTTAGCTATGCAGCATTTCCAGAAATCTCAAGCATATTGCTCTAGACAGCACTTCGTTCATAGTTTTCATCCAGTTTGGAATTCATCTCGTAATGTGAATGAAGTGTGAAAGCGGCTCTTAAATTCCCTGAGGTTTCAGAACCTCAGAGTGCTTGCATATCCAATACTCTGCTATATTAAAAATAATAAATGGAGGAGCTTTTATAGAAATAACATATTCAGTATTTTGCCTTTGTTTAGTCTTAAGAGGAGAATAATTCTCCCAGTGTTCATAAATTTTAAACTAGCTCATTCTATTGCATTAAAAATTAGTAAATCTTTTTTTTCTTGTTTTATTAGGGGAGACAAATAGAATCAATAAAGATCGAAAAGCCTTCTGTTGGAGGTCTTGGATTTAGTGTGGTTGCCCTTAAAAATCCCAGCTTGGGAGAAGTTGGTATCTTTGTCAAGGAAGTCCAGCCAGGAAGCATAGCTGACAGGTGAGATCTTTATCATTTTATTGGAAAATTGCAGTATTTCCGTGAAAGGAATAGTTATGACTTTCACATTGAGAATTCTGTCAGACTAACATGTTTGTCCAGGTTATCTGGTGGGGTATTTTGTTGGTGGTATCTTGAATTCTGGCTTTTCAACTCAACGAACTCGTGTTTTGAGGATCGGATTTTCAGATGAGTTTTAAATATCCAAGCAATGCATAAATGGAATTTCCAGAAATCATGACTCACTTATGAGTACTGATTAAAAAACAAAAGGAAACTCAGAAAAGAATGCAAGGGAAATAAAAACTAGCCACCCTTTTAATTTTGATGTATTGCGTCCCCGAAAGATTTCCCCCCTTGTTTCTTTATTTATATGATTATGACAATGCCCTATTTATAGTTGGTTTTACTGTTTGTTTCCTGTGCAAATTTAGATCCAGTCCTCCCAACAGATCCCTGCACAGATGTCATCATAGAATCGGGGCTTCAGGCAGTTTCTGCCCATATTGTCTGTGGGTTTTCACCCAACAACAAAAGGCAGAGCAATCCTTTAAAAAATAAAATGTGATTGTAAAACCACAAGAGCTGGCATGAGACAAACACAGTGCTTGGAATTACGTTTCGAGAAAATGTGTCTAGATTTCAAGGCACTGGTGTCACTTTTTCAATAACACATGTCAGGAAGTGCCAACACAGGATGACAAAGAGCGGGGAGAGGTTGGAATGATAATGGCTATGGGCCCGCAGAGAACACACCAGAGAACACTTAAAGAAAAGCATATTAGGCTCTTTCAAAGTGGAGACAGATGGACTGATCCGGATGTCAGAGGAGGGCGAATATCTCACTTTAGGATTCGATGACCTGCTGCTCACTTTCTTTGATGAGAGAACCGAAAATATGGTTAGTGCTCGAAGAAAGTGATTTCTGGGAAACATCTTAAACATCACATGCTCGAAAAGGAAGTTTAAAATGCATTAGTTAGGATGTGCGGTTATATTGTTTCGAAGTTCTTATAAATTTCCCCAGCATGCTTCCCGTTTTGCTGCTGAGGCAAGATCTCCTGGAGACTTTTTTTTGGATTCCTACAGAGCTTTGAAGGCAGCGTCTGTCTATGTAACGGTTTGGTCTCGTGCTCAGAATGAATATTTAACAAAGGAGATGAGTGATGGGTTCTCTCTTGTCACAAACCTAAATTCATCACTAGGGTGAATTAACTGTGGAATTTATATTATCTTAAGGTGTAAGTTGAGCTGTGTGTTGCTTGAGGAAAGTTTGATGTTTGAAGTTTGATACTCTAAATTTTGAGTAAGATACAAAGATGCAGCTCATGGGTCTTTTGATTAAATAATGATACAAAACAATATCATAGCTTGATTTGTGGGTACTTGGAGATAGTATCATGTAGTGCTAAACAAAATGAAGAATAGTTCTGGGTTCATTGCGCAACTACGAAAATGATTTTTTTCTGGCCTGTAATTCAATATCCTCACGAAAGGATGAGGGCATTTCATTGAATTTTGAATAGAAGCAAAGGGGCGGGGGGGGGAAAGAGAAAATTTCTGTACTATGATAAAGTTGGAACAAAATGTATCTGGGCAGTTCAGTACAGTGTGGGTTGCATGTGGTTTGTATGTTGCTGAACACAGCCTAATAAGCAGATTTTTTTGTTTTCGTATATAAATATTTAACCTTGTGTAACTGGGTGTTTTGCATGTTGGTATTTAAATTACACAAGCATGTTGTGAAGTCACTGTGCTGCATTTTAAAATGTCTTTTAATGTTTTGTTAAGGGATCAAAGACTAAAGGAAAATGACCACATACTGGCCATTAATTGCACCCCATTGGATCAGAACGTTTCCCATCAGCACGCCATTGCCCTCCTCCAGCAATCCACAGGATCCCTACATCTGGTTGTTGCTAGGGAGCCAGTGCAAGGAAACAGCAGAACTTCGGCTGTCTCATTAAGTGATATAAATCCACCTGAGACTGTGAGTTCTTGTAACACTGACAAAATCAGATTTGAACTATGCTGGGTATTTTTTTTTCGGTGGTTGTGTTTGTGTTAGCAAGCTTTACATAGAGGGATTTTTTTCTTTAATCAGATTTTATATGTGATGACATTTCATTTAGACTGGTCATGCAATAAGGCTTCTGTTGCAAAGCTGCATGGAGTTGTTATAAAATAGAACCTGGGTTTTTAGGGGAGAGCAGAAGCTTTAGTAGATCAGCATATTCTTAGCAGCAGGGTCTGTTCAGCATAGGCTGGGTAAAGTGTTTAACAAATACACCCAGCTGAAACCTACTTGTGCTCAGCAATTAAAGATGCTCTGATTACATCTTAAGGGTGCAAATATTAACCCGTTGTGAGCATTGCCTGAAATATCCCAAGCAATTTAAGCTTAAACTACTCAAAACAAAAAGCCTTGTCTTTGTTTTAAAAGCAAACAAGAAGGATCTGTTAAAGAACCTCTCAATCCCTGAGGGATCGCTCAGTTGTTCTTTTTTTTATCTGCAAATTTTGTTGATTGTGAATGCTTTTGTTTTCTTGAACAAGGAGAGGTTGTCACTGGGATGTGGGATAAGTTAGGGCTGAACTTCCATCTGTGTTCAAACCATATGGTCCAGGTGGCTTCACTGAATTTGGTTGCACTGCACACCTAAATCCAGGGTTTGCAATATTGCAATCTGAATTTATTACGCTAGTATGTCTTGATGAAAATCTGGTTAAGAGCAGTGCTTTGCCTTATTCTCAGTAATTATTTCCCCCATGATTATTACAGAGCTAGTGAAATCTGAAGGTTTTAGTGGATAATCAATATTGTTTATTGCACTGAAAATTTTAAAGAATTAAACTTTAACTGCTTTTTCATTGAAAGATCTGCACTGAACAGACTAACAAAATAAAATACAAATATATATCTCTACAGGGGGTCTTTAAACTTCTTTTATGATATTTAACTGGCTTTGGCAAAGATTTTCAGTATGCTAATAAATCCTTTATTCACAGAAGACTTAAATCTGCCTACTTTGCTCCATTTTGGTTTCTGTGAGATATTAATCTGACGGAAACATTGGCTGAGTTTGGGTTGCTTAACAGCTTTGTTATTTTCAGATTGTCTTGTAGAACATAAGGTCACGGTACAACGTAGCGTAGAAACATGCTTCCAATTCAGTATGGCAAAATATCGTACTGCGCTATTAATTCAGCATGTACTGATGGTGTTTAGAGTGTGTAAGTGAAATAACAGAAATAAGAAGTTGGGCAATGCTAAGTGGAAACTGGGCCAGTGCAAGCTCCTTGCCTCTGTTTTGCTCTGTTGTTTGCAGTATTCTTGATTTATGAAAAACTGAAAGGATAGTTTTCATTTTGGCAAGCAAACCTGAAAATTGCTTTTTCTTAGTCAAGCTTTTTCCTAGTATCCTGTTATCCTGAAAGCAAAGGACAGAATGTATGTTTAAAAACAGATGAGAAATCCCACTGCGTGTTTATAAGGAAATGAAGCTGACTGAACAAAATCCAACAGATCTCCAGCATGTCGGGTAGAGAGGGAAAATTGCTCTGATTAATGCTCGCCGTTCCTGGTACTTGTGAAAGTGAGAAACATTAACGATCGGCTGAAATTAAAATCTCCTGGTTTTATTAATTGCAGATTCACTGGGGCCACATTGAAGACGTTGAGCTGATTAACGACGGTTCAGGATTAGGCTTTGGAATTGTAGGAGGAAAGTCGAGTGGAGTAGTTGTAAGAACAATTGTTCCTGGGGGATTAGCAGATCGGGTAATTTGTTATATTTTGTCACTTCTTGTTTGATTGTGAGGTATAATTAACTGGTTTTGACAGTCTTAAAATAAACTAATACACTGAAACAAAAGGAAGCTGATAGCATCAAAGTCTGAATGCCAACATATACTTTATAAATAAATATGTTGAAGGTGTGATTGAGGAAAAAGTCAGCACCTGATATGAATTAAGTTGTTTCTCAGACGTGCTTTGGCTTTTATAACATTGTTGAACATGCAGAAATTCTAAAAAGCTGTCTAACCTTCACATCTTTTCAGTATTTTGATATTTTCAGCCTTTGGTCAGTCTCGAAGGACAAATACTCTTAGTGGATTTGCACATCCCTGTAGAATTTGGCAAACTCTCCAAATGAGTTGTCAGGCAGGAGAATCTGCCCTATTGAAGTCATTCCAAAATTCAGTTTATAGTTGAAGGTGTCCTGTTCTTAGTGGGTTTCATTTTAAAGGGGTTTTGGTCTGTGCCTTGCGGTCTGACCGGTTTTAGGAGACACTTAGGACTGGTGCCAAGCCTTTGGAAGTCACTGATATACTTTGAAGTTGCACAGGCACAGTTTGCAACCTTTGCTAATCTTTAAAGACTCAGCGCTAGGCGTTGCTATATTTCAGGAATAGAACACATGCAGTAGCAAACCAGATTTGGATTTTTAATGTGAATTTGGCCATGACAAGTTGCAATATTTGAGGTCTGGAACCCGTGTGAGCAAGATGTGGTGACATACAAAGGAGAGAGGCCAAGGCACTTCCTCTAGTATAGGATGGAAATGAGGACTGGAAATTTGGGGAGCTTTACTGGAAAATGTTGGCTTTTGCTTGACTGCCTCCCTCCAAACCTGTCATGTATAAATGAGTATTTTTTAATTATTGTGTAACACCTGTTTTGCTGTAAGGAATAAAGTGTTTTGGCTACAAATGAGGCATGTAAGTTAAGAACTTGCCACATCATTCTCAACTGAATGAGACATCATTAAGAACACGTGAAATAATGAGCACATATACGTGGTAAAATTGGATGAGTTTGTAAATGAGCTTGAGTTAGTCCTGGGAATAACTCTGCTATGATCGCTCTATAAATCAAAGCCCCTAAGGTGGTGGAGCTGCGCTGATCAATACCAGCTGAGGATTTGGTCCTATGAACGCTTGCTTATAATAGAAATGATGATGTGGGTCATGAATCATAATTATCATGTGAAAAAAGGCTTGTGTGGAGTCTTGTTTCCTTCAGTGGATTTACTCGCTGGAATTGGAGCTCGTCATATGAGCAAATAACTGCCAGGTTAATATAGAAGTATTAGGAAAAACTCTAAGAAGTCCTAAATCAAAATGCTGTGCTTTTTATTCTGACCCCTATCTGATGAGTATTCTGTGTAACAACAATACATAACAACCTGTGAGATTATAAAACATGTTGTCATCTGTGTTCTAAATGAAGAAAGGAACCCATTTCTTAGGCATGGTGCTATTCAACCTGTGTGTCTTACTCAGTTTTGGAAATGTCGATTTACCACTGTTGACTACTCTGGAAAAAAAGACATAATTGTGCAAACGCTTCCTCGACTTATTAATGTTTGTAAATTTTACGGTATTTTCTTTCATTGGCTCTTATGGCCGTGAAGATGCCTGTACACAGTTTCAATTTTGTAATGCAAAAGTATTTTATGTATAGTTGGTAAAAAAAAGTTGCAATTTTATTTATGTTTGAAGGATGGGAGGCTCCGGACAGGAGATCACATCTTACAGATCGGAGGCACCAACGTGCAAGGAATGACCAGCGAACAAGTTGCCCAAGTGTTGAGAAACTGTGGGAACTCTGTGAGGATGATCGTTGCCAGAGATCCAAAGTGGGAAACGATGGAGACTCCACCAGCTCCTGTGAGCTGGCCAGTCAGCACGTTACCTGCCTTTCAAAATGGAAATGTAAGTATCTGCTATTTACTGCTGGTATTTTAAAGTATATTTGTGGCTCGTGATCAGAAAGGAGGAGAACAGCGTGTTCTGGAGACCTAAAGCTTCTTTTCTTTTGAATTTCCAGGTATCATATGCATGTATTTAAGTGGTCGTTATTATAGCTCTCCCTTCTATAATTTTTCCCTTTTTCCTGTGTGTTATTAATACCTATAATCTTGGGATCGGAATGACCAGCTTTACAGAATTTATTTCAGAGCGGGTAATTTAATTACCAGGACCATAAACATTATCGATAAATGGTACTTTTAGTTCTCCTTCTTAGCTCATGAAATTTTTTTGCTAATCAATCATTTGTAAGTGGATTTAAAACTTGAATGTGAATTTCCCTAGTCTGAAATCCAGAGCGCCGTGGCCGCACCGGAATTATTCAGCACAATCATCTTTCTTATGAAACATAAGTGTAATGTTTTCATAGTCTACGCTACTGTCTGTGATAGGAAATATATCTAAAAATTTTGAAACTTGTTTTAGCAAATCTTATCATGGTCACATCAAAGTCTCTTGTTTTTTAAGTCATTCTTTTCAGTTTTGAGTAATTAAAATCAACAAATGCTACACTAAGTGTACAGTAGGTCTCGAAACATAAACAAAGCTGTGCTTGTGTACCATCTGCTACTACTGCGCTGCGTAGAGTTAGGTGGAGAATCTGAGTAGCCTTTTCTTTCTTGTCTAGTTTCTCAAATATGAGTGAAGAGGCCTATTTTATTTTTTTTTGAGCACTATTTTTGAGGGTTAGACTCGCAGCCTTATTGTTACGAACTCACCCGCTCGCGTCCTGGGCACAGTCCCTGCAAAGCTCACCGTGAGGTTTGTGTCTGATCCAGTGGCTGGAGGTGCCGGTCAAGTATTTTGGGTCCATCTTGAGCTTTTCTTCTCAGAAGAGGGGTCAGTGCAGTGGGAAACGTGAGGGGCAGAGGGATGGGAGGGGATAATCTACATGCATAAGGTTGGAGTCTTAAACTGTTTGTCTAATACACTGAAAAAAAGGCTTTCCTGGAGAAGCAGCATCATTATGAAGTGCTTCTTTTCTGGCTGTGTCATATTTTCCAAGCCCGTATTAGGCAAAAATAACACAGTCCTGTTTTTTTTTCCTCTACAAAGTACTTATTTTTCTCTCTTCCCTGCCTCAAAGTCAGACATTTTTGTCACATTGCTGTAGCCTTTTTAAAATGTTCTTCCTTCTGGTGTCTCTTTAGTGTCCTCCTTATTCCTGCTATGTAGTTTAGAGGGGAAGAAAAGACTCATGTTGCAATTTAATCTGTTTCTTTCTGAATGTCATCTATTGTTTTCTGAACTGAATAGTGTATTCATATTTGGATTTGAAGAAACCCCTCTTTCTGGTGTTGAGATGTAGTGAAGTCAAGAATAGTGGCTAATCTGAATATATTTGTTAATTTAATGATGATTTTAATGGTCCACCTTTCAGTTTGGGGCTGATTTACAACAGAACTTTTCCCTGTAATCTAGTGTCTCTCTGATTTCTGGGTACTTTCCCTAACTGTGCGCTTTGGAATAAAAATTATTTTCCTTTTCTTTTTAACAAACCAGCAGAAAGGCATTTTAAAAATATGGTTAAGTTTTTTTTCAGTTTTATGTTAATATTTGATTTCCTTTAAATTTCCTGCAGTAGACAATAACTGAAATTACTTATGTCTGTGCATGGGCACAAGAAAACAGTTCTATTATCTGTACTCTCCAAGACACTGACAGCAATATTAGCAGCCTACTTGTGCTGACTGGATTTAGGACTCTCTACTTCAATTTTTCCACATTCCACTTCTAATGTTTTGCATTCTACCAGTGACTTGACTTAGAATAGGTTTCTGTAGAGCCAGGCCACTAACTATTGATAAAATAGCAGGACTCTCAAGGCCACAGCTCCATTTCAGATGTTGCTACAGGCTTATTTGCTGGTTTGGTTCCCTCTCCTAAAGATAAGTGACAGTGTATCAAAAGTTATCTTCATCTCCATCAGTGTCTTGTAGAGCAAGAGACTTGGAAAGCCTTTAATGAGCTTAATGAGTTGGCTGGTGGAGGGGTGTGTGATAGAAAGGAGATAGCTGTCCATTGATTTCTCTTTCAGGGAAAAGTGAAATAGGTAAAGCCGGAACTTTGGCCTGTTGTTAATATAGGTTCGTCCAAAGCTCATATTTGGCGATCATATGATTAAACTTTTCTTTTGTTCATTCTCTTAAGAAATGTTTTCTAGGTTCCTCTACCGTTTTTGCTGTTGGCAGTGACACCATCCCTCTTGATTTCATCGCTTTAACAGACCTTACTCTGATCTCCTCATTTTTTTTATTCCATTGGGCCATATCTGATTACTGAAAACAAACAGCTGTGTGTATTTTAATTTATCCCTTGCAATCGCAGATCTATGTTCTTAGTTGTTTTTTTCTCCTTGGTAGCAACAACATCTTTAGGGTATCCTATTTGAATTCTGGTTTGCAGTTTTGATTTTTTACATGTCAGAGCAGAGTGGTTGCACAGTGGGACATACTGGGGCCAGCTTTGCAGGGACTGGTTTCCATACGCTTCTCCAGTGTAAGATCAGATCATATTGTAATCTTAGCTGGTGGCTTTTATGTGGGTTTTTTTCTGTAATTGTAGTAAGCAGAGGATTTAGAGAGGGGATCATGTTACGTGCTTCTCTTTTCAAGTATTGTTTGTTACGAGAAGTCATCTTATCAGTTCAACAATAAAGCATTTACAAATTAATACTCCCTCTTCCTCTGTTAAGTCTTAGAAGTAATTTTCATTGAATGCAAACTAATGAGTCTTTTGCTTCCCATTGCCTTACACAACCTGGAGGCTTCCAGTGCTCTTTGCAGTTTAGTACCGTTCAAATCTGAACAGGATCACATCAAACTTTTTACACTGATGTGTCTAAGACTGACTTTGAGTGGTTTTGGATGTAGCATTAAAACAAACAATAAGCTCAAACACCTACCTAGTCCCTCGTATTTGCATTTATTAGCTTCCATAGCAGAGATGTGCTTTCTGGTTTCTGTTTGGGGATCCCTTCCCTGCTGCCCCTCACGTCCTCCTTTCCTAGGAGGTGATAACAAGGAGAGATGAGCATCACTTCTGAGAGAAATGTGTGATGTGATAACGCTGTCTATTTATACCATGGGGGTTTTTTTGCTCTATAACTGTCCAGTAGAAAGAGCTCAGGGAAATGCATTCCTGACACTGTTTATCAGGACTAAGGGAGAGAAGTTCTGAAGACATTCGGTTTCTGCTGCCTTGTGAGAGCGAATGAGAAGTTTGTTGTTACCAAGTGGCAGTGGAATCCAAAGGGAAATGGCCCCCAAGCAGTCTAACGAAAACCTTTATCCATTAAATAAAAACGTTATACCTCAGACAGGTGGGTGGAGAAAGTATTAGGAAATAATTTAAAAAGCAGCTAATGACTTTGAGGGACACCTCGTTTCCAGCAAATCTTAGGTATATCTTTTTTGCAAATACGATTCCTCCTAAAAATAGGAAAATCAAAATCACCATTCACTTCTGAAAATCTTAACCTGCAATATTGTCATGGTACTGGAAAATTATGAGATTTTTATATTTTTTTTTTACCATCTTGTGCTTTGTTTGTAGGATAATACCAACCTTTTTGAGACCTATGATGTTGAACTTATAAAAAAGAATGGGCAAAGCCTGGGGATAACAATTGTTGGATATGCTGGCACATGTGATACAGGTGAGTTCTACAGGGTTTAGTAAGATCTAGGGAAGGGCCTTCTCAAATACCCTTTATTTACTATGAGGAAGATGAATAGCACTTCTTTGAAACAGCGTAACCTACAAAAATCTATGAAGAAGGTATTTGGAGAAATTGCTGCGAAGTAAAATTCAGCCACCATTTCTAAACAATTGTAATTAGCTTAAAAAAATAATTCCCACTTGACTACTGGACTGTGAATTTTACCTGCTTATGTTGTTATCGTGTGAGACATTAAACTGTAACAGCCAGTTGCTGCGTGTACAGAGTCTAACGCAGTTGGGTTCCTGTCTGCCCTGTTCCTTATTTTGCCCCCGTGGTACATACACGGCACAATTAATTTGGCACATTTTAAAAAGAATTTCAGAAACAGAGTACGGGATGTCCCAGCTGTGCGTGATGGCTCTGCCACTTCCACGAGGTGATGTGCTTGTCTTTGGCACGTGGATCTTACAGCGTCTAAACTCTGGGAAGAGATGAAAATACCTGTGCTGGGATAGGGGGACATGGAATAATTCCCTGGAGGAACACCTGAGGAACGTCGGTGTTCAGAAAAGGATGGATGAAGTGTCAAAATTTACTAGAATTGAAGATCAGCATCTCATATTTTGTGGGAGTTTGTGGAAGGGAAGGGTTACTGTTTCAGCTGATGACTGAGGTTTTTGGTTTGTTTTTATTTCCTTGTTCTAATTAGAAGTTACAATTAACAATCAAACAGCAAACATGACAAAGTACAGCTTTTCTGATTTCCATGTTTTTCTTTAAAAAAAAAAAATCCTTTTTCATTAAGATTTAAAGTACTAAATTCTTTCGCTGTAAGAAGATGATTGAAGTCCTGATCAAAGTACTTAAGCACATACTTTACTTTTAGCTTAGGTAGTCCTATTGAAATCAAATGCAGCATGGATTTAAGTGATTGTGGCTTAAAGCCTGGGTAAGCACGAGGATGAATCCGTGGAAGAGGTGGCCTTTTCTGAGCCATTTTAAGGAAAAAAATTTGAGGTCAATGTAGAGGTACTTGTGTCAGTGCTGTTTTTTCCTTAAGAGATCCTTGGTCATTCTGCATGAAGCTGTCTGAGTGGTAACCTGCAAGTGTTGGCGGTTTACAGAATCATCATTTTGTGGACAGAAGCAGCGTGTGAAAAAGGCTGTAATTAAAAATCTCAATAAGAAAATAAACAAATTAGTTTAACATAGTAAATTCTTTCTCTTCCTCTCCTGCCAACAGAACCTTCAGGAATTTTCGTGAAAAATATAATACCTGGTAGTGCTGCTGACCACAATGGCCAAATTCATGTTAATGACAAGATTGTTGCTGTAAGTAAAAGTCTGTTTATATATCGTTGTAGAACTAATACTTCATTACAAATCTCAGTGTTAAGAGAACGATCTGGTAAAGACTTTCTAAAATTAATTAAACCTTCTCCGCTTTGCAGAGGAAATGATTTGGTGGTTTGTATGTGTTTAGGTAGATTTGTAACAGAAATGAGCTTTGCCTTGCTGTGGTTAAAATATTCTTTTATATTCAAAGGAGTACTGAATAGTAGTTAACTATGAAAGAGGCAAGCATTTGGATTAAAATGTTTCAGAGGGAAGAATCTTGGCTTTTGGCCTGAAGTAAGGATGAGCAGCATTAGCTTCTGTTTGAATCAAATGAGATTGGAGGATGGTTAAGATTTTGCAAGATGTGGCGCACTGTTTATGGTCCTTAATGACCGTGTAGCATAGTGTGGGTACAATCAAAATGTTAATAGTCACAATTCAGCTATAAAACCCCAAGATTTATGTGTAGAAAAACTTAAAACCATTGAATAACGGTGAATTGAATAATAGCCAATTTTGCATTTACAGTACAAGCAGGAATGAATTACACAGCCCTTTTGTTTAAAGAGATAATATTTATAGAGAGATGATTTTAAATTACTTTTAAAATGTGTGCTGTGCCAGACCTGCCCAAGTCAGCTTCTCCTCTGTGAGAGCAAAAATTGAAACAACCTTATGCTTTTTATCTGCAGTTCTGCGGGAGAAGCCCTTATTGATGCGTGATCTAACAGTGAGGTGAACAGAGCATTTGGGGTGTAAATTAAAACATCTGAATTAATATAAGAATTGAGCTGTTCAGAGGCGATTATACGAACAGTTATGTGCATAGGCTTGTGTGGGGCATGTTAGAAATCCATGAGAAAACGAACAGTGATAATGAACTGAACAGAGTTCCAGGTTGGCTGCTATAGTTGGGAAGCTTCATCCACAATACTCCTCAAGCTGCTTTTTGTAAGCAAAAAAATGTAGGGGAAAATCAGCGCACACGTGTATCAGATTAGTAAGTTCTGTTTTGTGGTTGCCCCATGAAGAGAGAAGAAATTACTGTTGTGTTTTCTTTTGAAATGAATTTTGAAAATTTTATCTAATTAGTGAAATGTAACTGATTTAATGAGATCGTTTTGCAAATGTTGCTCTCTTGGGTGAATAACCCTATAATTCCTGCACAAAATAATGTGGATGTCGCTTACACTGTATGGTGCAGCCAAAGAATATAGCATGATTATTATTATTATGTGGTATCATTTTCTTGGTTTAGGTTGATGGAGTTAATATACAGGATTATACCAACCAAGAAGTGGTGGAGGCATTGCGGAACACGGGACAGACTGTGCGCCTTACCTTACTTAGAAGGAGACCTTCTTCTGGTGTTTCTTCAGAAAGACCTTCAGATAGAGGTAATTTTTTTTCTTTTTTTCAGCAACTAACTTTATTTTTTCAGTCAATTTACAGTTACCTAATTTAACGATTAGGACTAGATACCACATGATCCTAGATTTTTTTTAAGAGCACACTGTAGAAAATGAGATACTTAAGGAGGAATGGAAAGAAACAGAAATGAGAGATTCAGGAAAATTGAGTGCAAAACTCCTATGTAGCCAAAAAAAAAAAAGTGGTTAGTGAGGTGGTGTTAGTACTTCATATAATTTGCAGCATCCGATTTATTATTTTTCATCTGTTTTCACAGTGCAGCCAACTGTTCCAGCCTTTGTGTCTCCTGGAGGGCCTGAAACAAGTTTGGCCACTAAGAAGGAAGAAAACAGAGAACAGAAGGATAATCTTCAAAATGAAAAGAAGCAGAGTCTACATAAAACAGGTGGGTGGAATATCTTGCAGTGTCTCTTCTGAGTCTTTGGAATTGTCTTTAGTCCATTTTCAGTACTGATGGGCTGTTGTGGCTTACTCCATCTTTAGCTTTTGCTGTCTAATGCTTTTTATTCAGGTCCCTCTGAACTCAAGATCTACCTGTTGGTTCTATTAACTCTTCCACCCTAGCCTATACCCAAAATACGCTGGCCACAGGTGTGCTGGGGATGCCTCCTATGTCATCGTGGAGGTCACTGGTGATGATGCTGGATAATATTGGCTCCTGTAGCTACTGACCTTCTCATAACCGGCTGTCAAGCCGTTGGTTGATGCTGTCTTGGATCCCAGTGCTCCATCCAGTTCTCAGCCCATGTAGCAGTCATCAAACCCAGGCTACTTCAGTTTCCAAATGAGAATGCTGATGTAAATGGTGTCAAAAGCTTTGGTAAAGATGAGGTGCAGTACACCCTTCATCTACAGAGCTGTCTTGGCAGTCAGATTGGTCAGTTATTTGGCAAATCTATATCAACTGCTCCTGATTTGCCTTCTTATGATTTATGTCTTTGGAAATGGATTCCAAGAGGCCAAAGGTGAGACTGACTGGCCTGTAATTCTCTGGATCTTCCTCCTTGCATAAAGTTTACCCTTTCCAAGTCATTATTGATCCCCTTTGATTGCTATGTTTTGGTTTGGGGCTTTTTTTTGGTAGAGACAGTGGAGCTGCAGCCTTTTTAGTACTCTGGAATGAATCTCATCAGCTCTGTAGAGCTGAATACCTCCAGCTCACTGATTGCCCTTCCCAGCCCTGACCTGGGGTGTCCAGCTTGCAGTCTTCTCCTGACAGAGGAGGTTTGTTCATCCTCCTCTGCTGCCAGGGCCCTCAACCAGCTTGCTCAGTAAACAGCATCAAGAGATGGAACTCTTGAGAGTTCACGTTTCTTTCCCGATCCAGTGTTACCTCAGTCATACCTGTCTTCTTGCCCTCACAAGTCTCAGGCTCCTGCGTCTGCAGAGTCTTTTCAAAATATTCTGTTGATGTCCTGCGCATCATCTGTGATGCCCATTAGTTGCAATTTCCTCTTTTGACGCTGCGGTAGCTCCATCAGACTCGCCTTCTGAGCTCCTCCACTTGGCCTCCTCCAACGTGTGCCCTGAGCTGGAGCCTCCTGCCTCAGGAGTGGTGACTGAGCAGGGCTTGCTGAAGGACCAGGTGGTGTCTGGTGACATGTCTCTGTTTGTAGGTCATTTTCCACACAAATAAGACAAATGCTGTTTCCATGAACATCTGTCTCACCTGCCATGTGCCTGCCTTGCTCCTATTTGCTTGTCCTGCTTACGGTTCTCCTGGTCACTGACGTTTCCTGGAGTGCCAGAGAAGCAGGAAGCCTAACGCAAGTTATGTCCACGTCCTGGGAGATTCTTCACTTGGCAATGAACTTCTCCTTGCTGCCTGCTGGTTCCCAGATGGAACTTATTTACCTTGTGGTACTATTAATAATTCTGTTTACGCTGCTTCCTCCCATGCTAACGTTGGAAACGAGAGTTCTGTCTCTGGAAGTGCAATTTCTGTCTTGCTCGTCCCGAGCTCAGTAGCTGAACTGGAGATTGTCTGCACACCTGTGCAGGAGCTGAGAAGCTCTGGTCTGGCAAAAGAGTAATAAGTGTAAAGACCTGATAGATGGAATCGGAAGCCGGGCAGGAGCTCAAATTAGGCTTGTGTTTAACAGCAAAGGCAATGGAGCGCAGGGACAGATCGCAAAGGCGTGGGTTGCCTTGGGCTTTAACCGAGTCGAAGTTGTAGGCCTTTCCAGAAGGCAAGCTTCAATTCCTCTGCAGATTTCTGGGCTCTTCTGCAGGAGTTCTGGGTGAATTTCTACAGCTTGTGTTGAAGTCAGCATAAATTATCCTTATGCCTTTTGGTTTATAAGACATGTAGATGTAATAGAGCATTCTAAATTATGGCTGTCGATGAATAACAATGTTGCTATGGTTGTGGGAGATCTGTCAGTATTAAAGACAACCTGGAAACGAGAGAAATGTAGCAGTTCCCATGTTCCATTCTGTTTTAGTTTTCTGTCCAAGCCTTATAACCAGCCATCCTTTGTTGTGACTTTTGCATGTTCCCAGAAATAGGAAGCCAAAACAGAGGTGGTTGAGTAGCTGAGACATGAGGTTATCGAAGCATTGTTTTAGCTGCGCGAATGGAAAAACATATATTGATTTGTAGTTACGATGGATGAATAACTAAAGGACTTAGCAGTAGGGTGTATTTAGGGGCAGAAGAGCCAAGGGGACTTAAACTTGTTATGACAGGGGCTGGAAAAGAGCAACGCAGGCTGTCCTGTGTCCCTTGCCCAGTCCTTTTTTGCTGTGGAACTTCCAGTGCATCAGGTGTTTTTCTGCGGAAGTGAACAGTATCTCTGTAGTCAGTTCCTGGCTACTTGTGACTGGGTTATCTTGTGTCACAGGCTGCAGTATCTGCCCCGATGCAAAGAGAACTTTCCGATTAATTGGTTATCTAATACCTAGTGCTGTGCAAATATGGTATATCAATGCCAGGATCAGTTTATGCTGGGAGCTAAAATTGCTTTACCTGGCTTGAAATTAATAAACTCTGTTAGTCTCAGGGTGTGTTATCTAGATATGCCTTAGTGATCCCCATTCTGCCAATAATCAGCTCAGATCCAACTGTATTCTTGAGCCCTTTCCGTAGCACACCCAACCTGCTTTGATGTGGATCCACTGCCTCTCTATAAATACTCCAAAGCTCTCAGTTCCAAAGGAGTGTGTACTACGAGATTTTTCTGTTCTCCTGATTATCCAAGCCCCTCTTACCCAGGAGAATACAGGGTAACGTGTTTGTATGCACAGTGTGTCTTGGGATACCTGAATTTAAACACTGAAGCTACTGTGGGTGCAGTTGGATACCGCCTGTGGTAGCATCCAGCGGTGCTGGTCCTCACTGGGTCAGCAGGATAACGCGGTGGCCATGGCTTAACGCAATGGTAAGCAAGTATCACTGTTTGATTAAACTGGGTTTTTTCATAGTGAAAAACCACTTCAAGTTACAAGGGTCTGCAAAAGCTTTATGCGACTATAAAATGTGGGTGTGTACCTCTGTGAAAAAGTTGAAATACTTAGTTGCAAATTTTACTAGTCCTGAAATACGGTGTATAAGATTTCACCTTGGAGTAGGATTTAATGGCCAGGTTTAAATTCCAAAGGTAGGTGCTTATTTTGGACATGGTGATGGGCACTTCATTATAACGGTGCTAAAGTAAATACTGCTAATTTAAGGCTCTGACTGAACTCTGGAAATGCTTTTAGAAGTTTAATGTAAGAGGTATGTTTTATAAAATATGTATTACTTCCCTTTAAGCCCAGTTGTGTGAAATTCGTATGATATTGTGTTTCCTGGAGAGGTATTAAATAGTAATTCTGGCCAGGGAAGACTGTGCTTAAGCAGTTTTGCTACAAAGGCAACGTGGTTTAGCATGCAAAGAGCACAAGGCCTGAAACTTTCTGCTAGCAGATGAGAGGCAATTAACTTAACAGCTGCATCTGCATGACTGCAGACTGGGCAGAATTGCTTTCTTTTGCCTTGCAGCAGCACTCCAAAGCCAAAGATGTGATGATGCTGCTAGTCAGGAGCTTAAAAACGGCAGGGGAAAAAAAACAGTGGGGCAGATAAAGATAACATGTTAAAGTGCACTGGAGCGTAGTCCACATCCTGGTACAGTAAGTTGATGAAATCAGGAGGAAACTGCAAGAAGAAAAGATCCCAGTTTTGAAGATGCCAGCAATTTTGACCAGGAAAGATGATCTTTACAACACACTTAGGATTTATCCTTGACACTTGCTAATGAGGAGCGGAAAACTGTATGAAAGGGCAGGCAGGACAGACTAAAGACGTTGGAAGTTGTTGCTAGTGAAAGCTGACCCTGCAAAGTGTTTCCATTTCTGAGGCCTTGCACATTCTAGAAGACGTGGTACATATCTCAGGACATGAGAAATCCGACTGCATGAGACACTAGAAAGAAACTGCCACTTGGAAAAAGCTGTTTGGGGAAAAAGGAGCATTTTATGTGAATTGGGTGATACCACTGCAATCAAATATATTTAATCCGAATCTCTCCAGCCAACATTTCCGTAGTTCCGAGGAAGTTACAGGCAAAGACTTCAAAGTGTGTTTCAAAGAAAGAAAAGGAGAAACTTCAAATGGAAATGGGTGTCAGCACCTGCTCTGAACAACTCGTAGATTTTGATAATGTGTTTTGGAAGTGACAAAGTCTGTATTCAGCCAAGTGAACACAGCTCACAGTTACTGAGCTGAACTTTGAGCTTGACTCTAAGATTCATTACTCCTGGTGAACCTTAAAATCTGTATTGGGCTCCACAGGGGGGTTGCAGGTGCTTAGGGCCTGGGTGTTGATGCTCTAATTTCGTAATAGCAGAAAAAAAAGACAAAAGAATTTCTGTCCCTGTGTATTTCTGCAAATAGAAGGAGTAGGAAATCTGGTTTTGCTGCAGTTGGGAAGAAAAGAGAGCGATCAGCCTGTGCTTGGTTACAAGGCTCACAAAGAAGACTTCTTAGAAAGTTCAATTAAATTTGAATGGAGGAGAAAATTCTCAACTCACAGCTGAGAATTTTGGGACAATTTGTCATCCTTTTTGGTTTGTGGAGTTTTTGTTTTGGTTTGGTTTTGTTTTTATAGGAGAAAGTTTATTTCAGGGAGAACTGTGGTCTGTATTTACAAACCCACCGTTTTATTCTTGGTGGAGTTTCTTTTTGGTGACAGAAAAGAGTTATCTGAATTGCATGGAATCCTTAAATTATCTATATTTTCCTGAGCCTGTAGCTTAAAGATGCTCTGGATATTTCCAAGTGAAAGCTCAGATGCTGGGCTCTGAAGAAAGTGGTTTCTCAGTGCAGATCAGACGGAATTTGACTATCTGGCATGACAGAAAATGGAAGAGATAGAGCGATGGGTTACGTTATTGTAAAAGTTAACTCAAATCTTTGCGTTTGAAGTTATAAAATGATGTCATGAAGATTGTATTGCACGGCTCCTGTTTTATCTTTGCAGTCCATGAAGGTGTTGAAAGCAAAACCGGCTTGACATTCCGTTTGTGTTGGCTTTTGCTAGTAGGTGGGCTCTGAGCTTCTCTCGGTGTCTTCAAAATCCCCCCGTTGACGTATTTTACTCGCTGGTTTCTGTGCAAAATTTGAGGTTGTGACTTACATTCTAAATTTCAGTACG
This sequence comes from Pampusana beccarii, assembly GCA_013399365.1. Classification (NCBI taxonomy): domain Eukaryota; kingdom Metazoa; phylum Chordata; class Aves; order Columbiformes; family Columbidae; genus Pampusana; species Pampusana beccarii. Next base: position 495,981 of record VWYH01004752.1, on the reverse strand, counting down.
GCACATCAGCAATATTAAGTGGCCTGTGCCTTGTCTAGGCATCTGACAAACTATTAGAGTCATTTGGGTAAAAAACCAACCAACCACTTTTTGGTAATTCAGACCCCAGTTGCTGCTGCTGTAGCTGCTGGGTGGAATTTGCTTTTGAGCTTGATTCTGAGCAGTTAAACATGGCGTGGAACTTTATATGTGCGCTGAGCTCCTGGCCGAGGTCAAACGCGGGGCAGCCAGTCATTTTATGCTGTCTAGCTCTGTCAAATTGTCTTACACGAATGTAATACTGCCCTGCTTGCATAAGTAAGAAAGCTGCAAAGATATAAATGTCAAGATAGCCAAGTTCCCACGGAAGGCTGGTTTAGAACTGGAGCTTATATTAAAGCTCATGTTACGTAGCGGCCTAATTAAACTAGACAAGGCTTTCTACCTGCCAAATGTATAAATAAAGTCTGTGGCTGCATTGTGCTGACGCGGCCACTCAATAACAGCAATATCTTGTCAGGTGTTTTGCTTCTTTGGGGGGTTCATTTTGGTGGGAGATGATGCCTCCCTGGAGTGGCAGGCGTTTTGATAGCAACAAATTATGAAGTCGTGTGCAATTTGTTTTGCAGCCCGAAGGAATGATTTATTTACTGTACTATACGGTACAGAACTCGCATCTCATCAGTGCAAGCGTCACCTCTTCTGCTTCTCGGCTGAATAAATCACACGTTAGCAGTAGCTGACATTTTGCTTTGTTTTCCTTAGAAAGACATTTTTGATTTGCGCTGTTTGATAGACTTGGCTTAGTGCACTTTCCTTTTTGGGATTATTCCCTCTAATCTTTTATTTACACTGAATTTTTATTGGCGTATTTAGAAGTAAAAGTACTTCTGAATGTACAATATGCTTGTAAATTTAATACTCACTTTCATATTTAGGAAGAGTCCCACTCCCTCCAGCATATGAGCTAAAATCCAAGTGGGAAAACCTGCTGGGACCCGAATATGAAGTTATGGTACGTTATCTTTCAATAAACTAAACTCACGTATGTTATTTCTTTAAATTACAGATCTGTGAACTTAGCAGTACAGGCTGTTTATAGAACCGTTTATTGTTTGGAACAGATCAGTAACATCAAATTTTGTTTCCCATAACATCACGGCTGAAATATAGGAGTGATATAATGAGTATCTTTTTTTAAATTCTGTTTGTATAGATACTGTTGTTGTACAGATACTAGACAGGAACAGTGATTTAAGAAAGTTAACAGTCCTTTTAAATTGTCATCATAGCAGCCACTTAAAATATGTGGCATTTTAATGATTTCATTTATGATCTATTTGTTTTATTGTGCACTGGCTAAAAAAAGCTCAGGATAGAGCTCCTGTGTTTCGCAAAGTATCTTAGAATTTTATTAGAAAAGTGAAAGAATCATTTTAAAACATGCTGGGAATACAGGAAGTAGTTGGTGGTGGAGCAGTTTTGTGGTGCCAGTGTCTATTAGATATTTCTTCACCTCATATTAAATAATTGCCAAGAAAAATATTGGTTTGATGAATCATCATAAGGAGTTGACTGAAATTGTAATTCACTACTGCTTTGGAGTGCTGTGCTAGCCAGCGAGTACAGATAAAAGACGTTCTTTCTGCAGACCTAAAAAATTCTCACCGCCACCAAGAAAATGCCCTGTTTGTCTTTGCAATGCTTGTCCGGTTGATTTAGAGACACTTATTTTTACTACTTGGAGTAGCCATCGTTCCAGTCGCTCCGCTGGAAGATTTAAAGTAGCTTTAAGAATTGCCTTGAGAAACTCGCGGCTCCTCTTTCCATTAGCGCTCCTTCAAGATCTGAAGTTCGTGTAGGATTATGTACATGATGCAATAAATCTGTTCGGCTGCCCACTTCAGTTGCTCGGTATTCCCATCCTCACATTTCACCAGCCCGATATTGCTTCCCTTAGCACCATCGCGCTTCCCACAGAGGACAAAAAGCTGCTTAGTTTGTGAAACCGGCCCTTTCTGCCGCTTCTTCAGCTGCCGCCAGGAGTGAAAATGTTAATGGTTGTTCCTTTTAAATAATAGAAGAAAACTGTTGTGGCACCCCCTTTTGAAAGGCTTTTTTTAATTTGGTTCTTCCAGTTCTTGTCACCTGTACCTACCTCTAATCTTGGCTGTGTTCCACAGCAACATTTGGTTGGATTTCAGCCTGGTGGTTCTGTCCCCGTTTTGCGTTACCCTCCTATACGGCTCCTAGAAAGCGCCTGCGGGTTTGAGTGTCCTCTCTGAAGCATTTCTCTTCAGATAAGCCTCAACTTTTTGTTTGGGCTTAGAATTGTTTCCTAGATACTTTGTTAAACTAGAAATTTCCAAAGGAGCCCGAAGTTACCTGACTTTTTGCAGGGCTTTGTGTTTTCCAAATCTAACAAGTGTAGCAATCCTCCCAAACAGATTAAGCTTCAGTGTCTCCAGCTCCAGCCCTGGGCTATAAGAAGATGCCATCCACGGCAACCTATGTGTAAAATTGGAGTAAATGACCTTCTAAAGTTACAAATAAATTATGTTAAGTAAGAACATTACGAGAAAACTGGTGTTGAAGGTATATTATTAATATTTAAAGTATGAAGAAATACTGACAGGATTTCTTGTCGCTGTTTTGACTAATCCACTTTGCATTCACATTTGGTGATTAAACTCATGTATTTCAAGCCATCTTAGGAAGACGCTGCAGAAGAGGATGGTTTAGTCTAGATGTTAGGTGGCTGTACTCTAGCCTGAAGGAATAACTTAAGCTATCGTACCCTTCAAATTCTGATTGGCAAGTCAGTTTGGGTATTTGTGTCAAACATAATGGCATTTTGTGCTTATGCAGGATTACTGAACTTGACTAAAATCAGCACTCAGGCTTTGGGAATAGGATAATACTTGAGTCTGTTAATAGTGCATAATCACCACATTCCTAAATGTAAATGTTCTGTGTCTGAAAGATTTTCCAGCATTTGTTTTAAATTATTTTGCATCAATGTGACTTTGTTCAAGTACAGTTTGTTTTGTTCATCTTATTTATTTTTTTTGCCAGAATTCATAGTTCTGGTAAAGTCTTTATTGTCCTGCTATTGAAAAATGTTATGATGTACCATTTTTCAGGTTGTGAATGTGGATATGCCCATTACGGATGATTCGGAACTCCAGAAGTATTCAAAGGTATGACTTACCCCATGGTTTCCTTCATGGTATATTTAATCGAAATGGTCTGAGCAGAAATGAATTTCAGTTTTTCCAAGAGACTTTTTTCGAGATACGTATGTTAATATTGTGCAAAAGAGGTTTGTGGAGGTGATGTGGTTTTGTACTTGTGGGGATGTTTCGGTGAAGAAAGGCCAAAAATTCCTAATCAGGCACGGCTGTGAGGGACTGTTGGGGATCCATGAATTGCTCCTTTTACTTGAATATCCAGAATGAATTTGGAACCAGCAGGACAGTCAGTGTTTCAGCTTAAATAATAAAAAGCCAGAAAATGGCTGAACTGAAAGAGCAGATACTGCAAGTCATCTCTTCTCCCCGCGTTGCCATGATTTCTGCTGCCTTGTTTGGAGAGCGTATCTTCCTAATTTTAGCAGACCGAAGTCACTCGTGGTTAGAGAAAAATTCCAGATTGAGGAGGCCCGCTGGGAAAAGGCGAATACAAAAATCAGTGATTTCACCTTGCAGGAACAAGGATGCTGGTATTATTAGTGATTTGCAGAGGATGCTTCGGGGATATTTTTGCTACCCCAAAGTAGCGTAGCTCCCAAAGGGGTAAGACAGCTACTCTTGTGATGAGTTTTTTATGGCGATTATGGAAATGTCTTTCAGTTTTGTTGAAAACTCACCTTTTGGGTAGGATAAACTTTAGGTGGTGCTTTTCTTTGCATTTTTTCCAATACGATAACATTATTTGCAAATACAGTTCAAACTGCCTTTTCCCCTGAAGGGCAGGTTGGTGTTTTTTGTTTGTATAGTGAAATTATGGACACTTGTGCTGTAACCCAGGTGATGCCAGTATGAAGACTTAATCATCTTACTGTGTGATTTTAGTTTAATTTGGTTAGCCACTGAGTCCTAAATGTGTTTATATTGTGGTAGATAAAGATATGTACATGCTCAGCCATACTTATCTTTTGGCAGCTGTTACCCATCCACACTTTGAGATTAGGAGTCGAGCTTGACACGTTTGATGGACATCATTATATATCATCGATTGCTTCGGATGGTCCAACTGCAGCACTTGATCTTCTGCAAGTGGAGGATGAACTTCTAGAGGTAAAAAAAACCCACTCCCCACGAAAAAATAGAACTGATAAATTTCCTGTTTGCTTAGTCCTCTTAAAAATGCTTATATTAAATTATTAAATTCTAATTTGGCTGCTGTGTGTGCGATAGTGGTGTTCAGGAGTGAGTTGTGGAAGCAGTTGGAGTGGTGCTTTGGAAGTCACATTCATGTTCTTCACTGTTCCATTCCTCATTTATGGACAAAATGTCAAATTCTTGTGCCCTGTTAGTGATTTCATGCTTTTTTTTTTCTGCAATGTTTTAATGTGAGTATGCAGAGTTATAAAGGCAGCGATAATATTTGAGCTGAATGTATTTGTATCTATCTGTAGTCCTTTAGCTCAGCCTTTTGAGCAATGTGGCCTTAGCTTTTGTGGTGGATAATCTTTCTTAATATTTGTCAGTACTAAAAAATTTACAACCATCTCTGAAATAGTGGTTCCTGTTACACGTAATAACTTGTTCATCGAGTGTTGAAAGTCCTTTGTGCGTATGAACTGGTACGTCAGTGTGTTTAAATATGTATAAAGAGATATTGGGGCAGCTTTGAAGTTATCAGAATCAGACCCGACCTGTTTGCTCAGGAAGAAGATTTATTTGATAGAATTAAAATTATACCCGTTTAGTGTGTGTGGATGTATGTATATCTATCAGTATCTCAGCCTGCAAGTGAAAAGACGTTAATTTCCTATTGAATAGCTGCTCTTTGTGGAATATTTCAAATTTGAATCTTTTTTTTTTCAGTGGATGCAAAGAACATTTAATTGACATCAGTGGGAACAGAGTTAGGGCTTCTGAAAGATTAGTTTGTTAGGTGTACAGCTCTCTTGCTTTTACTCATTGTTTACCCTTTAACAGCAAAAATTCATACTGATATCACTAAGACCTGAAACATTTTCTTCAGTTATTGCTTAATGGAGAAAATTTTGATTCCTAAAGGAAGGAGTAATGGAATGTTGGAATTGTTGTTTAAATTCCTTGGCCACTAAACAAAAAGTTGTATACAAAAAGCAATGAGGCAATGCTGTAGAGTAACTTTGGAAACTTTAATTGTATATGTTTAACAGTTTTACTTATTACCGTGTACTTACAATTAAGTTCACAGCTATGTCCAGACCTAGTGTGCATAAATTTATTTCTGCTCTATAGCTGGAAACAAAACCCCAACAAAATAAAAATGCGCTCGAGGGCTCAAGCTATATATGCCAGGTTTAGCCCAGAGTGTGTTTTTGCAGCCAAGTTATAAATCCCCTTAAGTAGGGGTTTGCAATGGAAAAAGTGACAACCCCATTCCCTAAACAAGCAGCTCTACCTGGGCCTGATACTGTTGGGATTAAAATGTGATCAGCAAGGAATTTTTCTTTAATATATAGTGAGGTCGAACGTTGATTATTTTTAATGATGTGTTTGAATTATGATAGAAAGCGAGGTATTTTCTTTTACTTTTCCCCTAATTTTAGTTAATTTCATTGTGTTCTTTTTTAAGAGTAAATTGCTTCCTTGTGTCCTTCGAGGTTTGTTATAAAATTCCCCTCGCTCCCATTTGATGGCACAAGTCACTGGGGCGGTGTGGTGAATGAATGGGGCGTAGGGCACCTTGTGCGCTGATTTTTGGCGGCTGCAAAAGCAGAAATGGGACCCCCTGGGTCTGCCCCATCAATCCCAGTACGCTGAGGTTTGCTGGGAACTCCCCACCGCGCTGCCGCTCTCAATGCATTTAAAAAATCCTTATGCTTAGATACTTCTGCTTAAATAATTAACTAATGGAGGAGCCTGATAGCTCAGCGGTTGCTGTAATTCTTGCTGAAAAACCCGTAGCCGTTTGTCTTATGGCGTTGGAGGCCGGTTACGCCGCTCTCTATTTTCCTCCTTGGCTGGGTTATAGTGTGAGGGGAACTCTGTGTTTCCCAGCAGTACGAGCTATATTTATACTGTGAAAAGCACAAAGGAAAAGGGGGGAAAAATAGAGATGAGCAGGAAGAAAACGGTGGGTACAGTGGGATTGTGGGGGGTTTTGCACAAGGTTGAGTCCCTCTAAAGAACACTGAGATCTGGGAAGTACGTGGTGAGGCTTTGCCTCAAGTCTGCAGGTACAGAGTGTGTATGTTGTATATGTATGTGCTGTATTTTCTGGGATCAGATGGGGGTTCGTCTGCATTAGCATTGCAGTTTGGGTGTGAAGTATTGAAGAGAATCTCCAACGATCTCCACTTGCTGTGCTTTGGTTTGTGTTGTGGAGGGGACTCGGATGATGTGTCCTGGGTTCCTAAACTGACTTTGGGCATTAGATCATAAGAACGGACTTCAGGGAACCTGAAACACACATACTGTTGGGATTCAGTCTGTAGCACGAATTTTAAAGTAGCATTATTATGTATTTATCTGCTTTTTTTTTTTTTTTTTAAGTCTGTGGTTTAAAACATCCATTAACAATGGCCTTATAGTCTACTGTTGTCACTCAAGATATAAAGCTTATGGGATGATAACCTTTGACCCTTGTCAGGGTTTTCCAATTAATTGCTTACTGTAATAACTTTCTTACTATAGAAACACATTCTTGCATGTTTTCTGTAGGATCTGTTTCAGTTTCAACCCTTCTGTTACTTTTTAAACAACAGACAAAGCTGCACTAGTTCTGGCTTCAAGGTTTTGATTAGAGCTCAAAATCTACTCTCTTAAAATACTTTTGGAAATTAATATTTTATTCCTTTAACTTCAAACACATAAGCTTAATGCTAAAAAAAAGATCTGCAACGAAAACTGCAGGTGAGAATGAGATAATAATCCTAGGAAAGATTTAGGCCAGGAAAAGTCACGAGCAGAAAACCAGTTAGAGGAGGCAGAGACGTGATGTAGCGGTAGTCACAAAATCTTACAGATGAAGTTTAAATCTTACAGTAATGCGTGTATACTTCAGAAGCATATGCTAATAAACCTATGCAAGCTTTGCCAGAATCCCTCGGTAAAATTAGACTTTCACATTCAGCTAGAGAAAGATGTATGCAAAAAAAGAATTAATGGAAGGATCTGGTTGGTATCCTTTTCATTATCTTGGTGTGGATGCGCGTTTCCCTTTCTGCGTAGGTCAATGGCGTTCAGCTGTATGGCAAATCACGCCGTGAGGCGATCACTTTTCTGAAAGAAGTGCCGCCCCCGTTCACGTTGGTTTGTTGCCGGCGACTCTTTGACGATGGCAGCGAGTCTCTTGTGGACGAGCCCACCCTGGGAGTTCCCCCTCCGGAACAAAAGGTAAAACTCCTCATGTCATTCAACTGTATTCAGCAGTGACTTTTTGAAAAAGCTGCGTATATTTCCGAGAAAGTGATTTAGCTTTCTAAAGACAGTGTTTCTGTTTCCCTTTGGCTGTTCCATCCAGACCGCTTTTCAGTCTTAAATGACATTTCCTAAAATATGTAGCTATATGAGGCAGTTTTGTATTAAATTGTCGTATAAAGCTGCCTTTTCCATTCACTTTGGGCTCGTAAGGGACAGCTGGTGTTTCAGTGAAAGATAGTTCATGTCTGCAACACTGGGACTTCTGCTACAGTTTATACAGGTTGGCCATGAGAAACTTCATTGTACTATAAATACAAGGTAGGTAAATCACCGAGCGTGCTGACTATGTACATCCCATTCATCATTCTTACACTTAATAGGTGAGTGAGAGCTCTGAATTACCCTAAATCACATCCTTGCCCCCATTAGCTGATTGCTTCCATGTTCTGAGCAGGTTTTTATAGAACTGGAAAAAAATGAAACTTAATGTTTCTTTCCATTGCAGAAGCTTTAAAGTCTCAGACTAAAACTTGACACTTGTAATGGTGGTTCCTATTTATAAAAAGTATTTACACCTTGACTTCTCATCTTTTCTGATATTTTCTGATCTAATTTCCTCTAAGGGGGAGAGTTAAGCAGGAAATACAGATGTTTCATGGAAGAATAAGGTGTACAGTATTACACCATTTTGGAAAAGGCCCTTTCTGTTGCAATTGAACTTGTTCCACTGTGGGGTTTTTTGATGTTGTGTTTTACTGACCATCTTCCATGTGCCTCCTTCAGTTGCACGTCTTTGCCATAAGGTGATATTGAGGTGATAAAATACCAGTAATGTTAAAGCATGCGTTTTAAGTTAGACAACAAAAGATGCCTTTTTGGAAGATGTATTTATGAAGCTGTCCTAACCAAACAAAATTGGGTAACTATACCTCTGTCTTTTACACCTTAGCACAAAAATTGTGAAAGAAACGGCTTTTTTTCAAATTAGATACTGTTTGTCTCATTACAATGTAAGAATTTGTTTGTGTATCTAGTGTCACAAGGATCAGATGTGCCTGATCACCTGGTCTTTTTCTTGGCTGTCTGTGGTTAAATCTTTTACGCTAAGATATTTATTTTTCCTTTATGCATCTAATGGGACAGCTGCAGTTCATCAACATGTAACAGGTTAGTAATAATGTAACAACTAATTTGACTAATACATGGGTATTTGTATGCCAGGTTGGGCACCGATGCAGCAAGTTGGAGAAAACTGGATGCATAATGTTCAAGGAAGTTGTAATTCCATAAAAGGCCATATTTTAGGGCATGTACGAGCCATTAATGATCAAAATATTCAGGGAACAGCGTTTTTAAAGAACTGAAAGAATAGTATTTGAACTAGAGCTTTTATTTTTCAGGTGAAACCTGAGGAAGACATTAATCTTGAGGAGGAAGAAGGGGAATTAGCGTTATGGTCTCCGGATGTGAAGGTTATTCAGCTGGAGAAAGATAAAAATGGTTTAGGATTCAGCATTTTGGACTATCAGGTATACTCTTCTCTATAACTAAATAGTAAAAATCCCTCTGATCCTTTGCCTTCTATGGTGCCTTAAAATGTTTTGTGATGTTGATTACGGGGTAATCGACTTGGAACTGTGTAGGGTAAAGTGATTTATTTTGAGGCCAAGCCTATAAAGTGTAGTGTAGAGCTTGTTCTAAACCAGTCTGATAATCAGATGTGATAAAGTGCAAAATCTTTAATCAAACTCCACCTCATAACTCTGAGTTTAATGGCTACATGTTTTTTGGAGATTGCGGTTTGTTTTATTTTGTTTTAACTTGGGATGACTTTTCAACTGTGAGAGTGGCAAGTGAACTATCTTAGGTATTGCAGCATCATTTCCTATGTACCAAACTTAATGCGTCTTTTGCTTTTTCTCCCCTCATTGCCCCAAATCACCTTTGATTTACAAATGGAGTATGGACCCATTTGTAATACATTGAATAGATTTATTTAATTTATTAGTATAAGAATAGAGAATAAAGAACCTAATTAATCATCTTACAATTACACTTCTCTGCTTAAACTATTAAACCAGGATGCCAGGCATATGGGTAGAATTTTGGCGGTGTGAGGGGGGGCAGCTGACTTTCAAAAGTCATTCATAGCTTAAAATTTGACTTCTCTAGGAAGAACCATTTTGAGGTAGGTTATACACTTGTCAAATTCCTTAGGAATCAACTGACAAGTCTTTAATTGGGGGAAAATTCTACTCAAATTCATGAATCCTTCTTTCAAAAATATTGCCTTCAATGAAATATATAGGAACTCTCAAAGTCTGTGGTCAGAGTGAAATGTTCTTCGTTTTTCTAGTCAACGTGATATATTTTTAAACCTCTAGCCATCATATTTATAAAGAAGTAAATTAGCTGGATCACTCTCTGTAATAATATACACATCACATCTGAATGCTGCCTGAACATTTTAGTTTAATAAAATGTGTTCAACTGTTGTGCATAGATGTCAAGTGATATAAAATTCACTTTTTGATACAATAAGGCATGAATTGGGAATGAATTAGAGTAAAAAAATATTTGAAGTATTATGCAAAACCATTAATTCTATATTTTAGCAGTATGATTTAAGATTCCTGAAAATAGATCTTGTTAGTCATTTTTGCTGACACATGTTGGGTGGCAGTGCCAGCTTTACTGTAGAGTTGCTGGGAGTCTTTACAGAGCAGTAATACACAGATTTGCTTTTAAGTTCTCATATAATCAGAATTAATGAAGGCTTTAATAACAGGCTTTTTATTTACTTATTCGCAGATGCAAATACATGAGCAATGTTGTGGTACTTTCAGCTAAATTTAAATACATTCTAATCAATTCTAAATGAGTGGTAAACCACTTAATCTCAGATCTTTATAATTTCGCGATATTTATGTATAAAGTATGCTCTTTTGTTTGGGATTTGCCTCTTAGATCTTTTACACTTTTCATCATCATGCAGATTAATTTTGATAGAGAGATATCTGTGACTCCGTGTGTGTTTATGTAAATACATCCATCACATTCTTGAGAGCCGGGCAAAGAAAATAAATAATTGTCCATGCTAGATTGGAGGCGAGGGGGGAAGAAGTATGTGGTTCCTGAGAGACTGTTCAGAATTCTTAAAGCAGATTTGCTGAGACGCACGAAATTACGGTGAAGTGTTTAATTGTGGCTTAAAGGACCTGGAGACCTGACTCTGTTTGCTGTATTTCTTTTTGCAATGTTACCCTTTTATAAAAATGAGAGCTATTTTTTTTTTTAGACACATACTTTTTGCTTTGCAAAAAAAGACTCAAGCCTTATAATGGTAAATAATGCTGCATGCACTATATATCCACTGTTGATTTTGCTCGTTTTCAGTAATCATACGATCTTATTTTTTTTAATGTAGATGGGTATTCACATGGCCAAGCTTCTTGTATCGAGATGAGGCTGATTAGTGAGGGACCAACCTTTCTAGGCTCCCATTAGCGCCAATGGAGGCAGGATGGAGAGGAAAACGCTTTTTCCGAGGGGATTCTGAGCAGGTGTATTTGTGGTGCTGAAAATAGCCCTCCTAAGGGCTGACTCGCTCTCTCTGACCCTCACAGATGTTCAAGGGAACTTTGGTGTTATGCTCCCAACCTGGAGGTGATGTGACTGTACCCTGGGTTTTTAAGATCACATTATTTCGGTAGCTGTTGGTTCAAACGTCACTTCAAAAACACCAGCAGGACTTCAGAAAGATCCGCAGGAAGAGTGAAGTAATGTTACAGGAGGAAAGGGGGACGCGAGAGGCTTTTTACCTTTTCATCCTAATTCCGATTATAGGATTAGGTGTGATGCTGAATACCCTCATCCTATATAACTTATGGTATTTATCTCTTTGTTTTCTCAAACCTGACTACGTGGTGTAAAGGGCATTGGGCCTCAGTTGGCCAAAGTGCTGCGCTTCCCAAGTCACACTCTGAAAAACAGTAGAAAGAAAAACTCTTCATGAGGTAGAATAGGAATCTGAGTATGTAGAAAACTGAATGCTGAGATAGAGAAATTATTACTCTGGTATATTAATTTTTAATGGGCTGTCTTTCTAATAATGTTTCATCTATCAAATAAATGATAAGCATATCCCAAGTGACTTGCAGGATATTCCCAGAAATGTACAAGCATAATTCCAATGCCTATATATTTTAATGAACTAATTACAAATTAATTATACCAATTATACCTAATCAATAGTATTTCTACTTTGTCCTGTGTTTTCTTTTGTCTGTCTTTAGGGATTTAAGTGCTTGAAACAGAGCTTTTTTTTTCTTAGTATGGTACTTTTAGAAGAGCTGTACACATGCTTTGAAAACTTTGGGATACCGTTAGAGCAACACAGACTTAAGATTTTGATGTAACACGACTGTATTTATGTAGGATACTGTTCAGCTTCACATGATCACTGTGTATAAAACCAATCTTTTTTCACCTTGTAATTATATCTAGAATCTTTGAGGCTGTTGCTTTGCTAGCAATGTCAATACTTGGCGAGAGAGGAGGTGGATGGGGAGGCTGATCCTTTGTGTTCTCGAAATGATCAGTTTCACTGGATTTGTCACCCAGTGTGATGGCTTATTTAAATAAGAAACACCTAAGAGGTCTTAGAATGAAATCTTCCGCGTATTTTCCTATTGTCACCGCTGTGTTGGGATCTTGTCAAAGCTCTCGGGCCAGGCGCTGCTTTTTCTCGATAAGGCTGCGATGAGAAGCCTGCGGAAGGAGCGGCGGTGCTGCCGATGGGCGCTTTGGGCTGATAACGCATCGTGCCGAGCGGAGCCCCGAGGGGCAGCGTCGCGGTGCTGCCGAATCCGTCCCGAACAGGGACCCTACCCCCGTCTTGGCCATTAAAAAGGTGTGCTGTTCGGTCTTCGGGCCAACTTCTCCGTGAAGTAATACGCTGTACCTCCCTTAATTTCCTTGTAATTTCGCTTGGAGGGGTTGCTCTCTTTTTCACCTCTTAAGTAACTTTTATGTAGTGTTGCTGGCACAGTTAGCGGCAAGTATGTTTTGATGGTGAATGGGGGACCCAGCGCACTGTTTGTAGAGTGCTCAGGGCTCAGCTGTGATGCAAGGACCTATGGTAAACGTATTTATTGTTCTTTGTCAATAGAGGTGAAAGTTTGTAGCTTAAGGGTAACTTTGTGTAGCCTAAAGCTCAACCTCCTAGCCAGCAAGTCAAGAGCGAAGTCATTGTTATTGGGACCAATCCTTTGTCTTGGAAAGAAATGGAAAAAGGCATCAGGGTGAAACAGAGGAGAAATGCTGTATAGAAATGATGGTGATCCCAGGGCATGACAGCAAGAAAAACCACACAAGATGGAGACTTTTGTAGAAAAAGAAGAGACTACCATAGAAAAAAAAGGCATTTGAGTGGCCCTGAAACGGTGTTTACCAAAGACCTGGTGCATGCAGGCCAGCAGATTCTGTCAGTGATGTTTTACAGAAATTTTGCAAAAACCACAGGTAGCTGAATTGCAGATTTCTTGAGGCGGTATTGACCAGAAGGGAACTCGATTGGTCTGATGAGCTTTTATCAAATTAAAGAAAAAGCTGAATGGACTTTATGTGGAGCTTAATTCACTCTGCTTTGAAGTCAGAGTATTTTAAAGCAGCTGTTTCCAAGTGCGTGAAACTGCAGCGGGTGAGGGTTGGAATAGAGAAGGCTGATGTTTCACATAACTCTTCGGCGTGCCTGGGAGATGCTGCTTCTCTCTGCCTTTATTTCAAAGGTGATTCCCCCTGGAGGAGCTCCCAGCCTCACCTGCTCCAGGTGATCCCTGTGAATATCTGCCCGTCCATGGAAGCTGGAACAGGCACATCAGCCCTGGGTGAGCTTCACATTACCCAGACCCAAACCAGCCCGAAATCAGTGCTGAAGGGCTTCTTACTGTAGCCTAATGATAAGGACTCCACAGCTGCCGTATTCCTGGGCTTATCTTCGTTATCCTTAGCAGTTTTTTCTTACTGTTGGACTGAAGTCTTTTTTTATGCTGTCCATTCAGCAGGTTATGTTTTGTCCTTCTCCCAGGGAGCACGGAAAACAATTGTTTTCTTCCTTATAACAAAATCACTGCGTAGTCATTCACGGCAGGAAGTGAAGCAATTCAAGTGTCTCCAAATATCTTTCCTCTTTTCTTTCTACCCCAAACAAACAGGCTCCAGATGTAGAGTTACAAAAAAGCGAACTGACTTCTTATTTGTAGAAGATGGTATTCAACTAGATTACTTTTTTTCTTTTTTGGACTGTTCAACAGCAATATGTGGGCTGGAATGCTTTGACATGTTGCTAGCTGAACATTTGCCCTCTTGAGATAATTTGAGCTTTGTCTGTCTTGTGATAAGTTTGTTATGAACAAAGCAGCATATTCATGTCCTTGTTAAGCACATTTTCACCTGATCATGTGATGGAAACCTGTGGCTTATTGGCAAAAGCTGCACAGCTGTATTAAAAAGCAGTTTTACAATGGCTATCCGCTTGGTACTGGGAAAACTGATAAAGGCAGCTTTTCTCCCATCTCTACAACCCATCCACATTCATTAACATCAAAGTTCCGTAAGCCTCAGTACCAACTGTGTTGGTACTCATCTCACGGAGGATTTGCTCCTCTCCCCCTATGGGAAAGTTCTGCATCCTTTAAATCATATTAAGCTGTTTCATTCGTAAAATAATTCTTAATAGTATGTCATGAATTGAATTCAATGTAGCTTTTTGAAAAATTCTCTTGGAGTTCAGCTTAATACTACTTTTCAGGACCGAAGAGCTTGGTGAATGCGATTGAGCACATTCCTGGTCAAGTTTCTAGGGCGTTCGTGATGAGTGGTTTCCAAAACCTCAGTGCAGCGGTACTAAAAGCGTTGGGAGACCAGAAACCGCTTTAATAAGAAATCAAAGAGCCTGTGTATCTCAGCGTGAGATACAGACAGGCAGGAGTAGCCGCTGAGCTGGAGAACTCGGCTGCAGGGAGTCACATTAGGGCTTGGGCATGTCCTGACACGGGGCTGGGGGTCATGGTCTGACTCTTCGAGTGAGAAGCGAGGAAGGAATTTTGTGTACAGTGACATATCCTGGGGGTGCCCTCCTGTTCTGTGTTGGCTGTGACGGCCTCTGGACGATACCTGAGTTTGCAGAGGAACTGGAGCGTTACTGAGAACATTGTCGCATCTCCTTGAAATAAATACTAAGCAGTATTATTATTATTAACCCGTAGAAATGTTTTCCCTGTTCTCCCCAAATTCTACCAATCTGGTTGTTCTTTTTCATTTCCTGCTAGGAGGAATGGTTTTTAGTAAAAACAAAAAAGAAAAAACCGCCAACCAGAGAAATACATTGTTATTCCACAGTTAGCTTCTGCCTGCAAGAGAAGGTGGTGGTTTAGAGGGACAAAACCGCAGCTAGATTTTCTGTTAAACACTTGGCAGATCTCAGCAAGGGTAAGGTAATGTAGATGAGACCAGAGGAAACTCTGCAATTGAGTCCTGGTTATCTGTTGTAAAAGCCGTGCTGGTCTTTCAGCGAGCACATGGAGATGATGGAGCAACGGGCATGTAAAAGCTCAACCCAGACAGCTCTGAGTCTGTTGCTCCGAACTGATTAGATTCGAGGTGTATATTGTTTGCTGATGGATAAGCATGAAGGATTCTGAAAACTTGAGCAAGTTATGAGGTATTCTGTTTTCTTAATACCTCGCCCTTCTGGAAGATGTTGCTCCCCTAATCCAAATAGCGCTGCTGCAGTTGGAGTTTTTCTGTCTGTTCTCACTGCATTTAACAATTTTTGCCTGGCCCTCTGTCGTCTTCACCATCCATAACCGTTGCAAGTTTTCGTTGGGCCAGGTCACTGTTTGCAGATCTTTATTGCAAGCTCACAGTGCAGAGAGCTCTGGTTTGTTTGAAAACACCTACTGCACTTGCACAGCCTGTGGGCTTGGTGGATTTTTAGTTCAGGGATTATTTGAATCTGAAAGCTGATCACACTCAGAATGTGCATTAAGAGCACTGAGTGCAGGTTATGTAGGTGATACCGTTTATAACTTTTCCCTTGGCTCGTTGGTGCTTTTTTCTTTATTCCCACACATCTCTACTCTCTTTATCTCATCTACACAGTGGCTTTCCTCCATTTCCTTATGAGTTGAGGGGGTTTTTTCCTTATCTCTGTGGCTTTTCCCTGTAGTCAGCATTGAGTGTGTTTTTTCTGGAGCTGGAAGGTCTGAAAGTATGAGATATTAAGAGAGCCTAATGAATGTAATCCCTGTGACTTCAGCTCTGTTGAGAGCAAATACGAAAGGCGGATGAAACCTTTAGGTTGATTGAGAAGTCTGATAAATTAAAAGATAGCGACAAGCACCTGAGTTCACTGCAGTGACACTTTCAAAAATACCGTAGCGGGCGCCTATCTTTGATCTGTTCATTTGAGAGGAGCGATAGTGGGGAAGATCTTTTTCTTTTGATGGTTCCCTGGAGGCGCTTTGGTCCCAGCTCTGCAGCTGAGGAACGTTCGCGTGGGTTCCAGTCGTTCCTTCTCGCTGTAGAAGACCTATAGGACTTCAGATCGGGGTGGGAAACCCTTTGTGCCACCTACTTACTTTGCTCTTCTCTCTCCTCCTTTGGGTGCGGCTCCGTATGGTGGGTTTATTTATGTTTTTCTTTTCTTTCCCTGTGAATTCCTGTTTCTTTGCTGACATTTCCCATAACGGAGGTTTTGATTAATGCTGGCTGCACCCTGGAGCTTCTGCAATTCATCGCTTTATTCCCTCACTGCAGATCAATAAATACTTAGGTTTTATTTCCAGTGCTTTGGCTTACTTCACGGAAAAGTTCAGCGTTCCTCCTTGAATGCCGTTCTGTATTTAAGTTTGTATTACTTCAGCACATCAGGCTGGAGTTTATTTCTTTGGTACGGCCAGAGCCTGGGTGCTGTGTAATCTTCATCCTAAGCAGCCCTGCTGACTGCAGTCTCATACAAGCAGAAGCAAGTCTTAAACGCTTTGGATTTCAGTCTGATTGCCCGTGCAGTGGATCTAACAAAAATTAGTCGAGCACTTTCTCAGGGATGTTTTTTTCAGGCTTTAGAGCACCTTTGGCAGTTCCTATGGCCAACTCCTGCAAGTATGCTGGAGTAAGAATACAGAAGGTTTGGACCTTGCGTCTCAATCCTAAATTGAGGCCGTGCTAAGGAGCTGGACCTCACTCACACGTGGTTTTTCCTCTCTTCTCCTGTTGGGAAATACTTGGTGCCTTTTGCAAAGGCTGTGGGTCGTTTATCACTCTTGACTTGACTCTTGCATCCCGTTGGCATTGCTGGTGTGTGTGGAGGGTGGTTCTGCACAGGGAATGGGTATTTTGGGTAACTTCACAACACTGAGCATCCAGGTAAATGACTTCACGTGCAGTTCTACCTTTGTTCTACATAATAGTAAGATGAACATAAAATACTTCTGGTCCGTTTAACTGTCGAAGTGTGTACATTCCTTGTACAGCATGCTGCAGTGTTGTGTTTGAGAGTCTTTCAGTCTGGTATCTTATTCACTTGCAAACTGAAGAGTTTTAAATATGGATATGTATGTTAGACCTGGAAGTGGTCCCATGCAAAATGTAATGAAGCTGGGTTGCTCTGACCTCTGAGCTCTAACATGTGTTTGTTTTGGCTCTCTCACAGAAACCTGCAGTATACAAATTGGCACTTGTAAAATTGTTCAGATAAATCAAAATTGGTACAGGAAAAAAAGTTCCAAACTGTTTCTTTTGGGATCCTTTGCCATGCTATTTTTGATGTGTGTTTTCAGAGGAGTGTTTTTGTGGCAGCAGGCGGTTTGTTGCTTGAAGAAAGCTGAAATATTCTAGGAAGTCAGGCTAGCTGAATTTAGATCTTAAGTGATGCCAAAACTAATATAGCCTGTAACTAAGTGAGAGTGACTTTGCACAGTGAATGTCAGTCACCCGCAGCTTTGTCTTACATTTTCGTATGAGCCTTTAAAAAAAGGAAAACACAAACAAAACCCCAGAAAACGTGGTAGCTGCTTACAGCCGATGGAGTTAGAGCTACAGTCCCGCTGCACAGGAGAGGCTGCTCCTCATCCTCGGCGCACAGCGAAGGCTCTGCTGGGGCTGGACAGACAGACGGACTGGTCACGCATGGAAGTGTCTGGTGGTGCTGGGCTGGCCTGGAGTGCCCTCTCTTGGCTGCTGCAGAAACCTCACATGTTGGTAAGGACAGTGGAAGAAATCAGTTGGTTATCATCACATTAATTTCCCAGCGGAGGACAGAGGTAAGTAAGCTGCATTGGTTATGTTCCCAGATTTGCGTCCTAAGGACCTGTGATTGCTTAATGAGAGTAAATCGAAGCGCCCACGGCAAGCTCAAAGCCCTCACTTGAAGCCACAATAGAACTGCGCCGTCCAGCAGCATTGCACGCAGGACTCTGTTAACCTGGTGCTCCTGGGACTCTTAACGTTTTAGCAGAGCTCAGGTTTTTAAGAGGCTTCGTACTGCTCCGAATCCAGGGATCCCAGAGGCAGCAACTGCAGTGGCCCCTGCTTGACTCTTTGCACTGCTAAATGAATCCAGAACAAATGAGCCTCTGAAAAGAAGAAGAAAAATTTGACACCTGGACTCCAGGAAACATTTGTGGATTTTGATGAGGAGCAGTAGAGGGGAAGGGAAAACCTATGGTTCAACGTAGTTAAATATATGGTGTGCTAAGTATGAATAAATTGTGACTATTTTAAACAAGTTCGTACACTCTTTGGCTGGCTCGAGCACAAAGGAGAAGACAACGGCTACCACGTACGAGTTCCTCACCGGGTTACCTGGAGGCCGCTGTCCTGCGCTGCTGCTGCACGGCAGCGGCCAAACTTCAGCGTTCAGACAAGTGGCAATTTATTTTTTACGTGTAATTCTTTTTTTTTTTTAAAGAATTTGTGTCAGTACTTGTGAGTTGAGAGGTTTTGTCTGCTGATAGGCTTACTTTGCAGTCTGATTCCTTTCCTCCTGGCTCATAAATGATTCATTCGTGTAAAGGTATCCTTCAGTAAGCCAAAGTGAGAAGTTCCTATTTAAATGTACCAAGCCCTGCTCATGCCCGTTTTAAGATGACCAAATTGCACGGGGCTGTCCTGTGCACACTCCTCCTGCTGTGATACAAACTCATGTAATAATTTCTATGGAAGTTCAGTCACTTTTGCATTCCAGCCGAGTGCCGTTACCGCTTTGTCTTAGCTCTGGCCTTGGGGAAGGGGCTTCTTCCCATCCCGCAAGCTCCATCTGAGTAAATGATCCTTTCACTTTAAAGCAGAGGCTGAAATCTGGATTTGACTGCTGGTGACTAAAAAAAAATCACTATTATCTGGCTTAACGTGAGCCAAGGAGATGGAATCAAAAGCCCCATGGTAGGTGTGCAGTCGCAGTTACTGTGGTTTTTAACCTGGAACAGCTCCAGCCGCTCTTGGTGTGGAGGTGGCCCCGAAGTCCATCAGGGCGCTGTGGGAGTGAACTTGGGGTTTGTGGTTAGTTCAGGAGGTAAGAATCCGATTTTTCAGGCTGCTGCCTTTCAGAAACGAGGCAACAACCCAGGCAGTCCGGCGGCACTCGCCGCTTGCAGGATAGGAGCGTGAGTTGGGGGTTTGCTGGGTTGTTGTAGCAGACGCTGTTCTTTGGGGTGCGTTTGGGTTGGAGTGTAAACCCTAAGGCAAGTTTTACAAAAAAAATCGTTCCTTTTGGTAAGAAAAGCACTTTGTAATCCACCACTGCGATCGCCTTCGTGTTAAATTCTAGGGAATGGGTATTAATGGTTACACCTGGAAATTCGGTAGCTTTGTGTCTCGACTTGGGGCTTTTTTGTTCCTAACAGCGATCGCCTTGCGATTCACAGCTACCGGTGACAAACACTCGGGGTTTTACGGCACTGCCCGCGTTCCTGGCTGCGGTTCATGTTGCTCTTCTCTTCCTGTACAACAGCTCCCTCTGCTTGAAAACCACAGCGTATTTATAACCCCTACTTAGTATTTGCCTGATCAACGGGGCCACTTTTTAAAGGTTTTGGTGTTTTTTTTCTGCAGCTGCACATCATGAAGCAATTCCAATATGTGGCTTATGCTCCTGCATGTTGCAAAGTAGCGGTGATGACCCTACTGCTCTCAGACCTTGTCCTGCACACCGACTGCGAGTATCTAATTTTTAGCGTGAGGGTTAGAGCTGGTTGGAACACTTTTTCAGCTGAATTATCTCTTACCAAAACATGATGATTTATTGAAGCAAAAAATGGTTTTATTTTGGTTGAAACTTGAGTTTGAGCAGGACTGGTTTGTATCAGAAATGCGGTGGTTAGGCTGCTGACCTTGAATAGCTGCACAGAAGAAGTTAATGGTGAGATTCCCATGTCCTGCTTCAGTGGTTCTGATCTCGAACCCCAAAAAAAGAGCAGTTTTGGGTCAGAGCAGGGATTTGAACCTGATTCTCCCACATTCTCACTATAATTACTGGGCCAGTCATTCACTTGCAAACTTTTGTCAGCTCATCTGCGTCAATAAGGACGAGCGCTGGTTTTGTTTCGTTCATTTTTGGTTTTAATCAATATAGCTAAGCCAGCAGAAGTCGGAGTATAAAAGCTCTTGTGTCAGCAAAGGTGTCGTTTTGGTCTTTTGGTCGGCTGGCAGCAGCACAAGGGTTTGCGGAGCTGACTCCCTGCACAAAGGGCAGCAGCAACTTCACATTTTCAAAATTCAACACTCGAAAGCAACACCTCATTTTTTATTATTTTTATTTTTTTTTACATCTTGGAATCCTTCGGATTCTTTTTCTGAACATCCTCTGTTTGAGTTTGTTTCTAAACATTTCCAAAGCGCGTGCAGGACGCGGATAACTTGCTTTTCTATTTGAAATCAATGGAATCCGTTCCCTGCCGTGCTGTGCGGGTTCCGCGGGCAGCGCGTCGTGATTCAATAATCGAGGTGTGATCTGCGCCAGGAAACCTCTCCCTACGATGTGGATACCCAGCATTTGGGAAGCTTATAAAATAGCAGGATGAAGCAGTAGAACTGGAGGGAATTATTAGTAATATGTGTTTACTTGCATTCAGCTTTGGCACCACTCTTCCTGCTGAACTCTGCTTTCAGTTCTCTAATTTCAGCTGTTTTATAGATTTTTATGTTCATTGCTTCATATGTTTGCACACACCTTTAAAAAAAAAAAATAAAGGGCTCCCCTGGAAAGCAATGTGTAGTTATATAAAAATAAAGAGTTAAAAAAGCATTCCTGTTTTCAAATTAGCACTGAGGTGCTGATTTAATGGTGGTCTTTGTGATTTGTGTTTTGCCCGGTTTTTATCCCTCCTGTGCTCTGAATAAAAGATGCAAGTCCTGAAGAATAGTACATGATGGTTCATTTGGAGACCCAGTGCGTACAAGGAGCATTTCTGGACTTTATGAGCCCTGAGCGAGGGGAAAATTCTTTTAATCTTAAAAAATGAAACGAAACCAAAAAACCAACCAAACACACGCAACCCCACGCATAAATTTGTTTTATGTATATTTATTTCACTATAGAATAATTTATAGTCATTTCATTGGGTTGAAGATGAATTTTTAAATGGCTGAATGCACGATAGAAATGGTACATGACACAATGCAAAGGCCAATACCGGGGGAGGAAAAAAAGAAGTGAAAATATTTGCATCGGTTTACAGCTTCTCCAATGTGTATAATATTTTCTTCTTCATATTCCTTTGTATTCAGCAGCACTGTGTTCCTTGTCTTCACCAATAATCTTAGTTACTCCTCTGTTGCTGTCCCGTGTATTCCCTGTTGAGGAAGCTTCGTGGGTGGAGAAAAATGTCTTGTGTAAGTTGTCACGCACATTTGACAAAGCAGAAACAGAGGAGTAACGTAGCAAATACATACTGCTTTTTCTCAAATGTTTTGGGTTTGGTTGTTAATAATATTTTAAATTACATTTCTAGACTTGCAGTGATTTCTTCTAACAGTGGTTTGGCTGCTGGGTGGGAAGCAGCAGGGTTATTTTGTGGAGGATCGGCACGTCGCAGCCTGGTGGAAGGGTGCCAGTGTTGTTCCGTGTGCTGTTGGCCTGGCCGTCCCGTGTGTGGAAGGAGAGGGCAGGCAGGGTATCAGTCAGCTTCCAGATCTTTACGTTTCTTCGTGGATTAGGCAAGCGACAGAATATCTTCCCACCGCAAACCTGTCTTGTTGTTAACTCTAAGCCTTGGCGCTAGTAGCAGCCGGTCCTTTTGAACAGCTCAGCACGCTTCGGTTGTGTAGAATGAAATGATGAACGTACTTAGGTGCTCTTTACATGCTTAAAATACCATCTTTCTGAGGGCTCTGACCTTATTATGATTTTGTTTTTCAGGATCCCTTGGATCCAAGCAGAACGGCCATTGTGATCAGCTCTCTGGTAGCAGGTGGTGTGGCCGACCGGGGGGGCGAGCTTTTACCGGGGGACCGCTTGGTGTTCGTAAATGAGAAATATTTGGACAGTGCCACTTTAGCAGAGGCCGTGGAAGTGTTGAAATCTGTGCCCCCGGGTATGGTTTCTCTTGGAATCTGCAAACCTTTGGTGGTAAGGACTCATTTTAATGTTTTTTTTTTTCTGTTTGATTCTATGATGTGTAGATTGGGCTGCTGTATTTGGGCTGGGGAAGGCAGAAATTCAAGGTAGAAATACATACGCGGATAGGAAGCAATGAAGTTGCTGCCACGCACGTCGATGTGTCCGGAAATTCTGGATGGCTGGTGAATGGGCAGCTCCGCATCCAAAAGGTCTGGCTGGAAAACCAGCGTCCCCAAGCTCCTCCTGGAAAAACGTCCCCGTGGAATCAGCAGCCGTGTCCGTGAATGTACCCACAGTGGCCCCGTGCAGAAGTGTATCGAGGTTCGAGCGATTCAGCGAATCAGTTAAATACGTACTGAAGTCCATTTAACTCCGGGACGCTGCTAAGTGCTTGCTTGAGCTCCACTGACGTCAAAGAAACCTAATCTGCTTGAAGTCAAGACTGTAAATTCAAGTAGAATTTCCTTTTTCTAGAATCAGGCCTTTGGAACAGACAGTAGTTGACTTGAGAACACTGCAGTATTGTTCATCAAGGGCACCCAGGCAAAATTAATTAAAGCAAAGCACCATCTAATAGAAAGTGCTTGTAATTCAAACTGGTACAGGAGTGGTGAAACAGGAATGTAGGAAGGCTGTTAAATGTCTGCTTTCCTTTTCTAAAGAGCGATATTTCATTGTTCATATCCTTGCATTTCTCTTTCTTTCCTACACATCTCTCTATTTTTTTACTGTATCTGTACTAATATCTTAAAAGAATAAAAGCTGTTGTCTTTGCCTTCTTCATTTATGACTTTCCTCTTTTGGAATTCTGTAACTTTTTCCCATCTCTTTTCTACTGGCTGGTTCTCCCTCTCCCTTTTAATTTATTGAAAAATGTGGGGTTGTTTTTGATTTTGAGACTCATCTTTTTGATTGCCTTTCTTAGGCTGAAAGCAAAGAGGAGAAGAACATGCACAGCATGGATTCCAGCAACGTTAAAACCAGCCCTGGGTCTCCAGAACCAATAGAGAATTTTTCAATAATACTTGAAGCACCACAGGTATTTGGTTACTCTTTTGGTTCAGCTTAAATTTCTACAGACAGGAAATTATGTTTTAAAGTAAAAAAAAGATAGCGTGTCCTTCAGATAAGACTTAAGTGTCAGCTTCTGGGCTGGATTTCCTCTGAAAAAGACTTGAACAGCTAATTGTGTATTAACTGTATTGTGAACACTGAGCATGTGCAAAGCACTTACCAATGCGCTTCCCAGACTTCCTTATCAAATTTACTATGTCATTAAAATACCTTGGGTTATGTTGGATATGAAATAGGAATGCTACGTTATTAGTAGTCATACATATTCATTAATAGCTGGTTCAGCTTTGCAAAGAAAGTGAGGTATGGAAGCAGAACATTTTTTATTATAGAGAAGCAAAACAAAAAAATCATCTAGTGTGTAAGGCAAGCCGGAGATCTGTTCTTCTTCATAGACTTTGTGTGGTCTTGTGTGATTTCTTTATTCTCTTCCTCGATTCTCCTCTTTCTTATTTTCTGAGAAACAATTCTGTTTATTATGAGAGGATGAGGCACTAAAGATAGTGAGGAATCCGGATACCAGGGTAATAGGCAATAATGTTGCAATGCTGACCTATATTGAGGGAGAGATGTGGATATTTTTGAATTTTCATCTGTTCCCAAGTGCTTTGCAAATTTGTGTTAATTCATGCTGGTAAACACATTCCTTTTAGACCAGAAAAGACAGGACATAAAGCATCATCCAGAACTGCAACACAGTAATAAAAATAAATTCTCGATTTTCTTGTTGTTAAGTGTGTCAACCTGGACACAAACATCTTTAATGCCTAAATGGTATATTAGAAAAGGAGCAATATTATGGGGTAGATGTAGGTGTACTATGTAGAAAGTAGCTTGGATGTGATAGGTACTGATTTTCTTGATGTAAAATGGAGTTTGTTATTTTCTGGGTGCATGGGGAGGGTTCCTGGCAGAGCAATTAACCCTGTGCCAGCTCAGATTGTTTCTCTGCCTCCTAAATAGAACGAATGCTATTAAGTATTTTTAAATAAAGTGTTTTATCTACAAGTCCTGCTGAATACAGCAAATGGAATGATCCATTTGTACAAAATACACGCAGAGGTATTTGCTTATATTTTGTTTTACTCTCTGTATGACGGCATTGATAGTAGCTTAGAGCACTAGTATAAAATTTCCATCCATTTATTACCGTGCCCGTTCACATAAGAGCCAAGAGTGGTGTGTCACGATGGCATCCACGCTTCTTCTGCACTAGCATAGTGCTGACAAAGCTGACTTTAAAATAAAAAAAAAAGGAAAAAAAGGCATGTGAAGATTTTATATGTGCACCAGTAGAGTTGACAGTCATATTTGCAGTATTCCCTGTTCCATTGGTAGCGGCTGCTGCTGCAGTGCAGCAGCCTCTGCTTGTACGGACCCAAGTGCTGTATCAGGAGATAGAACACAAATAAATCGCCGTGTGGTTCGAAGCCGACTGTTTTACACAGCGATGAAGTTGGCGCCTCACGCAGAAGTGGTTGCAGAACGATGCTGCAGAAGTGAAATGAAATGAAATGAAGTTAAAGATGGAGAGAATTAGAATCTCTTCAGACTGGGTGTTTTTTGAGATCGAGGTACACAGGTCAAATAGATTAAAGAAATGTTTAATGCTTGTGAAAAATGCGCTGATTTCTGGATTGCTAATGTCCTGCTTTCATGCCAGCTCCTATCATTGCTTTGTTTCCTTATGCTCTTGCCTGTCTCTTGTTTTTTCTCCTGCCTCTCGCTTGTGAACATTTTGGCAACCTCTGGGTTTCTTGTCCTCTGCATTTGTCCAAGCCTAAGAAAACAGGGTTCTGACACTAAAGGTCAGAAATGGTGAAGTACCTTGGGGAGCTCGGGAAGGGGCAGAAAAACCTTTTGATTGAGGGCACCCTGAATCTGTAGGTTGGTTTCAGGATTTGGGGTTTTGATGCCTTGAAGATCGGGTTTGGGCACATGTGCGTGGTGACCTGAAGAAAAGAGTATTTAAAAGGTGATGGCCTGAAGAAAAGAGCTTTAAAACAGTAAGAGTATTAAATAATGAACAGTCAGTTATGTTCTTTTTTTCTTTTGATGGGGGTCATCCATTTCCCATCTCCCTCGGGTGAAACTATTGTATAGAACACACAAGGGAGACACACACTACTGTGGCTTTTGATTTTTTTTATAGCTGATACCATTGCATAAGCAAACCCTTAGGCTGTTTTTTTATTTAGCTGATGATATTATAAGAAATACACGTGCATTCCTAAAGTGATAGCAGACAACTCTGGAGCTGGATTTATATATACTTTAGCCTGTAGTTTTTTTTAGTGTTATTTAATAATTCGCATTCCCTGCCTTCAGTCCGTATCAGTTATTCTGAATGGCTGCAGCAATATCTAAGCTGTGCAATTTAAATTTCTTTATATTTTTAAAAAAAGTAATGTCTAATTTTAGTGTTAAAATAATAAGTCATTTTTTTCTTTCAGAAAATGTAAAAGGTAGAAGACATTATCTTTAAAAATCAGGATGTACTTTTAATATGGGCCTAACATAAAACATAGTTTTAAAAGACTTAGCAAGAAACATAATGTGCAATCTATATTCCTGTAATGTTTTATGCAGGGTTTCAGAGATGAAACACCTTTTAAAGAAGAACTTGTTGATGAACCACGTTTGAACTTGGGAAGGTCATTTCAGCTTTCTCAAAATGACAATGAGGACAATGAGCATGAGAAGGAGTCCTGGGAGATGCATGAATTTCTGAAACCCAGAACAGAAGAAATAGATGAAGAACGGGAAATGCTGGTGGATGAGGAATATGAAGAAGATTCAGATTTCCTGAAATACAGCGGACAGAAGGCAACTTCAGAGAGGAACCTTCATACAGAACGATGGGCAAAACAACTCGAGGGTGCTGGAATACAAGACTTAAGATCCTGTGTTAATTTAAGTCCAAACCAGTCCCTGGAACATCCATTCAGTAAAGACCAAATGGTAAGGAACACCAGACCCTGACCATGGGACCTGCACCTCGGGGCAAATTCCAGACCTCAACTCCGTCAGGAGTCTTTCTAGTGTTACTAGATGAGATCTGGGTACCTCTAATGGACACCCGTTAATCCTTTTGTACATTTTGGAACGTTCTTTTGTTACTTAGTGCCTGTATATTTAACTGCTGGAGTGAGATGGGTGCCACGATCGGTGTATTTACAGACATCCTGTACTTGTGTCACCTCTCCCATCTCTAACTTGTGGGCTCAGTTCTTTTTGGCAAGCTGTACTGATATGTCAGCTCACGGTGTTACTAGTTCGTTATATATGCCAGTGGAAGGAGCTCCCTCTTTTCCTCATTATTTTGAATCCAAATCAGTTCCTGATAGTGCAGTTCAGTGAAAAATAATATGGAGGAAGCAATTTCAACAAGCATAGTGGTGGATGAAGGAGTAGAAGGAGACGGAGCTTCGAGTAAATTGCAAAATTCTTCTTTATATATCCTCAAGTATTCTGAGGATTGTTTTTTTTTTCCTTCTGAGTCTTTGTTCATTCACTTGTCAAACAAAAAATGGTAATATCAGCCTTCCGTGCACCAACCTCCGAGATTCATGTTTTTATATGAAAAAAACTGAAGTGGGAAAGGATTTAATATCACAGCCACAGAGCATTTCAGGTTTTGTTTGGCCTGTCCCCTAGTGCACTATGTTCATAAACAGGCTAAAATGTGGCTTCTAGTGACAGTTTTATACCAGGGTGCACAATATTAATTTGATACATTTGTCGCTTAAAAACAAATAAATGAGCAAGAGTGGAGAACTTCTTGTCTGGATTACAGGCAAGTAGAAGGATAGAGTTGCTTTATATTGCAATTGCATGTGACCTTTTTTTAGCCTCTTCTTAATACAGTGCATAAGTGAGCAGTTAGTATTTCATAGTTATTTGAAAACATAAGAATGTAGTTGAGAAAATGTGAATGTTTGCTGTAAAAATCAATGTTCATGTCAAGTACCCTTCTATGAGTTGATACCATTGCTTTCTAACTTTAATTACTTTTTTTCTCCTCTGTGAAGTGTGAAGAAAATGCTAGTATTAGTTCACTATCTTCTGGAACCACAGCACACAGTGGCTACCAAAAAACCATATTTGATACTGAAGCTACCCAATCAGAAGAAAAAAACAAGATGGATTTAGGTTTGTAAGAACTCTCTTTGTATATAATTTCATATTTACAAATGTAAATTTTATACCAAAACACAAATTCTTTCCAATGGTAAAATATTCAAATAAAGAACTCTCCAGGCTCAAGATGGCCTGGCTTTGAATAGGTTTCAGTTTCAGGATCTTGCTTCCTCCTCTAAATCACAAAAGGTATCGAAATTGGGTGCAGCTTTGTCCTGCCTGGGCAGAGTCACTTTCTTCTGTGTAGCTGTGTTCACAGTAGTACTCATGCTTTTAATTTCTGTCAGGAATTTTTCCCCGCCACTTTTGATTGCCGATTTTATAGATTTTTGTACTTAAAAGTAATGTCAGGCTGTGGAAGTAACTTTACCACAACCAAAATTTGCAAGCGTACTCTATGGTAGGTAATTGCCCCATAGCTTGATTTGGTAATATGTCCTCAGGAGCAAAGTTTCTCCTTGTCAGATGGCCGGAGCTGGACGGTTAGGACTTGGTAGAGCATCAGGGAAATAAATGTATCAACCTGCCTGAGATAGCACTCGGTGGTTAGGAGGAAGGAGGTTGGGTTGTTTCCTTTCTTTGTCGCCTTCATGTTGTACGGCAGACACTGCGTAGGCCACAGGGGCAGGCGAACGACTCTTGCAAGCAGCTCTGGCGGTTTAATTCATGTTGACACTTATGTCACCAAAATGACATCAGTCTTCCCTAGCGTGCTGGGGTTCTGTGCTGGAACAGGGCTTTGAACAACTCTCCCAACACAAAGGATGGATTTACTGGTTCTAATCATGTGCTTTTGTGAGGAGCATCTGTCATGTAAGTGATACTTAAGCGTATCTCAGTTCCACAAAGATTCGGTGTTTCCTGTTATGACTTGGCTGGGTGTACATCAGAAGCAAGGTGCTGTGAGAAAGTGATTAGTGCGGTTTAAATTTCCTTCACAAATTAATGTTCTGCATCTCTAAGCCTCTTGATCATCACACGATATCCACATTTGGAACACGGTGAGCTAAGGGGTTTGTTCCAGAGGGTGATGAATGGTAGGTGCAGGGACAGAGGAAGCAGAAGTTCAAGTCTACACCTTTTCTTCTTCAGGTGCAAAGCTTTGGATTGACTCTAAAGGCCCCGGGCTTGCTGTTGGTCTGGAAGCTGTTGAAAAGGAAGAATTAAAAGGGGAGGATGATGTATTTTCCAAGAGCGTGGATTCTGGGAGAGTAACCACCTTAGCTCAGCCTAGAACAATGTCATGCAGGTATGGAAAGATTTTGGGTTTTGGAAGATTTTCAATTAATTTTCTTGACTGTCTTCTCGCTTTACTCAGCTGACTAATCATTAAACTCTGTGTGAAAGAGTAAGACATGCAGAGGTGGCCGGTTCTATGACTTTCGCCCAAGGAGCTGATTTTTGCTTTAGAACCTTATTGAATCTTTACTTTCCACTTTTCCTCCCCTGAGTGCTGGGACAGAAAACTGCAAATGGCTTTGCCTCCTGCTTCGCTTACTCCGCAGTGAGGGGAGTTTGGATGTGGCCTGGAGGAAAGGGACGTAACCTTTACCGACAGCGTTGGCCGTTATTGCTTCAGGAACTCTCCCCTTCGCTCCTTAGCACAGCTCTGTCCTCGGGTTTTTCCCTTTCCTTTGTTCTTCCTTTTAGAACTTGCGTCACGATCTGCTTTCTGGTCAGCTAGGCTGGTTTGATCATGTTTATGTTCCTCCATAAGAATCACAGCATATTTATCAGAAAGTGACTGTTAATTGCTTCAATAGTCGTTTCGAATGAGTAAATGCAGCGCAGATTTGTGTATCACAGCGCAGCTTATAAATTCGGTCTGCCCATCGTGTTTATTTCTGGACGCATTCCTTAAGGACGTTGAAACCTAAATAGAAAAATTCCTGTCTAGTCTGTTGACTCTGCACGTTTGGTTTAGACTGGACAGTGTGGGAAGGCGTTGCTGTCTCACTGCCAGATACAAAATATGTGAGGAATTGCGACCTGGCACGGGCGATGCCTTTTTTTATTTTTCATTCCTCCCCTCCCTCTGCCCCCAATTAGTGAATTACCTGAGAGAGAAGAAGGAGAAGGAGAAGAAACTCCAAACTTCAGCCACTGGGGACCACCACGGACGTATGTTCAATATGATTACCTTATTTCTTCGCATTTACCTTCTGTCTTTTTTCTGTGAGCCCAATTAGTTCTCATGGGTTTTTTTCCTCCCCTCCTCTGCCAATAATTTTAAGATACTTGTCTACTTTGGGCTTTCTTAGATACAGTGAATTTTTAACAGATGTTCAACAGAATTATGCCTTCTATTTATACAGCTGACTTGGGAGAGGTTGGCGGGTTTACGTTGTGGATGACCTACAAGTTCTTGCTCATTTAATAACTATTAGGTGTGAACAATGCACGTAGTGCTGCTCTCTCCTTTTCCATGGCTTCTCTGCTAAACTTTATGGCAGAATTCCAAATTGCCAAGCCAAGTTTCAGCCACATCCTCATTGTATTGTTAACATTTTTGGGTGAACTGTTTTTATGGTCTTAAGTAAAATATGGTCAGAATATTTCTGCTTGTGCTGATTAATATGCAACTGATACACTGAAATCGGTGTTCAGAAAGTTGTATGAAATGCTTTGTTTTATTATTTCTCTAGCATCCGACTTGCAGTATTTGCCATTTGCAGACAGTTTGCTCATACTGAAAGAGGAGTTTTACCCTTACGTTTTCTGAAATAAAAGCCTATTGGAAAGGTAGTGGGCATGGGTTGGAAGCAGAATTTTATTCTTTTTGTTGGGTGAGGTCTCCTTGGGTTAAAAAGCCACCTCTTTTGAGAACAATTTTAGGCTTCTGGCTTTATCCCTTTACTCTATTAAATCTTCTTCAAAGATCAGAAGCTTACAGTTTTTTAAGGCTTTGCATTTATAGTTTAAAAAACGGTTTCACGCTGTTAAACTATCACATGTATTTTTTCAGCGTGGAGATCTTTAGAGACCCTCACGTGTCTCTCGGAATCAGTATTGTTGGTGGACAAACCGTCATAAAGCGCCTGAAGAATGGAGAAGAACTTAAAGGGATCTTTATCAAACAAGTTTTGGAAGACAGCCCAGCAGGAAGAACAAAGGCTTTAAAAACTGGAGATAAAATAATTGAGGTAAATGCAGATAAACCTACCTTTTCATTTTAAAAAATAAAGATGGACTCAGGCAGCTTTGGGAGGAGAGAGGGCCAAA
Organism: Pampusana beccarii; assembly: GCA_013399365.1. NCBI lineage: Eukaryota > Metazoa > Chordata > Aves > Columbiformes > Columbidae > Pampusana > Pampusana beccarii. Next base: position 465,363 of record VWYH01004752.1, on the reverse strand, counting down.
ATACCAGCACCACTTCATGAAATATGGTTGACACTGTGTTTCGAAAAGCAAAAGAAACTCTTGGTGTCCTCCTTTCTTTTTTTAAGGTCCAACTATGGAGCTCCTAACCTTTTCCTCTCTATTTAAGAAAAGCTAGGCCTTCAGATACCATGGGGAAATGGAAAAAAAATAGTGCTTTCTTCTCATATAAATGAATAATAAGTTATACCATACCTTTAGAAGCATAAGCTATAATATATAGAAATTCATACTGAAATTTGGGCTGTTATTTTCTGTGTGTTAATTTGGAGTAGTTAACAGTCTGATTAACCACTGTTTGGGGGAAATCCCTGGTTCTGGCAGGTGCTGCGGGCAAAAATGCTGTTCCTGGCTCTCATCTCTGGCTCTGTGTTGATTTTTATATATTTTTTTAACTCATTTTTCTCCAAATGAATACTTCTGAATCTGGTTCCCCAGCTAGTAGTGATCTTCTTGGATGTGCTTTAGGATCGTGTGCGATGTTTTGAATAATTGCTTCAAATCAGGTTTAGTTCACCAACAGGTAAAATCCAAAAGAGTTGTATTATAGCTACCGTTATATCTCGCTTTCTCTGACAATCTTATTCCTTTTGTTTTTATCTAGAAGAATTACTTTGGGAAACATACGGCCATCTTTTAATGATGAATGACAAGTAATATACTTAAAGCATCATGGAAATATACTTTAAAAGTAATTTCTCTTGACTGCTTGTGGTACCTTCCTCAGCTACGCTAATCTTCTGTGAATGTGTGTGATCTCTTGTAATGACCCTGTGCCAAAAAGAAGCTACCTAATAAAAATTAACATTGTTTGGTAGGTTTCTGGGGTGGACCTTCAAAACGCCACACACGAGGAAGCAGTAGAAGCCATCAAGAATGCGGGAAATCCTGTCGTGTTTGTGGTTCAGGGTTTGTCTAACATACCAAAAGTAAGTTTCTTTCTCTTTTTATTCCAAAACTTAATAAATGTGTAACATGCATCTTATTTTAAACTTGGCTATATTTCTTTGAGCAAGTTCCATACATTTTTGTGTCCATCCTTCTTGTCAGAGTTTCTGCTTATAGACCACATGATTGATTGAGTACTTGTCTGGTCTGATTAGAAACCTTGTTTCTCTGATGTAAATAGAGTAGATGTAAATCTGTTGACTAAATGTTAATTCAGTTCTCCCACCTGTCTGGTTGAGTCTGGCCCTGTGTTGTTTAGTTTGTTTGTATTTCATAATTGAAAAATATAGTCTGTGATGGAAATGAACAAAAGTGTAACTAAAATTAGTCAGATTCACACTAGCAGCTCTGTGTAAAATGTGTCACCAAAGAGACCTGAAGTAGTTACCTGGGAGCAAGTTAAACTTCAAGAGATTTAGGCCTCTCCTTATCTTCAAGGCCAAGGCAAGAAACCTTTTAATGCCTTAGTAAGAAAAGACATACAATTCTGCCTGCCTTGAAGTACATGCAAACAAACCAAGACTTCTATGTACTTTTGCCATAATCTGAGAAGTTAATTGGGAATTTTGGTGGATTAGTAGACCCGAGGAGACCTTTTGACAGCTGTAGCCAAATCTGGCACAACTGTGTCCATTATTTTTTCCAGTGCTCCAGGGAGTCTTTCAGAATCTATTAAGACTTTAACTACCTAAGCTGGGAAGGTGCTCAAGCAGCAATGGCAAAAATCGCAGTGATGGTAATTGAATTGGCTCCCTCTCTGTGTCAGCCTTTCCCAGAAAATCCAAATAAACTGTCAGAACATTCGAGTGTTCAGCTGCATCTTTCCTAGTCAAGCCGGAGAGGTGAAGGCCAAGCCGGATAACTTGACATGAGAGTTATTTGAACTGCAGGCTGTAGGAAACTGGACGTTCGCAGACTTTCAGCAGTATGTGTTGTGAAATAGTAGAAGACAAGACTGAGAAGGGGCCCAGGAACAGCCGTTTCCTCTTATACAGCCTGGTCTTGTGACCCGACACGAGGCTCATTGCTTATCACATTTTGGGTACTTCTTACTCTGAGCTGAAACCATGTACCTGCCACCAGCTGTAAATAAGTCCCCTAGATGTTTCCCTTTGAAATAATAAAGAACAGCAAGGAGGAATGTTTTGTGGAGGCTAAACACGCCACCTTTTATAAGGTGTCTGTGTGAACGGACGTGGGTTTTCATCTGAATAAGTAAGAACTGGCACTACAGGAGTCCATAGTTTGGACTCTATCAAATATGTATGTCTCTATTGTTGACTTCAGAGTAATGTTTAATTTCATGAAGAGATGGAGCAAGTTATCAAACAATGAGCATGGAAAAAAGTAGAGTACGCTTGTAAATTCAGTAAAAGATTGTAATTTAAAGATTGCACTGCGATGCCCTTCTGCATGGGGCAAAATGCAGGCTGCACTGGGAAACTTTATTGTCATCATTGCCTAATTTTGGATGTTTGTTTTGATGCTGTGATGCTCTTTCTAATGTGTGTAATATATAAATTGTTTTTCAGGTGGTTTCTGCCGTACAGCCCAAGGGAATCAAAGTCAGCAATGATCAGAATGCAGGCAAAGAAAATAAGAGTGAAAAGGTATTTATTCCGTTCAATGCTATACCCAAGTTTTACTAAATCAAATTTTATAATAGCATGCATTATAGCTCTGTGATAAGCCCCTGCTGAAGTCGAAAATGAAATTTGAATTGTTTCCTTGAACTATCTTTGATTCAAGTAATTTTTGCCAATTTTCTGCCAAATAGAAGGCAGATTTCTGACTAATGTCCTGCGGGTCTCCCCTGGGTGCTGAAACCCTGTATTTATTGCAGCTCTTCGCTGGCATCTTTCTGGAGTACCTGCTTTGCTCCATGTGGAGGCAAATTGATTCTCTTTGTTCAGTAGAAAGAGAGAAATAATAACATGTACACAAATAACATCCTTAATGTGAGGCTGGCTGAAATTCAGCAAAATCATGTTATAAGATAATTAAATCTCCTAAGTCTCCTACATTTCCCATTGCTGTGTAAGAGAAGGAAATGACCGGGTGATCTGTAGCTGGCCAGCTAATTGTGAAGCAATTACTGCACAGGAACTTTCAAACAACTTCGCAGCAGATTTGAAAGAGAAAAAGAAAAATCTCTTTGGTCTACACCAGTGGATTTGTTTTAATCGTTGCAATAAGGGAAAAATTTAATTTCTTGGTCCCAGCCAGATTGCTCTAATGGCCTTGGTATTTTCCTGAGGGAACTGCGCTGACTGATGGGTCTAGCTCAGGTACTTGGAGGGCGTCAAAACTGGAGGAGCAGAGACAGAATTAGCGCAGACAATAACTTTTGCCCCATGCAGTTTAACATGCCAGCTACCGATACGACAAACTTTGCATTTGATCCTACTTGGTACTCCGGCGGGTGGTGGAAAACTGAGAAGGTCCCTCTCGCCTCCACAAGTTCTGGTGAGACTCCTTTCAGATCCTGTCAGATGCAGAAGCTACGAGGCTCGGTTATCCGAAAAAACCAAGGTGTTGAAGTCATGCTTTCATGCCAGCGGATAATACTTAAAACGAAGCAGTTACAATCCCCGTTTCTTGGTTTTGTTATCTATATTTCTAATCTCAAAAGCCCTCATCCTCTTGCAACGTGCTGCCTTTAATCTCCAGTGTGTTGCATTGTACAGCGTTGGGAGGTTAAAGAGGCAGCCTCATCTTTCTCAAACCTTTTTCATCTATCGGTGCTGTAAACTGGTGGGAGGAATATAGAAGAGCTTCCCTGCATAAATATGTAGCTGCTTTTTAGCTTTGAACGTCGATTCACAAAGCAGTCATGCTGTGCTGCAGGAGGGGAATCTCCGAGTTGGGAAGAGTTGCTATTAGTGGATTATTAGTCTGCATCCCTATGGGGAATCGATGGTATTTCTCTTCCAGTCTTCAAAGTATCTCAAAAGACTTTGGTTTGAAAGGAGCCACATCCAGCTGGAAAATCTGCCTGTTCCTGGATGATGAATTATCTTTTCAATACTGAAGGTTTTCTCTGATTTGTTGGTGTTTATCCTCTCCTATTGATCTGTTTTGTTTAAAAACGATCACTTGAAGCAATTCATATAAAACCACTAAAAACAATTGAGCTTCTTGTGGGCAAACCAGATATTAACGTTATTTTGGTGTTTGGCTCTGCAATCTGTGCTTCTGCCTCTGCTGGAAAGAGCTGGTTTAATAGGAAAACATGGTGTAATGTAGAGCTACTCCAGCACAATTCACTCATCTGGGTTTTCAGCGGGTCAAGAGGGACAAGAGAAGCTTGTCCCGAACCATAGCAAACTGCTGGATAAGCTTCCGCATCTCCTCTAATTTCATACAGACTTTCTAACAAATGTTTAAGGTCTTGAAAAGCCAAAGGGTCCACATTTAGACTATGAGTTCTTACTAAATTATGCTGATTTGTCATAGGCAGCTGAAGGTGGGGTTTCTGGCTGTACCTGCTCGATAATGCAGAACGTGAGGCCTCTTGCGCCTCCTGCATCTTCTGCGTTTTGCACAGTTCTACCTGCGCTGATGGCAAGAAAAGAGTGGGAGGCGTATTTGGTGTAATGTATTATATACTTTGGGGAAGCAGCTGTCACGTTTCCAAGTGCTCTTGTTATACACTCTGACTATTATTCACTCTTACTTCTATTGGATTCAATTAGTTTTATTTATTATTGTTATGCTGTCTTCAATGCAGCACTTCCCTGTAATGTTTTTTAAATGGATGGGATGATGCATCTCTTATCTCACAAAATTTTCAACATATTATAGCTTGCACTGCAGTGTGCTAGTTAGACTATTCTACACAAATTTAGGCTCAGGATTTTAGAAATCCATATGCAGGTTCGGCTTTCATTGTACGCAGTGAAAAAATTTCTTCTGGGTTTGATGTTTGGGTGTCGAGTCGTATTTCCCAGCTATAGAAGAAATTAATTACGGGCATTCTGGTTGCTCTAATGGCACACGGTACTCGGTGTTCCCTTTCTAAAGTGCATCCTGCTATTAGTAGTGGGGTTATATGGGATACAGTTGAACGTAATGTAGTGAAATCACGTAGCAAACTAAGGCACGATCCAGTTACCTGGAGCTATAAAAGCAGTTGCTCGGACGAACAAGCGCCTGTTTTCATTAGATTCAGAGCCTATTCTTTATTCCTGCTATGCGCCGCTACGTGCATCATTATAGGAGCTGCCTGTATTTATGTGAGGTAATAGAATTTTATTGTAAGTTATAATTCAAAATATCTTCTAAATTTAAGCCAAAATATAGACAAGTTGTTATGCTTAAATATTTGTAGATGCACTAAGAAGATTGACTTCTTATTTTGTATATAAAAGTTTGACTGTTGTCAGTACCAGGCAATTTTGGTGGAGAAGTGGGGTATAAGTGAAGGTTTGTTTTTAACCCTTGATTAATGTTCACTCTTTCAGGCTGATGGTGATACAAATGTATTTTGTCAACAAGTAAATGTGCATGCACAATTGTATTTCCATTTTTGGTGCTCAGTGTCACTTCTTGTTCCGATTTCTTGCATAAAAAGCCTATGCTGCAAATTTAGCGTTGCACTTTGGTGCTGTGAATGTACACACAGTGCAGTAAACAAGAGGATTTTTTTTCAATTGTGCATGGAGGTTACAAAACATGTAACTATTTGTCTTTGAATCCGTTAGAGAAAATATGGGGCTCCCCCTCCAATGAAGCTGCCACCTCCTTATAGAGCGCTGGAAAAACCACACGCAGAGGAGGCTGCCGTGGATGAAGAGGAGGATGAGGATGCTTGTGCAGAGAGTGAGTAGTGCCACAATCCTTGCATCACATTACATTTATGGAACGCAATCAGACTGTGATGAACGTATCTGCCGTTTGTTGCTTGTATTGTGGGAAGCAGAGCTCAGCGTGGCAATGACGTCTAATCCTCAACCTTACTCTTACCAAGGGCGGCTGATTTGTGACTTTTATATAGCCTTCTCTTCCCAGCGAGGCTCCTATTGCTCTTCTCTTCTGAAGACCCGTAGGAACCTGTTTATTTTCAGTCGAAAACTGAGCAATGTCTAGAGGACTTGCTTTGGCAGCGCTGTCAGCAGTGAGAGGCGGGTGTCGTGCTTTACTGCTGTAGTTGCAGTGGTAGTTGAGCAGCTGTAGGTTGAGAACCACTGTTGTATTTTCCAGAAAAGCCTGCAGGTGATTTCAGACTGTGCCGTTTGAGCAAACTATTTTCTTCTAAAAAGCAAAATCTGCCTATTTATTGTTTCAGTACCCTACTGAAAAAAGGAGCCCCCTTTTTTTGTAGCATCTTTTATGGGAAAGGTTCTGCAGTGTTCGAGTTCTTGGGTTTGCAGTAAATTACAACGATGTGCACTTTGTAGAAGAGTAGGGACCTAAAGAGCAGGATGTGGTGTAACTTGAGAGCTTCTGGCTGCGGGACTTAGATTCCAGTGTACTGCCTTGTTAATGGCAACTTTGGATAAATGGAATATTATTATCTGCAGTTTATCTTTCAATAAAATACTTAGGAATACTAAAATTGCAGTTAGGAGTCCTAAATTATTTTCTGAAATTAGTTACCTTTTTTTTTTCGCCTTACACTCTCGTGTACCAAACCAGCATAGACTTGGGGGTTTTGTTGGGGTTTGTTTTGTTTTTTGCTTTTTTTTACTACAGTGATTTTTCTCACCATCTTTTATCTTGAGGAGGTTCCATTCTGCCTCTGTGGCTTTAAGGGAAATCTGCGAGTTCTCAAATCAACTGAGATTTTTCCAGAACATCCCCGTACTGAGTTTGTCATCTCATCTGTTTGCAATACGCCACGTGGTTACTTCAAGAAGGTTTCTCAGTATTTTTGAGGGGAGTGGTAGTCAGGAGAAGTATTTGACTGCAGACTGTGGATGTTGGATTTGAATGTATCTTGAGCTTTCGAACTATTTCTGTAAACCTCCAATTGTGGCAAACTGATTTCAGCTTGTTATTAAAGTTATAATTCTCAGTTAAAGGATAAGTAGCCTGACACCTGAGTTATCTGATTAGGAGGTGCCTCAATGTGACTGCATGCTAGACCTATGTTAATACTTTGCTCAGAAATAATTTCTTATTGATGGGCTTGGTCATTTTTTAGCTGTCCCTAATGTTATTGCCAGCTGAGTCAAATAGCTGAAAAGGTAAAGCTGCTTCTGATATTAAATTCATCAATCCTACCAGATTTGACAGCAGCAAGCAGATCTATTCAGATGAATCTCCTTCTCTCTACCCTTTTTACTAACTTGAATGATTTGCAATAGCCATCTTTCCTGGGAATCTTGGAAAACCAAGATACACATTTTCCATTTTGTTCTTCACCACCTCATTTTGTTTCTTTAAAATAACAAACAGGCTAAAGGAGCTGAAACTAAGTTTGTACCTGAACCCTTGAAGTAGAAAGCATGTTAGAAATGATCTACCTGTAGTTAATGATATTAAGCACCTTGGCAGCTGTGGAATGGGCTTTTGCAGTCTCTTTTCTTGTGATCACTTGAAAAACAAAGTTTTTTCTGTAAATTCCAGTACAGTCTTGTTTGTGTGAACTATATGATGTTCATAACTTCTGTCCTGATTCTTGAGCACCTTTCCCAGAAATCCCAGTCCAGGCCAGTATTTGCCTTTTTAACATCATCCATTTGCGTGTTCACATTGGTCTATTCCTTACCCACTTGTCCTACTAAGTCTACTGCCTTTGTAACCTTAACTAATAATTTTCTGAGCTTCAGTGAACAGGTGAACTAGATTTATTGTCTTCCTTATTCAGAAGATAAGTTAACTTAAAAGGAAGAAGTGGTGTCAGCACAGGTAAATTCGCATTGTAGCTTTTCCTTCTTTCATTTATTTCCTGTAGCGCTCTGTGCCAGTAGCAAGAAAGGCCTTAGTGAGCATTTTGAGGTGGGACAGCTGCTAAATCTGTCCTCTGCTTGTGCTCCCGATGGATTTGATTTGATTTCTTAGCATTTTTATTAATACAGCTGCAGTGTCATGAACCTGCTCATCAATTTCTTTCATACTCCAGAAATACTTTATTTGCTCCGCTTGACTTTTTTTCTCCTCGTTTGTCACTTCTTTCGACCCAAGCTCTCATCTTTTGTCTCCGTGTCCTTCATCGTTCCTTATACTAAAAATGACAGCAAAGCGTCGTTAGTATTCCTGCCATACTTAGATAATTTTTCTTTCCTTTCTGTCCCATCCATACTGCCTCGCAGTCTCTATGTTTTGTCTGTTTTCCCCTTAAAGTGGCTGAATAACCTTTTAGTATTGATTGAGTTTTCCCCGTGGACTCTAAATCCACTGGCCTTTTGGCGCTGCTGCCTTTTATTTCTGCTTTTCCACCACTGCAACTGTAGCTATCATCGCTGACTTGTTGTAACAGGCATTTCTTGTGGATGTTCTCCCTTTTCAAAGGTTGTTTTTGATCCAAATAGGGTGAGTCCTTGTTGGGAATAGAACTACTAGGTAGCTCTTGGTTTAGAGAAACTCCAGATGTCCTTCATGTTTCTGTGGTTTAAAAAGTTTAAGTAAGTTCTAGGTGGTTTTTTTATCAAATATATCTTCTTGCACCCGAGACCCTTAGTTTCCAACCTGCTTCTCTTTATATTTCAATTTCATTTAAGCCATCATTACTTCCAATATTATTTTTTAAAATTCTTAGGGCTTTTGCTAGATTTTGAAGGCAAGTTAATAGCATTGCCTCTTGTGTTATTTCTTCTAGTGATGCTGTGAAATCTTTATCGTTATTCGACTCTAACCCTGTGCGATGTGGGTTTTGTTTACTCTTTGCTTTGGCTTTGCTCTTTTAAAGCTTTCAGTTTACGCTTTCAAATAGTTTTGTAAAACTTGCAGTGTGTCCATCCTACCACAAAAAAGGAGCCTTCGAAATGCTTAATCTTACAGACCTGAAAATATTATAATACGACGTGGGTTTGGAGTTTTTCCTCTCCGTGCTGGAAACGTTTCCTCCACGGCAAAGCTTATTTTGGAGGAGGTCATTTTTAGGTTTTTTAGGCCTCCTAAACCTTAAAACCATCAAATTTTGAATAGGATTTTTAATTTTGATTTTTTAAAATCAAAACAAGAGAATCTGCTAATCGACTGATGCGCACCCCGGTGCAGTGATTGCTGTGGTGAGAGGCTACGAGTCAAAAGAAGCCGAGGAAATGGAATTCCAGAGTGGTTTGTAATGGAATGTTTTGGAAGGTTTTCCTTGGGGCATTCATTAGTGCACAATTTAGATCTACTTTAGTGGTTGAGTTGCAGCAATCGTAAGTTAGATAGGAAAAAACCTTAAAAACCACTATAAGAAAACTAAAAAGACGACTGTTGAAAGAAGCCGGAATCCTTTATTTCAATTGATATTATATTTTTTAGTCACATCTTTTGTCTAGTTAGTTTACTGAGATTGATCTGGTTGGTTTCAAGTAAGTTTAAAATAATAAAAATAGATAATAATAAAAAATTGGTGGAAGGTGGCTAAGATAATGGACTAGATACTGCTGTGCTCAGACTTCCTGTCTGCAAGGATATTTAACCATATCTAATAAGGGGATAATAATGCCCCTTCCTTTTATTTTGTCTCTAGATAATGTAGAAATCAATGAAGCTCTAAGAAAGCAAAATGATTTATCTTCCTAAAATGCTTTTTGAGGAGCGGTGGTTTCTCTAGCAAAGCAAGAGATTTTAAAACTTTTCCAGTGTTTCAACTTTGCGTTCGACGTTGTGATAAATCTGTGTAGGGTGCAAATCCCCCCATCCAGGTTGGGTTGGGTTGGGGTTGCAAAAGCGCTTGGGCAGTACCAGAGGTTTTTAGCAGCTTCCATAGTGTCACTGCTATCTGTACTTAACATGAGGGGATGGTGGCTTTCCTAAATATGAAAGATTAAAAAGAAAAGGCATAGCGTTTGCTGAGACTTCAAGTATATGGGGTGTGCAAAACCAGGAGCTCCAGAAGCTCTGCTGTGGGCAAAGATGGGAAAACGATCATTGGCGCTTTGGAAAAATGCCAGAATTATTAACAATGACTGAATGAAACCAAAACCACCGGTGAATCAATAAAATTCTGACTGTTTAGAGTCTATTTTACGCAAAGCCGTGCTAAAACAAAGGAAAAACAGTTCTTAAATTGTATTTTTTGGGGGGCGGGGGATGCCCCAACGCAGTGATTTCAGGTGAGGCAGCTTGTGTAGCCAAACGCCGCCTCTCCAATAGATGTCACTGCAAGCAACAGCAAATCCGGATGATGTTCAAAGAGTTACACGTAGCCTGGAAAAACGCTCCAAGCTTTATGAAAATAAAATGTTGAAAATACAGCTATTTCCATATTTAATTTTCTGAAGTATAGTAACGAATATATTTAGTACGGTGGATTCCCAAAGCTCATGCAAGAGCTGGGATTAGACAAATAGAGCAGTGGCTTTCATTTTTTAGCGCTGCGTTAATCTCTCTTTAATATGACTCTGTACTGCTAATCTGCTTTTCCCATTCTTGTCCTGACCCCTAATTAGCTAAAACATGTCAGTTTTGTAACCGGGACGAATATCAGATCCAGAAGGGTCATATGTGCCGGGCAGACTCGCCGAGTCTTGTGCTACGTGAAAATAGATCACGATGTTCATGTTGGAGTCTGAGGTTGTGGTTTAGTTTGGGTTTTTGGTATTGGGGTGGGGGGTTTGTACTCTGTTTGTGAATCACAGCTCTCATCATCTGATGAAGTCTTGCAAAAGGAAATTACATTTTTGATGAATTAATAATAAAATCGCAGCTGGGACTTCTTGTATGTTTTACTGTGTGCTTATACATAATGCGCTGAACAGATGGCTTTGTGTGTGCTGTGATACATATTCTAAAGAAAGGACAATGAACTTTAAAAATGAACAAATTGATGGTATTAACAAAATAACTGAGTGTTTTGGGTTGTTTTAAACGTAGTGATTGGAATAGAGAATTAGTAAGGACTTCCCAAAATAACAAAGTGTGTTTATAAATTTAGAGAGAGATGTTATCTTTGCTTTTGTAATTACTAAATGATGGATTTTGAGTCTTTTCAATGCTTCAGTTCAGCACTTATTGCAGTAAAATTAATATTGCTTGATTTGGGTTTCAGCAAAATACAAGTTATGATGAAGTTTCAGTCTTTCTTGTGCTGATAATGACAGATTGGGTTTGTTTCCTGACATGAAAAACTGCAGCCAAACCCCGTGCCATGAACACATATCAGTGTTGGGAAACTGCAAGATTTGCAGCGTTGGAAAATAACCTATTTAATGAAGCTGTTTGACTAAGAGAAATTAATCTTTAACCCCTGGAGCTTGCATGAAAAGGATGCTTGGATAAATAACGTCTATTAACTGCTGCTTTGCCATGCGGTGGGTCATTAAGCACGACCGTACCTGCAGGTAACAGGGATATAAAGAAGCGTCGGAGGTGACTCGTGGTTGGGGACAGGGATGTCATTGGGATGCTGGCAGAGGCAGCCGGTGCACGAGCAGCATCGGTGGGTCAGACGTGGAAAACCAGAGATCTGCTCCTGCATCCTTCCCCAGGCTGCCAGATGGAACCGGGAGCTCGTGGGTAGCTCGAAATTAATATAATTGATGGCATCTCGTAATAGAAACAGACAGACGGTTTGCCCTTAAGGAGAGAAAAAATCTCGGGGAAAATAGGCCCAAGGTCGTCAGAAGAAAGACGAGCGCTGGGGCTGTGTCTGGTGAGGATTTGAGCTGCTCGCAGCGCTGGATTTGTCAGGAATGCAGAGCCCTTGAAGTACGTGCTGGTACAGAATGGTACAAGGGGGTTTCCCAGGTAAGGATTCACATCTCTCTCTCTATTGTGTTTCCTTCCAGCAAGTCATTTTAAGCATTTTCACTGATAATTTAGAACTAGTGAAGCGCTGGAGACAAGAAAAATAATAGCACAGATAATTTTATTTTTTTTTTCTCAGTTTGAAGCATGGATGTATAGCATGATTGCAATATTGAATGCATTTCATGTCTTTAAAATATTTTGTCTTGTGTTTGCTTATAAATCATTGTTTCTGTGTACATTGGTGTTCGGCATTCTTTTCTTATATACAAATCTGACGTGAGCACGCAGTGCTTGAAGTATAAGAATTCCTAGCATTAAATTTCTTGCTATATAGAATAATCTACGCTTCCATAACTGTTATTGTAATGTAGAGACAGATGGCTGAATTTTCTTCACTTTGCTTGTTAAGGATGTGTTAGGTAAATGTTTTTAGACTAAAATAAAAAGCTGCTGGGGAATCTAAACTGAATATTCAGCATTTTCATGGTATAAGGAGGCAAAACAAGAATAAAGCAATGTGATAGTGAACAAATGAGCTATTTACAGTGAAGGATAATCTAATCTTTAAATATTGCCTTAGATTGCATTTGTTCTTCGGTATGATCTTTTCTTCCAGCACAAGCCAGGTATCCAGAGAACAGCATTAAAATTCTAGGCATGAAATATACTGATTTGATGTTTTGAGGTTATTACATTGTGTAAGGCACAGTGCAGGTGGCTCCTGTTGTTCGGGATCTTTGATCTGACTCAGGTGTTACAGATAAGTAATTTCATATAACTTACAGATAGAAGATAATGTCTGCGGTATGAATCTGCATACGCAGATATCACTGTACAAACTTGCTAGGAGAGCATAATACAAGTAGATTTATTGCTCTCATTGAAAAGCACTTAATATCACTGCAGTGACTTGCAACTAAAAATATGTAAAAAGGATGTCATTATTTAAATAAATAAAGAAAACAGTAGCCTATAAAAGGTGGTTTATATTCTTGATTTTTAGGCAGGAAGATATGTTTTGTCATTACCATCGTAAATGATGTTGCTCCACTGCACAAAAAAAAGGATAAAAAAATGAAACTCTGCTGTGCATCGTGTCTTGTCCAGACTAGCACAGCATTGCTGTTAGTTAGAATACAGAATAGATTATTTGCATAATAGCTCTGTTCCAAAATGGTCTACTTGGTTTAAACAGTAGGTGCTGCAAATATATAGTGGAAGTAAGCCTCTACCAGAAGGGAAAGTAAAAATGTTAAATGACAATCGTTTTATTCTTTACAGATGTTACCTAGTTTTCCATAGTGTTACAGTAATTGAGACAGCTGCCCAGAATAACTTCTTTAACTGTTTAAGAAAGTTGAAGTTATCTTTTGCTCCTCAATCTTAAGAGTTGATTCTCCCTTATTCCATGTAGTGGCTCAGGGGCGAGTCATCAATTTACCTTCTGCTTTGAGCAGGGACGTAATTGCTCTTTATCAGGACCGTCGGCATTTAAAGAACAATATGGAATATTTATCTGCAGGTAGGCCAGCTATAATACATGGTGACAGACTATTAAAAAATTGCTTTGTGCCTCGTAGTGGCCACATGCATGTTGAAAACTACTTGCAAATACATGGTGACAGACTATTAAACATGTACACATATGCATATGTGTGTGTGTATGAAAGACTGTTATCTGCGTCAGATTAACATCTTTTATCAGCAAATTCAAAATACTTTTGCCGTATTGAAATTAGAAGAGATGCTGTGGCAACTGGCTAAAGGGCAGGTAGTGCTTTCTGCTACCCCAGAGGTATTAATGAACCTTTTATTATTAGCGTAACGATGGGCATGTCTGCTTCATCAGTGCTTAGAGATCATGGCTTGTGCTTCTCTGTCTCTGCTTCCCAAAAAAAGGAGTTATTAGAGGAAATATTAAAGCATTGAGCTTTTGAGGATCATCAAGGAAACAGCAAATTTCTGCTGCTGTGAATGTAAAAAGTGCACGTGTGTGTGCACGTGTGCTGGGCAGAGGGGGAGCGGGGGGCAGAGGAGCATCGTCCCCCAAAACGGGGGATGCTGGGCTGTGCTGGCCCCTCTGCAGAGAGCCCATGGCCACCGTGCCCAATCTGCCATGGCTCCGGTGAGCACCTCCATCCACACATGGCAAGGTGAGGGAGAAAGGGGAGCAAAGCTGGGTAATGGGGTTTGTGAGTTAGAACATGCAACGGGAGAACGGGGCAGGTAAGGAGAGTGTCTGGGGTCTCGGTCTGGGGGAAGGAGAAGGTTTAGGTGCGGAGCAGGACCCTGCTCTTTGTGTCTTCGCACCCCCAGGCCAGCACAGAGCCAGGAGCCGCCGGCGGCCAACAGCAGGAGCTGAGCGAGCTAAACTGGGGGATTCCTGCTCAGGTCATGAGCGTACGACTGCCAGGGGACAGAGCTACAGGTGAATTACATATGCTGTCTATAGCCAGGCGTGGTAAACCTTGACTTCATCAGACCATTTTGTGATCAGTCGGTAGATACTAAACACCTTTAACAGTTGTTTTGTTTTGGTTTTAATGCTTTCGGTATTATTTTTATATTTTTAGATAAGCATTCTTTGTATTTCGTATATGATATTTACTTTCAGATGGGTTTTGTATCCCTTAACCGAAAACAGAGTGCATTGGCTATCACGTGCTTGTAAATACATGTTTTACCTGCGATTTCAGGTGAGCTTAAGTAGCGTTTTTTGACATGTACGTGTTATGTGGTATACTGAGCCAAGTCCTCTCTAAAGTGAGGTGAGAAGTCATCATTTCCATGGTGTGATAGCCCTGGGAATATCACGAGATATTCAACATAAGTTCTCTTAATGGGCTGTTACTTAGAGCTGAACCACTTAACTAAATCAGGAGGAATTCAGATGGAAGTACCAGAGTATGAAAGCACAAGGCATTTGTTTGTGTGCCCACATACACGTGGAGCTTGTGCTTGGGAGAGCAGCGAGGGATTGTAGCATCCAAATGGTTCTTAAAGTCTCCAGCCCTCCAGGTGCTCTGGGACTAAACAGCGAGCAGCAGCGTTTGCTGTGCCTTAAACCAGCAAAGTGTATCCTGTGCTACTACAGCGTGTAATGACCCCGAAAATTGTCCGGTCTGGTGAAGCCGTGACTGATCCGTAACGCGTCACCGGGGCCGCTCAGCCGCAGCGGATCGAGGTTCCCTCGGTGCTGGACCCTCCTGCTCACCTGCGACCTGCACCTTCAAATCGGGACGTTTTGCTGTGCTGAATTGTAATCGTAATGCAAACTGAACCAGAAACTTTCTGGTTTGGCTGTACTTTCCTCCGTTTTGTAAGCTGTTACTCTCTGTAGGGATATGACGGGTTATTTGAGGGATAGCACAGTATCGTTTTGTTGTGTATCGTTAATGTGTTCAAACAGACAATGCAGTAATTTTACAGCAAGAGCTCGTTTCAGGATTGAGCTGTTAGAAATATAGGAGATGTGATTTTTGACATACTGTTTTTCCAGGGAAGAAAGACATTAAGTGAACAGTGAACAGCCTAGCAGTGTGGTGTGCAGTGAGGTATTGCTGAAGGGAGAAGAGTGGAAGGAGAAAAGATGAGATGAGACTGGTCTGTGATGGACAAGGGAGTAAGGTATGCAAGGGTGAGCACGGGCAGCTATGAGCGAGGGCCAAGAAAGAGGTTGAAAGGGATTTTGTGAGGAATGCAGAGTTGAGCGAAGCCTTTCGGGGACGGAAGGATGCGATCGTTCTTTTGTGTGTGCAGGAGGCACGCTGTGGCGTTGCAGACGCGAGGGACTTGCCCGGTGACAGGCGTCGGGGCGAGCGCTGGCTCGGGCAGAGCGGCGGGACCGCGGCAGCTGCTCTTGGCATCGGCGCGAACCGCGGGCCGGCCCTTTCGGCGGCCCTGGACGGGTCCGCACAGCAGCCAGTTGGTAGGGTACATCTGCTCCGGCCCGGCCTCCCCGTCCCTCGACAGCCGCGTGTTGGCAGAGCTTCCCCTTCTCCTGTCTGGCTGATTTCCGTGCTCCGCTCGGGGAGCCACAGAAAAGAGGTTTTGAAGGGAGGACAGAGGAACCCGTTGGGTTCTCCCTGGGCTGCCGCCAGCCAGGACTTGAGTGCGGACTTGGGAAGAGTTTAATGAGTACTTGTGTGAGTAGTGCAGCTAACGAAGGTGGATTCCGACAGATTTGTGTCTCCTCTTTGACTGACGTGGGTGTCGAGGAAGGTGTGAGCTCCGATTTAAGCTTTTCCTGCGGCTGGAGAGTTTCTGAGGGCTTTCTCTCCTATCAATTCTTTGGTGCTTTAATAAAGTGTGATCTCGCACCGAAGCCTTTCCCCCAGTCAGCGTATTTATCAGGTTTCTCTCCTCTGCACGGCTGCCTGTTTTCATGAACCTTTTATAGTTCCTTTGAGACCCCCTGGTCCACCATCAGATTTGCTTCAAATTGGCCATCAGGTTCAAAAGTTTTGGGGCAGGAGCTTGGATTGCACAGGGTGTGATTGCATAAGCTTTGTTCCTACAGGAAAACAGAATAAAATGATTTACCATATTAGAATTAAGCTTCATTTATATTAAGAGATTAAAATATAATTAATAAACGCTGGGGCGTAACCCCCGGACTGCAGTTTGGAAGAGCTGGCATCTCTTCTGGTTTTGTTACCGTCTGTTGGGTGTCTTGGTCAGCCATCTGTTGGAAGACACACAAAGCATCTTGAGCCATGCCACAGTTTCTAGGGGTTAGATGACTATTTAAATTAAAAAGAAAAAAAAATAAAACAGGATCCATGGAGTTCCAGCTTGCCCAAAAGACAGTGTTTATTCCTGAGGAGCAAGTCTTGAATGTACCTGAATCATCCATTTGAAGGCTAAATTCCCCAAGAGAAAAAAAAATCCATTAAATATCAACCCAAAATAATTACAGTAGAAACTACCATACCCCACTCTTATTTTTCCCTTAATCATTTGTTTTTTAACTTTCACTTAGTTGATTTCTTCCTCCAGCCAGGGTGGAAAAGTAGGTCTATTTAATATAGGGAAGTTTATCCGTTTAGCTCTTCCTCTCGAATAAATCCTTGGAGACGGATTTCTTTTGCCAGAAGGAAAAGAGAGAGCGCTTGACGTATTGCAAGTCTCCGCAATACACATACATCATCAATTTCCTGACTGTAATTGTGCTCATCTAAAAAATGCCCAAAGCTTAATGCATTAATACCTTTATTTCATTAAATACATTAAATACAAGTTATTTGTTACCTAATAACGTATTTTGAAACTAAAAAAAAAATACGTTAAAATACTCTTTTCACTTGTTTGTGATTCTTTTTTCCTTCTGCAGAGAAATTAATGCCTTGGTTATCATGTCTTATTTGAAATGTGCTATAAAGTGTCTGACCCTAATCATAGAATCATCCTGAGTTGGACATTCTAATCGCTTCATTTTACTCTTTGTGGAAGAGAAAACAGGGCTGCCAGACTTTGTCCTTTGGAGAGATTAAAAACAATCAGAACAGAATTTCTGATACAAAATGTTGTTTTATTTAATCAAATCTGTCAAGTTTTATGGTGTCATAAGTGCAGCGTAAACTTGATTAACTTCTTGAATAGACTCTCAAGACAGCTGATTAAATAAGATGTATGGCTTATTTAGGGAGAGTATACACAACCATTTTAGGATTTCGCTGTGATATTACATGGGGATTTTTGTGGGGATCCCCCTGCGTCGCCCGATGGAAAAAGCAAATGGCATTTGGCTGTGTAAATGCAAGAGTTGCCATCACACTAATATCTGTGTTCTTATTAGCACAGCGTCCATACTTGTTTTCGATTTATATCACATAATACAATTTAATCTTATTCCAGGTAATAAACCCTTGCTTTCTCATATTAAGAAGAGGCATTCGAGTTAATTCTTTCTTTGGTTGATACCTTTTTCTTTTGGAATAATAGCACTAATCAAACGGTATGTTTTCAGCCTGGAAGTTTGCGTTGTAGTTGTTTTACCATATGAGAAGTGTTTCCTTTGTCATCCTCCTCTCATGTTCTGCTGTTTCTCAGGCAGGTGTTTCTGTACTGGGTGCTTGTTGCGTTTGTTCAACTTGCCATGGACCAGAACCCCCAGATCCCTCTCTGCAGAGCTGCTTTCCAGCCTCTTGTTCCCCAGTCCCATTAAAGAGGGTTGGATTTCTGATGGGTTGGTGACCTGCACAGGCTCACGGAGGAGTCTGAGGAGCACGCAAGCTGACTGGAATAGAAGAGGGAGGACGTTCTCTTTAAGCTGCACTTTGCTTGGGACTTCTCATGGGCTAAACCCATGCTCTAAAATCAGGGTGCTGAGCTGTGGGTCCGTTTCTTTCATCCTGACTTCCATAAGGCTGGGAAAGGTCTTCACTTGGGCAAAGAGCTTGAGCTGAGGCCTCAGCGATGAAGTGGACAAAGCAAAGGATGAGGAGGTGGGAGCTGCGCAAATCCTGCTCAGCACAACACTGTCGGCTGGACCAGGCAGCTGAGAAACCAAAACACGTGATGGGGAGCTGCAGTTTGGGGTCGTGGTGAAGATGGGACTGTAGCTATGCACCAGAACTTGCTTTTGGCTGAGTCTTGTAGATCGGTGACTGGCTTGGGAACGGGATCCTGTGGATTCATGTTACCGGAGATTGCCGGTAGAACTCTCGTAATCATGAGAGAGCCGAGTTGTGTACCAGAAACCTCGTTTGGAGATGTGGGATTAGGTCTCTTGTCTTCTGAGCTGCAGGTCTCTCTTGGGCTCAAAGCCAGCAGTGGTGGCTCTGCCAGGAGCTTGTGTATCTGTTTTACATGTAATACTATGATTAATATGTTAGACATCATAAATGAAATATACACATCATAGCTGAAGATATGGAAAGGTCCAGTAGAATGATTATTATTGGGGTTTTATTAATAGAAGAGGCTTTCGAGTGAAATTATAAATATGTATTTGTTTTGTTCTTAGGCACAGAAGTCAGTAGTCTGCAGCATTGCCAGGTGTTGCAGTCATTTTTCATTTTCATCTTTCATTTTACCTCAGCAATCAAAGGCAAGCCACGACATTGGGAAACTCAGGTTTATACTTAAACAACCAAAGCCTGTAAGCATTGCTTGGTGTTATAAAAACCTTCAAAAGGACTCAAGCGCAATTTGATAGCTCAAAAACTGTGACCTAGAACCAACCCAGACTTCCTAAAAGTCGACAGATAGTTTGTAAGTTGTTGAGGAGCTGTAATCAGTATGATGAATGACAAACCGGGTATGAAGCTAGGAAAATACGGATTCTGTATAGCTGCCTAACTTAACAACCAAACAAGCAATACTGAACAGTGCTGTGGGGTCTGTTCTATAAGTGGAATATGCTCTGTCACCTTATGTCCTCTAAAAGCTGGATACGCATCTTTTTGAATATTAAGCTGCTTTTGAAATTTAAATTGGATTTGCACTTAATTTAAATCAAACATTTTCTGCTTTTAACATGCGTTGTAAGTTTTAAACGGCAATCTGCGTAAAGATCTGAGCATATTCTGAACTGTTAGCGTAATTTAAGTAGCAAAACTATTCAGGAAATGTGTGTGCGCACCCAGAGAATTGAGAGAAATCAGGACCCAGAACTGACTGTAGTAAAAAGTGAGTTTTGATTTTTCCTTCAGCTGCCTGAAACAAAGACCTATTCTCTCTACGGCTTATTCACCTAATTGAGTGGAAATGAAAATAGCTTATTAAACTTGAACAACTTATTAGGAGCTGAAAAAGGATGTTTTTCTTTTTTGGGGTCTGTGAAGAAAAACTCGGAGTGTGAAGTTGAGAGTTGTCAGTTAGAAAATGATGGAAGTGTTTGTGGCCATGGTGTGATGGCAAACCCTCCTCCGAGGTCACTTTGTCGTTAACTGGGTGTTCATGAAGGCCCAAAGACAGACAAAATGAAATCTTCGACCAAGTGGAAATGAGACCATTTAAAAATGGTTTTGGTCACCATAGAACCTCCATTATCTCCTGTGAGAATAACAATGCTTTTGTTTAATATTCCGGTTTTAAGTGAAAACATTTAAATAGAAACGTTTTTCTTATATCAGTTGCAATTGGCGTATTTGTATGCAATATTTTTAATACAAAGCTGTTGATTATATTTTAAGTGCATTCCAATTTCTGTCCAAATACAAACACTCTGTATTGTTAGGAAAAATATATAGTATATAAGAAATGTTTTTCACAATATCTGACATATGAGGTAAATCTCGAGCATTTCAACAGATTAATAGTAGATTTTATATTTCCTTAAATATTTATGTAGCATTTTATCCCCACAGTTGACCTAGAGAAGGAACATACAATATAAATACAATATTTTGTCACAGGTGAATCTATTTTTTAAGTGACTAACTAGTTACAATTAATCATTAGCAAAATAACTAAAAACTAATGAAGAATTTTAACCCTGTTTAATATTTTTAAGATCACCATTGAATTAAATCACAACTAAAGCAGCTGATCACGGTCTGTCTTCCCTGGTTCTTCTTGCTGTTCAGACTTGCACTGTGTTTTCTAACATAGCTCTGTGGGTATTTTCCTGGGCTTGACAGTCCCAGGGGACTCATCCAATGCTAATCTTTTCTAATTGCCATCACAGCATATTTAAAATTCGCTGTCCAAGCAAATTTAAACTACTGTACCAGGGTATTTTTTTTAATTCAAAAATTTAATTTAGTCTTTGTCGGGTCACACTGATTTTTAAAATATCTCGGTTGCGTTGCAAGGCTGTGCTGCTATGGCAAAGCAAGCGACCGCGTTAGGTTGGGACATTCTTCCTTCTGTCTCCTCCCCACCATCTCTTATCCCAAGTATCATTTCTTCAACTCCCATAAGCAGGTCCTTCATCTTTTTTATTTTAATGGCTTGTTAGTGCAGCTGTTTTGGGGTTTATTTCAAGCTTCATGGTTTTTTGTCTATGTTTCAATTCTCCTGGAGCCCTTCTTTTAAGAGATTTCATTAGATCTTTCCACTCATCAGTACAGGTTATATTTGCTGGTCAGAAGTCTTTAAGTCCGAAGTCTCCCCGTTTTCTCCTCCCATGCCTCTCTAGATGGAAGAGGTTCAGGGTTCTTAAATTAAGAATGAATCCCCATGTGACAAATGCCTCATTACTCTGTTTTCTGGAGGTGGCCTCTGTGCTGCCTTTCACAGTTACTTATCACTGGGAACGTTGGCACTTGGGCCCATAAAAGCCTTCGTTAGGTAACAAACTTTCAGTTTTTGACAATAGTCTGATGCCGTTCTCTTTAATTAGACCCAGTGCAGGAAGATTCCAAGATAATGACTCTGCCAGTGGCTTTGTGGGAACATCATTATTTAAAGATGAAACACTGTCAGATCAAGTTACACTGTATTACTGTCAAGGGAGGAAGAATTTAAATGTTCACAATATTCATTTGTTCGTGTTGAGACCAAGCAGAAAAGAAATAGATTATAGAGTTATGAGTTCCCCAATATTCTTTGTTCAGTCTCAGACATCCTTGCTCATCCATCAAATCAAAGAGCAGCTTTCAAATATAAACGTAAGGAATGGATTTTAGTTCCTGGCAGAGCAATGGGAGCAGAAGCAACCCAGAAAACCTGCTTCTACCAGAAAGAATAGCTTGGGAAAGACATTTCTATCTCAATTGTGAAATTATTTTTCTTTTTTTTCTCTCCAAAACTGCGTTGTAAAATGGGTCATTAAAACATCATCTGTCATAGCATCTGGGCATCTGATTGCGTGCGCACATGGTGCGTCCTCCCAGACCAGCCCGACGTCTCGCTGGGCACCTCGGTGCCAGGTGATCGCCTGACACAAGAGCAGGGTGCATTTGGAGCTATTTCAAATTTCCGTGCGACTTTGCAGATGGGAATCGGTATTTTTCTAATGTTCTCGCACTGATAACATGTCCTGGCTCTCCGGAGAACCGTGTTGGGCCTCAGCAGAGCAGAGCGAGGCGCCTTCCCCCTGGCAGATCCGGCATGCGTGAGCCCGGTGGGGTAAGAACTGAGCCTTCACCACCGAGTGGGCTGGGGAGCTCTGAAGGCAGCAGTATTTCGGCCTTAGATGTCTTCTACTGTATGGTACAACATAATATAATGCAATACTACAGAGCATTTTTGGTGACATGTTTCTCAGTCACTTTTTCAGCAGCTTAGAAGTGAGGCCTACAGTAGCAGGCTTTTGAGGCTGCCCCATATTTTAAGGACCTAATTAGTTCAGAATGCCTTCAGTTGGGCCTTTTGTGGGCCAGACATCAACCATGATATGATATGTTTTTAAAAACAACCGTTTCTATCCTCATAGAGGATTTTATCAAAAGAAAAATGTCCTTTTTTTTTTTTTTTGCTATTTGACAGTATTTAATCAACTAGTGGCAGTATGATGCTGCAGCAGTAGCCCATTTTGTGTCTCCTACCTAGAGGAAACGACCAGTTGATCAGTCCTGGGGTACCAGGCAAGAAACACTTGGGCAGCTTTTCCCAGTTCTTACCTCCAAAACAGCTGTGGGATGTTCAGCTGGTGCAGAGGCCCCCGGAGCTCAGCGTCGCTGAGGAAACCCTGATGAGGGTTAATGCGTCATTTGAAAGGCAAATGACTGGAAGTATTGTCTGCAGGGGATGGCAGATCCCCGTATAATCAGCAATTATTAGCATCGGGATGCTTTGCTTAGCACACTTTCGCTACATCTCCTTTTAAAAGTGTTAAAGATCTCAGATATCGGTATGAATAGACTCGTCACGTCCTTGTCGTCTAATTAAAAAAGAAAAACATACAATATGCTTTCCTCAGAGAACTTAAATGTTGTGTAACAGAACTGCAGCTTTAGAATGCAGCTTTGGGCCTGAAATAAGGAAAAAATTGTTGGCAAGAGCTCCATTTGTTCAAAACGTTGATGTGAGATGGTGCAAGCGTTGGAGATGCTCCTTGATGTTACAGGCTGCAGTTACCCTGGTTTTCAGCCAGGGCTAAATGTGGCTTTTCTCTCTGCTGTTGTCTTCAAGTGTGAGAATTCCTTGATTGTCAGAAGAAAAAAATTGATAATAACTGTTTCTAAATGTCACCTGCTCACAGGAACGAAATGAAATGGTACTTGAAGTGGGTTGTGGAGTCTCTCATTATACCCGGCTTCCTGGATTAGGTAAAAATCGCTAGCAGAAATCTTTACCTTCTGCTGTAGGAAGGGTGATGTGAGGGACAAGTGGGATTTAAGGAAAGCGTTGGAGGAAAAGGAAAGTTTTTCTTGTATGAGCTGAGAAGCTGCTGCAGGAGAGGAGCCAGATGGAATGGGAGCCTGAGCTGCAGGGAGCAGTTAGAAGGGAAGAAACTTGGAGATCCCAAATGATGGCTTGAATCCTTCATACGTCAAAAAAAAACAAAAGAAGAAAAGGGTCTTCAGGTTCGGGTAAGAATATTGTCTCAGGAGAGTTTGACGCATGTTTCTTTTTCGTGAGTTGTATTTGTGAGAGTGGCACCTTGTGCTTGCTTTCTGCCTCGTGTATTTAAAAGTAATGCTCCAATATTTTGGCTCCACGGTATTTTGGGGAGGAAGGGGAGAGATGGAGCCATGGAGCTCTGTGTTTTTTCCTTCCTTCTATATGACAGACTTGGGCTTGGGGTGAGAGCATTAGCTGAAGTGTACCAAAGAGTAATAGAAACCGCTGGGTTTTATTTTTCCTCTGCAAATGGCTTCGAAACAGTGTACGTGAAGCACAGCGTTACGGAAGGGATGGTGTGGCTGGAGGTTGTAGGAGATGCTGAGTTTCTGGCTCAGGTGGGGATCCCACCACAGGGATGCTCCCTGCCCACAGGTTTGGGGAAAACAGCATTAGGACTGATCAGAACACAATCTCTGGTTCTTCCATTTAAACTTGCCAGTTTTGAACGCAACCGCCCCGTTTTTCTCATGCATGCTGATCACTGAGAGAAGAATAGAAATGATTTTATGGGATTTAAGAAAGCATTACAGAAATTCTCTCTATTTATTGGTTTAAAGCTTATGAAAACAGACAAGTGCACTGCTTTTGAGATAACGTTTGAAGATCTGCCTGCCTCCTTGGAGCTGAATAGAGGGCTAATGGGAAGATTAGAACAATAAGCTTATTATATTATTAGTAGTGAGAGAATTCTAAACCCCATTTGTTCAGTTATGGCCCCTTCAATATGCTTATTTAGGTTCTTGTAAATTGTGATCAGTAAATTAGACGTACTGCCCTCATAGCTCCAGGGTTAGCTTTCAAGGGACTTCCTACATTTTTTTTTTAATATTTATAGTAAAATCAAGAAGGGAATTAGTCGTTTGATATGCAAGGTTGGCTCTGTGTAGTGGATGCTGGCTGCATTCTGATATCTATCGCTACCAAATGAAAAACTGGTTGTGATGCTGCAGCGCTGCTGTCTGAGCAGAGTAATCTCCGAAAAGGCTGAGACTGTAACCGCGTTATGTGCTGTGTGATAAAAATGGTGACTAACACCATTAAAATGAACACAGGCTGGGAAATGAGACCGCTGTAAAGTCTCCAAAATCCAGCATATGTTGCTAATAGTTATCTGAGGTAACACAAGAGGGATGTAAAATCCTCAGTATCACCTTCCCTGTACAAATATCGTCTGTCATTTCTTTCTGTGGTGTTTTTTTCCTCCTTTCTTTTCTCAGTGTTTTGCCTTGACAGTTTAAATGTTGAGCATTTGGTGCTAAACCCTATCACCTAGCTGAGTCATCCAGAGCTTGTTCTTTCTTCTTTTTACCTTTCTAGATGAGCTCTAATTTGCATCTACGCAGAGACACCATTTCCAAAAGAAACACCTCTTCCCTTTCAGCTCATTGAACTGGAGATTTCAGCGTGTTTGGGAAACAGGGTCTCCAGCCCTTTCCAAATGCTTTATATATCTTTGTAATTTAAAGAGCTTTTTGCCTTCCTGAGGAGTGGTGTCTGTTTTTTCCATGCAGATAAATTGTGTATTTGTTGCGGTACTTGATCATGCAAACTCCAATATCCTGACCATATTGTCTCCATTTATTTCTTTTATCTCTCTGTTTAATATAATAGGAATAGGGGCTGAAGCAGGGAAACATATGCAGCAGCATAATAGTATATTGTTTGAAAGCAGTTGTCTTCCATTTCCAGGGTTTCTCTTTGAAATGTAATTGTCTGCTAATATAACGGGGAGATAATACTGCAGGAGGGATCCCCACAGCATATACTTGTGCTTTCAGTTCACCTTACATCTGTATAGTATTTTTCAAAGAAACCAGATGCAACCTAAACCAGCTAAATGTATTTGAGATACGTTTGCAGAAGTTGTGGCAGGCACGTTGTCACCGAATGTGGAAACAACTCCAAGTAGTGCCAAAAACAAGAAGTGCCGTGTCCCATGTGTAATGCAGCAACAACAGAATTACAATTGCCTCGTGTAAAGTATCTGGTAATGAAGGCAGATAATGGAATTCTTTGCAAAAGCAGATGCTTACTGGCTCCCCAATGCTAGGCAGAGAACTGAAAAGTGATACCAGCTGGAGGGGAGAAAAAACAGCTGAAAAAGGCATTAAGAAGAAGATGCCTTAGATGCACGTTTGTTTAAGCAGTAAATACTTGTTTAAAATAATCTTATGAGATTCTTATTAAGAGGCAAACTGAGAATACGATTGCAGTGTGATAGGAAGTCAGCTGGATGCCCAGAGGGTGTTTGTGTGCAGATTGGCTGAGTAACGCAAGGACGCCGCTGGGAATAGCGCGTTATCATTTGCACTGGGAATAGCGCGTTATCATTTACGCTGGCTGGCGAGGACGGCCCGGGGAAGGTTTAATTGCAGGAGGTGGAGCTGGTGAGAGCCAGAACCTTCTGTTGCTCCGAGAGGAGGCAGCCGGAACTGCGAAGTGAGGCTCCATTGGAAAAGCAGGAGTATCTCTGTTGTCCCTACACATGTGAGTATGTACGCAGAGGCTCGTGTGCCCTCCCACCAGGCTGGAAACGGCGCTCGGCACATGGCATCTTCACAGTTTCCTCCGTAGTCACCTGCTGCTTCACTCCGGTCACCTCCATAGCCGCTTCATAAATGGATGTGATGCTTTAACGAAGCGCTTAGTCCACACGAGAGGTTTCAGTCTGGTTTAAATACGGATTTTTTTCAAACGAAAGCGTGCAGCAGGGAAAACCCTTTAAAAGAAAAAAATGAAAAGAACCACACGACCCTCTTAACACATAAAGCAACTTGATGACCCCTGGAGTTGGTCTCTGTTTTTTGCTGAGATACATTTTTCTTACACAAAGAGTTATTTCCGCAGTGGGGATGACTGGAGGAGCTGGAGCGCTGACCTGGCCATCGTCTCACCAGGTTTCCACTCCTGGCCCAGTTCAGGCAGACAAGAAACTCTCGCTGGGCTCTGGTTCATCCCAGGCGATTGCCCTAACTACTCATTTTTGAAGGAATAAAATTTCCTTTTGGTTTCAGCCCGGGATGGAACGGGAACACACACATTCTTCTGAACAGCTGACACTTTTCCCACGTGAGAAAACAGTTTGTGCTGCTGCGTTGGGAGGAAACGCTGCAGTTTACAGACTTAGTGATGCAGAGAACCTGGGGAGGCAGGGGGTGTGATGAGAGGCTGGAGCGAGGTGTCCACGTGCAGTGTCCCGGAGCTGCTCCTGCGCCAGGCTCGTATTGGGGAATTTCAAGGACTTTTACTAACAAGCAAGAAACAAGTTTTGGAGCCATCTCTGAAGATGCGCAGCTTCATCCATACGGCGTTTAGTGTTTTCCCCTTGTCCCTTCGCCTCCTTTCTCCGCGTCCCAGTCCGTGTTGCTACAAACCTGCTTTAGACGTGCACTTCGTTCCTCGCAAATGGAAGTGAGATGTCTTGTCCCTGTAAAACCAGCAATGGAAGAAGCTGTGGCAGAGCAGGGATCAGTCAGCAGCACCATCCAGAGCCCTGATCCTTTGCTTAATCCACAAGAAATCCCTTTTCTGCTTATGGCCTGCTCTTAATATTCTTACAGCTGGGATCCGCTGCAGCTGCCTGCTGCGCTGTAATGAGTTGTTTGTCTAATTGCGCTGGGCAGAAAATGTCTTAATGCTCTTCAGGTCTGGACTTCACTTAATGGGAAAAGCACATTAAACCTCAGCGGTGTGAATAAAGCGCTGCGTATGTGCTTGCGTGTGCTGCACTTTCAGAAGCGCTGTTTTCGAGACCTTTCCTCGCTTGCTGTTTTTCAGCAGGAGGTATCCTGCATACTAAGCATAAAAAAACCCCCCACTTTCCAAATTCAAGTAGCTAATCACACCTCTAATTACGTTTTGACCCCATTAGGTAAGAAATATATTAAAGAACTGTGCGGCTACACGGATTACCATTTAATGCAGCTATACGTATTTTTGGCACCTAATTGATAGTAACAAATGAGTTTTCTGATTTTTTATGATGTTCTGATTCTGTGCAGACCTCTGTCGGGCTTTACAGCTTTCCAGGGATAACATCTCGCCCTTAACATGCACTCCCAGGATTTTAGGCCCAGGCTCCAGGCCTGTAAATACAGCGATGGGAGAGCTGGTTCTTGGCGACGTTGCTCTGGGTGTAGATGATGCTCTTGGGTACATCGGGGGTTGGAGGCAGGAGAAAGGGCCCTCGGAGAGGAGACCAACTGGGATTGAGCCGTTTGGCTTGTTCACAGGGGCTGTGGAAGGAACAACTCCACTTCATCTTTCTGCTTTATAGTTTTTTATTCACTTTTTAGTTGCTTCCTTCTCGCCTTCCCCAGCTCTGTCCCCTCTTCCTTGTTGTCATGGGAACATTCACTACAGCGGTTAAATCATACTATTAAAATACGCTTCCCCAGTAGAATGGTAGTAGCTAATATTGATCTACCTACTGCTGCTGACTCAGGGATATGGCTCAACGTATAATATCTCTTATTTCTCTTCTCAATGCATAATGCAGCAGTTTCTTTCACCTTGGGCTCTGTATAAAGGTGACATCCAGCCACAGCAAAATACCTTGACTTGCTGGTTTTTAATGTGTGGCCCAGCTGAAGCATTGGATGCAGGTGGTGGTAGGAAGGTGGCTTTAAAAATCCGTCAGGGACAATCAGACAGAAACAAAAAAATTACCCTTGCTGAGACCGACCCTCGCAGCAACAGTTCCAGATGTTTGCATGTCAGTGGTGAAAAAACGTTCAGATTAAACCATCAGCATCCACAGACATGCAGCGTGCTCCCAATAACTTAAGTATATTACGCTCTGTCACAGAGATGGTTGAAATGTAGATAGAAGACAAATAACTACCTTAATATCAAGTGAGGCTGCGTTTAAAAATGGAATCAATCATATACATCGTCACTGCCATCTGCTTTGAGTGATCATCTGCACAGGAGCATATCATGTTAAGCAGAGCATGAGAGGCATATTCCTGAGTCACCAGGAAGAAGCAAAGGATTCCACCTCGAGATGTGAGTTTGCAGTAGGTTTGCAACATAAGCGTTTCAGTTTCCCACAGGGGTTAATTAACCAGCTCTGACTTTATGAGAGTTTCCTGAAGTTGATAGGTTTTTGTAAGGTAGGATTGAGGCGCCTCTGGAATGCCCTTGTTTACCCGCTTCTCGAAAAAACATTGGTTTAGAACCAGCCTGTTGTGCAAGTAATTAAAATAGTGCAGTTTTGATGTGAATAGTATTTGCAGATGATGCCACTTTTTGCTGTGTGAGTGATACAGGCACAGCAAATGGTATTTTAGAGTCTGTGCTGGAAAGAGTAAATTCTGAAAAGCCATCAATTTCTAGCTTATTTGTATGTGTTCCTGAACATACGCATGCAAGTTATTTTATGTTGTAACTCATCTCATGTTTGATCTTTCTAGAAAAAATCAGACAAAGATATGCAGATCTACCAGGAGAGTTGCACATCATTGAGCTCGAGAAAGACAAAAATGGGCTCGGACTGAGTCTTGCTGGCAACAAGGACCGTTCTCGTATGAGCATCTTCGTAGTTGGTATCAACCCAGATGGACCAGCGGGACGAGATGGGAGGATGCACATTGGCGATGAACTTTTAGAGGTTGGTGTTTCCTTTAACTACTAAGCAGTGTTTGTATGGAGAGAGGGAGAGGCATATGTGAAGCCATCGTTCGGACCTTAAATAAAGCCTGCAAATGGAATGAGGTGGCTGAGGCAAGGAGCTGCGCTGATTTATGCCAGCTGAGAACTTGGCCTTTGGCAGGTAAATGTGTTTTCAGTGAAATAAAAATCATTGGCCTGTGAAGACTGATGTCTTGTCTGTGAAGTCTGTGCTCTCAGCATGTTCACAAGCTACGCGTAGGGAGGGACTGCTGAAAGGCAGGAGGGGACAGTAAATCTGTCCTTGGAGTGCATATGTGGTTTCACAGAGAAATTCACACCTTACCTTAAAAAACAACACGAAAAAAACCCAACAAAACCCCCTCAAAGTTGCCGTATGTGTTTTTACAGATGACAGGGATAGTCCCCATCCTGAAAATAACATTTCCTGCCGTAATCTGTTTTGATCTGTCGTAACTTAAAATACTTATTTTTTTCAGTCATGTCTGGCACAAGTTCACCCGCAAGGCAAGAGAGCTCAGTAGCAAGTATTTTGTCTTCACTTTTTCTCTTGTCTCCTTGCTTCACCTTCAGACCGAAAACGCAGATTTCCTACATTTCATCTTGATTTTTTTTTTTTGGCTGTTGCAAAATGACACTTTGCTGCGCTACCTGCAGTGGTTCCCCACGTCATGATTGCTTCGGTGATTTAAAAAAATCAGCCCTCCCTGGGGATCTTTCCTTTAGAGAGGAGCTTTCACAGAGGAGCAGGTATATGCTGACCTACTGCTCTCCATGGGTGGTGATTTTTTGATCTTTCAGCAACTCGCTGTGCCATCAGAAAACCACCTATTTTCTCACATTTCTTGATTTGAGAAAGAGCAATTTAACTGCCTGGGGATACCTCGGGAACACTCGGAATTGTCTAAGCATTTGTCATTGTCTAACAGTTCCGTAATTATGGGTTTTCAATACACATAGTACAAAAAAAAAGACTTGTTTTGCTGTAATAATAACACCATCTGAAGTTATTATTTTCTTTTTGAGTGTGATATATGGTATGAAGGTCTATACCATACTGGAGTGGGGTAGGAAAATTACTTTCTTCTTCAAATTTATGTTCTTACTGTTGCTGGCACTAAATTCTAATGAGGGGCTGGGGGGAAAAGTCAAATTTTGGGTGTATACCAGTTGAAAGGACTCATAGTACTGTTGTCCTCTGTGCATATTATAGAGCAGGTCGATCGTGGTAGAGGAAAGGCAGAGACTTTTGTATTGATACTTGTCCACAAAGAAGGATCCGTTGAAGTTTTCTCTTACCTCTCGAGTTATTCTTTGCAGCATTTGTTTGATCTAATGTTAAGTATTGCTCGCAGGACTTGAAAGATGCACCAACTGTGATTAATCACATAGATCTTTACGTGCACGAGCCATGTTCTAAGTAGTGGTGGCGTTGCCCTAATTCTTTTCCCTGTCAAGCTGGAGATAAAATGTTTGGGTTTTTTTTCCTTCAGTGGCAGGAAAGTGATGTTCACCACCTCAGAAATGCCAAACTTCAAATAAACTGAAGTTCAAAGAGACTTTAACTACCTCTCTTGTTTGCCTTTGCAATCACATCGAAGGTGTGTCACCAGTGAGCAGAAGTGTCATTGCTTTAATGAAAGGATGTGGTGATCTCATAACGCTCCCTGGTGAGTCCGTATCCAGTGTCAAAACATCCTGTATTACACAGGACTGGGTTGTGCGTTAGTCATGTACGGACGTCTCCTGTTCGCACCAGTGGTCAATTATTCACAGCTCTGCTTTTTTGTCTTTTAAAAGCATTTCAGTGTTACGTGAGTAGCATTGAAATGGAACTAATGGGCGTTTACACTGGCAAGTTTTTATTTCGGTAACCATTGCATTCAATAACTAGGGTATTTCAGTAACCGTTAGGAATCCTCATACCTGACAAGTGCACAGGCCACCGAGGTGGGATTATCACCCATTATCACCCATTATCATGGTTGGGCCTGAAAGGGACCTCAGGACATCATCTGGTCCAACTCCCTTGCTCAGGCAGGGCCACCACTTGCTCAGGACTGCGTCCAGATGGATTTTGAATATCTCCAGTATGATTTCATGCCACCAGTGGAGAGCTCAACTGGCTTTACTTGCAGTGTCTTCCACAACAAAATTAATGGCAAACTCAAGCATTCAGAAGTTAGGAAATGACCAAATCTAGGTTGTCCGTTTTTCTCCAGTTAAAGACATGAAATTAAAGCCTGTGAGTGTGGTCGTCGGTCACAGAAGCGTTTTTCTCTCCTGTGGTTTCTTTGCCTCATTCAGAGACCTGGGTGGACGATCTTTACTGATGAAGCAACTTAACTTTGCTTCCTTTGGGTCGTGCTTCACTCCGTGTAGGTATTTAATTGCTCTGCCTGCAGACTGAGCTGCTGGCCATTGCCCACTGCTCAAATATTTAGTTATTCCATAGGTTAAAAAAAAAAAGCTATTTGATTTTGAAACCACTTCATTAATGGTCATTTGGGGCTGTTTTCCCCAATAACCTCATCTGTTCAGCAGCAAATAGACATACCACCCTCCACCCTTGTCTAATTGCACGTTTTAACTGTATTTGCATGTGCATTTTTCATTACACATGAGGTTTGAATACTAGAGAATATCAGTAAGAGAAGTAGTTCGCATCTTAGGAAGCCTCTAGCATTTCTGCTCTGTCTTGGGGTACCCCTGTGAATGCTGTTGGTTCATGTTGAGCCTTTAAAACCGTGGCTGCTGCTTCAGTGTGTGCAGATTATTCCTCCTGGCTGTTGATGGGGGTAAGGTTAAGGGGACGGAGATAGATAGATAGATAATACTTCTTCATCGTTCTTATGGAGTTTAATTGGATTCAACTGGAGGATGTGGGATGCTGCCAGACTGCCTCAGCTCCTCGTTCATAAACTCTTTTGTCGCTGAATTAATGAAATTTCATTTCTAGCTTCTGCAAACAACAGTAGTCTTTTGGGGGTGTGATCCTGGCTCATTTTCAAAGTCAAGCCAGCCTATACATTGAGTGGAATGCAGGTCGCATTAAAAAATTGTATGTAATTGTTACCTTTTTAATATGTCTCCCGTGATGTATTTTGGGTGGGTCTGTTGCTGGAGAAAACAGCTTTTTGAGGGAGAAGGTCCTTTCCTCCCTCTTGCGTAAGTGGAGGAAAATTACTTGGGTCGCAATTTGACACAAGTTCTGCTTTTCTGTTCTGTTTTTCCCAGAAAAGGAACCATCTGTGGTGCTCCTGCCTCGCGCTCCTGCTGTGTTAGTGCAGGTGTCTGCGCCGCTTTGGATCTGATTAGTCCGGGCTTAGTCCTGAGCCTGACTGAGCCCAGCATGTCCTGCATGCGGCTGTACCTGTGCTGTTAAACCCTGCTGCTCGGGAGCTCCGCGGGGCTCTGTCCTGCTGCTGGCTTTTATTCACACTGCATAATCCACCCTGTTATTATTATTATTATTATCATCGTCTCTTCATAAGAGAGTCGACTGCGCTCTGTTAATAAACCGAGCTGATCAGAGCCCCGTTATGCTGAATTACTGATGCTGGGATTTTCTGCCGTCTTCTTGTCCCTGCTTATCTTGCTGCAAACGGGGCGGGAGGTGGAAGGAAACGGCTCGTTTGGATGTTTTACCCTGGGAGGCCACAGCACTTCTTAGGGAGCGAAAGCCGGTGTCGTTGTCCAGAACGGCTGTGCAAGTTTGCCCGTTGTCCATTGCATGAGAGCCAATTTTTTTTATTTTGCACTTTTTTTTTTTTCATTTTTGTCATATCTCAAAGGCTTTTGTGCTAAACATATTTTTATTGCTCTTCTAAGATTCTCAGATGAATGTAAGTGATAATAGATACATCAGTATTGTGCCCAAGTAAATGAGCCGAACTCATGATGCCACTTCTGGTTTAGAATGTGAGGGACTGGTGTTTTATTCTCAGTTTGTTTATTGAGGGATTATTATTTTTTTCCTGTTTCAAGACAGTTACTTTGGATTAGGCAGGTGGCACTATCCCTGAAAAGGGGCAGTAACATGAACATAGAAAGGTAGTGCAGTTTTTGCAGGAAAATAGAGTCATTTTGAATGATTAACTCCAGTGGTGATTTTTTTTTAAATTCCTATTTAAACACAATACTTATAGCTTCTGTTCTTGTTCTCAGAATCATTTACTGAAGGGAACGCTGAGGGATAGTGCCCTTTTTGTCTTTTAATAGGAGGATACAAATACTTTTTCGGTGTACCTTGTGTGCAAGTTACCAATTAAGGTTAGTGCTGGGCGGTGATTTTTAAATCTGCAAATAAGTTAAAGGTGTAATCAGAAAGCCGGTTGTTCCAGAGGACACAGGCAAAGAAATAATTGTTATAGAAAGCCGTGCTTTGGGGTATCATTTAACTCGATTTTCATAAAAATCAGATTATACTAATTTTATGGTTTTCCATTACTGCCACATAGTAAAATCAGTTCTTTTTTCTTTTTAAATCCATATCTAACGTTCTCGTCTGCAAATTAAAGTTTGAGAAGCAAACAATCCTTTAAATTTTTTTTCTCTTAAACTAAGAGTTCGGATTTCAGTGAGCTTGTACTTTCTGCTACTTTAGTGTATGAAACTCTAAAACAAAACTTTTGCTGGGGAAGGCAATGGTACATTTGGGATACGTGATAAAATCTTCCATAACCCGGTGCAGGATTATATTCAAGCTTGAACTTGGTGTGCTGACCTGACCTCATACCTGTAGCGTGTTTTATCTTTCTCTGTTCTCTCCTGTCTTTCCAAGAAGTTATATAAAGAGACATTTAAACAAGACTTGAGATTGATTTAGAACAGTTTGTTTCTTTTGCTTAGTCAAAGCTTTGTTTTTCTTTTCTAATCTCTAATGAAAAACGTAAAGCACAGATTTATAGGTTTTGACTCCCAGAGTACTATTTGGTTAGTCTGATGTGTTACTTTATTTAATCTGAAAGATTTAAAATGCTGTTCCTTATGAAACCCTAGATGTTCTCTTTTTTGTTTTATTTAAGTAGGCTTTTGTGCTTTGTTCATCACTGTGGTATCTGAAGCTAATGAAACATTAATTTACTTTGTAAAAGAAAATGACCTTTTTTAAAAACAACGAAAAAAAATACTGGCTGTAATAACTTTGTGGGACAGTCCAAAACCTTGTGGAGATATATTACTTTGATTATCCTTTCATTTTAGTGTAATTAAATAATTATAACTTACAGACCTAGCTCACAGCTAATTAAATTTTGGACTATTTGATACATCTACTGAATAGGATTAATTTAGCTAGAGTGAGGACTATAAATTTTAATCAAAGAAGTCTGCTGTTTAGAAAAATTGATGGTAATTTAACTAAATCCAAACAATTCGCAGAGCATACTGTATTCCCAGTGAATAATTCATTTCTGAACTTGGAGAAATCAAGTCAACAAAGTCACTGAAAGTTTCGAGTCCAGCTTGAAGCCAGAATGCAACCGAGCTTTCATTTTTGCCACCAGATTTTTATCTTTGATTAACAAAGCCTGGCCCAGGATGTCGCTTCTTGTCCTGTCTTTGCAACCACGGCAGCTGCAGACAACCCCGTGTTAAACCCCGACGAAAACTGGTGTGATTTCCTTGGTGCTGAGCGTTTCACACCAGCTCAGACTCTCGGGGACCTTTCTTGGTTCTCTCTGTACAACAAACAGCTCGGTAGGTAAATGATTTGCACTTCAGTCTTCATGAATAATCAAGTCTTAGGGGTTTTATTCGCATCCTTGCATTGTCCTTGTTTAACCGATGAACTTAAGTGTTGTTTCAACCCATTGAAAATGGGAATATTACGAAGTTGCCAATATGACCAAATAGCTTGTGTAACACAAGGCTGTAAGACTTGGCCGGTTATTCCTTGTTTGAATGAAAAAAATCTTCTAAGAACACAAAACCAAAATCCAATACAAACATTTTCAGTAATCAAATGTCCTTCTATAATCACTAGTAGATTGTTCCTGGGTTCCATTATCATTATTGTTTTAAACAGCGTTGGTCTATCAAATGCGAATGTAAATATTACATGGTAAATAAAGAACGGAAGGAAAACATTGCAGTATTGAAATGAAACTGGCTGTTCGCTTTGGAAGAGTGTATGATCACTCCAGCTCCAGAGAGGTGCATTAACCTGATCAAGATGCTTGGAGAGAGGATTTTGACAGAGTTAAATGGCAGATTATTCTGCACGCCTGAAAACCTCTGGTGCTTGCTTAGGTGGCGAGGCATGGGACGAGCTGAACCGTGAACCTGAACTAACATCGTGAATTCAAATACTATTCATTACTCTTTCTTTTTCTTCATCTTTAAATTTTGCCTTCTCTTTTGGACAACATAAAAGGTGTTAAATGTAGCTTTTGAATTAGTTTCCGTGTTCCCATTCGCAGGTGTTCAGCTGGAGGTAAATAATTGGTTTTTTCTACAGAACGTTGTTATCTTGATGCTTATTCCAGCCTGAGTTGTCAAAGCTGAAGGAAGACAGGATTCTTTCCTTCACCACCTTGCTGAGCGTTTGCTTCAGCTTAGCTTTAAATCTGAAAATCATCAGGGTACAGCTAAGAGGCTGCTCAAGGGTTTTTATTGATCTCCTTGACTTTTTTTTTTTCACTCAACTCGGCTTTTCCTTTATTTATGCTTATTGTGGTATTCATGTCTACATTATGTTCTGCATATGATCTTCATACCTGTAGTTTGTGCGATGCCTGAGCTGAAAGACAAGTATCCTCTTAGGATACCTCGGGGGGAACCTGAAGCCCAAGAAACTCGGGCATTGGGGGCAGATGAAGGTGGAGCAAGGTGTTAAACACAAGCCCTGCCTGTGAAATGAATGAAATGCTTCAAATATATCCCATTTTACACTACAGGTTATTTCCTTGGTCTGATCCTGAATATGCTTTTGGTTGGCTTGGAAGTAATTACTATATTCATGTCAAAAAGGTTGTTGTCCTTGTCGGAGTCCCACTCGCTGAGCATGGTGCTGGGAAGCAGCAGGTGTCTTATCTTCCTCAAACTGGGAAAAGACTTTAATTTCCTACAGCAAGAAAAGCCCTGGAGCATGTACTCTATTAAAGCCGAGCTATTTCTCTCTGCAAACTGCAGCATTCGTTTGCAGGCGGCAAAAGTGTCCCAAGCACTTGGTGTCTGTTGCTGTGCTCAGGTGTTTGATCCATCACAGCAAAAGCAATGTGGCGTGTCCTTAAGTGTCCTTTGTGTCCCCGCGGCTGTCAGTTCTGCTGTGGAGCTGAGTTAGCACAATCTTAACAGCAAGTTTTCCCAAACTGCCAGTGGCCTGTGGGTAAAGTGTGGGAGAGTCTGGCTCAAAATCTGTGTTAACCTGATGCTGTTGCCGTATCTAGATAATTCTTCTCAGATCAAGTTGTTTTCCAAAAATCTGGAAACAACACTTAAAATCCATTCTATGGATCTGTGAAAAAGGGTAAAAGATTTCTCTCATTTGTGGCTTACTAGTAAGCCCAAATTAGCTCTGCGTTGGTTACTGGTTTATATTGGTCTAGAAAAAAACTTGGAGTGTTTTGCTCTTAATATGTTTTTTTTTTCTCTGATAAATTGGAGTCTAAGATGATGAAAATATAATATTTTCAAATCCATTCTAAGGCTGCAGTTCTGTGGCCCATTATGAAATGAATATGAGTAGGAAGATGTTCTTAAAATCAAATTAGGATTTGTCCTTTCAAAAGGAATGAGCAGTGCCCGTCTGCTATGTGCTTATCGTATGATGTCCTTCTGCAGCACATCTATGCCCAAAAGAGGCTCTTAGTACCTCAGCTCTGGTATTTCTGTCTCTATATCTCTCTACAGACAGGTATATCAGTGCAATGTTGATATTCCTGGCTGTAAGACCCTCAAAAGATATCCAATTTATGTTTTGCAGACCACATTACTCTTGAGTCTTATCTTTTTAGCCCACAGTAAATTTGGAAGTCTTGGTGATATGAATTAAAACAATGCGTACTTCTCCGCTTACACCAAAATCTGCATTTTCTTTTAACAGATAAACAATCAGATATTGTATGGAAGAAGTCACCAGAATGCTTCTGCAATCATTAAGACTGCCCCATCAAAGGTCAAACTAGTTTTCATACGGTAAGAACAGTTCTCATCAAAACATTTGTTTGCACTTTAGCCTATTACATTGCATATTTACATATTTAGCCTGTTTTGAAAATGCTGAACTCGCTCAGTTCTCTTTGAAGCAAAATAAACCTTTTTCTTGACTATTTATCTCAGGGCTGTTGAAGGAGTTCTCCTTAATAATGTAAAAAAAGAGATCTAATGTCACTGAATGCCTATTTTAGGGGTGTCTGCTGAAGGCTTGTCCCTCTTGGGTTTGTTATTTGCACAGGGGTTAACCTGGGTTTGACAAGGAGCACTGGGATGGCTGATGTAGGAGGGAATAGACTAGAAGAACCTATTGTCTGTGTAGGAATTACGTGTGGGCATCTTTTCTTTTTCTCCGAGCACGGAATTTTTTCCTCTTGGTCTGTATGTGAGTGAAGGACACCTCCATGCAGTCACCCTGTGCTTTGGGAAGTGTTACTCTTGTGAACCCTGAGCAGGAGGTCTGGGAAGAAGCTGCCCCTTTCCCAAAACTCATACATACTTTAATAAATTAGAGTTTCCTAAATGCATCTATCCCAGCTGTGACTTTCATTGGGCACTGATACCCGTGCTGTTCCATAATGTGATCTTCCCAGCAACAGATATATCATACTTGATATTGTTTTATATTCTTTGCTCACACAAGCTTACCTGTGAACGATGTCCTAATCTGTGGGCGAATGCATATAAGTGTGTGCATTTCCTCGCATGGCTCTGTCTGGTTCAGCATACACAGAAATGATGGAAGAGCAGCATTAGCACCATGAGGAATGAGATGCTGTGCTTGGCAGCACAGAGGATCTGGAGGAGATTAACGATCTTGCCTGCAGCTCCCGCGTTACTTTCCCCAGCTATTGAAAATTAAACGTCATGTACAACAACTCACTCACCATTACTTAATTGCATGTGGAAAATGCGGCTGGTTGGAAGCTCCAGAGGCAGAACCGCAGCTTAGGAAACCAAAACCCAGGGCTGGTTTTAATGCTGCCAGGCTTCTTACAGCGTGCCCTGCGGCACCGAGCGCTTTGCTCCGCAGAGCTGCGATGAAGCGTGCTTGTTAGCTCGTGTTCCTCATGGGTTGGAAATCCGTGGTGCGTATTTTGTATCGTGTTTAAGACATAAAGGCCATGTAAGTTCTTCAGCACAATTCCCCTTGTCAAACAATCCAAGCAAAATTTCAAGGCAAAAAGTTGAATTAATGATCATAATTCATAGCTATTGGAAATATCATTGGATAAATCTTGTCTCTAGAGCTTGAAAAGAAAAGTAGTTTCAATTTTTAAATGCTGCTGCTGAGGTTGTAAACTTACGTCTTCACACTTCCCGAGAGCACACGTCTTGTTGCTGCTCTCGTCACACTGACAACTGATGGGTCTGTTCGCTTGACCTGAGCAGCCATTCGAACAGCAACGAAAAGAAATTCTCCCACTGAGAGAATGTCGTTAGTAACTAGAGCGCTGCCTCTAACACAGGGAGGAAACTAATGTCACCTTCTTTGTGACGTATGGTCAACTTCGCATAGTAAGAGGGACGTTTCGAAATTTTAGCAAAGCCAAATTACACTGTCTGTCTTAAAGGTGAATTTTAAGGAGAAATGAGAATAGTTTTCTCATCACAAACTCTATTCCATGAGCCCATTCTATCTTGGTTCTTCCCATTCCTACACCTTAGGCCACAAAACCTGTGGATGTGATTAATTGAAAACACGAACTAAAAGACTGTGCCGGTCCCAGAAGTCTTGTCCAGTGCAGCTTGGTAGAAAAAGCTTTTTCTTGCGTTATCAACTTACTTATATAAAACAGGGGGATTGAAATGCCACTATTTAATGCATTGTGCTGCCAGCTGTAGCAAATAACAGCAGCAACAGGCATCTTGAGTCTCCATCCATCCCGTACGTGCACTCGCTTTTCCAGCTGAGAACAAAGCGCTGAGTGTAGCAGACTCGCCTCTCCTGGTAGCTTTGCCGCTTGGCTGGTTTCAGATACGTTCCTCTGGGCTCTAATGATGTGGAAAGAGCAGGATACCGTTACGTTTGTTATGCTTTGAAAATGAGGAGGAACCGGTTGCAACAGAAATATTACTTTCCTCCTCCTGAGCGCTGTTACCCGTGCAGCTGCTTTTAAAGGTAGAAGGATAACGCAGGCAGCACGCATCCTGGAGCACACAGTGAGAAGTGGCTGCAGCTCACCATAGCGAAATAATGTGAGTTATGAGATGGATTTGGTCTTCTCATGTATGCAAGTATTAATATTCTAATTTCACCAGTGAAAAGCCTGAGTAGGTTATGGTCTTCCAGAAACACATCATTCTGCAGCCTAAAATGTTCCTGCATACCTGACTGAGCTGACTTAGGACATGAAAGCAGAACAGTTGGGACTCTTGGACTGTTACTACAAAGTGCCCTCTTTGATATCCCAAGGCGTTATTTTCCTCAGATGAAGGATGTGCTGCGATAAGCGTGCTGCTTTACACTTCGAAGCAGGAAACGGCATCAAGGTTTTCCTATTTCTGGTGTTTTGGTTCATGTGCAGGGCAGGGGGCTGTTTCCATAAACTCTTTAATCAGTTATGAGAGGAGCCCAGAAATTCCTGGACACAGAAAAGCCTTTCCGTGAGAACCGTAATACCTGTCGTTAAATAACTCGGAGTTTGTTGGGCCTGAATTTATTTTTTTCTAGGAAAAAATAAAGAATCGTGGAATGGTTTGGGCTGGAAGGGACCTTAAAGATCATTTAGTTCCAACCCCCGTGCCATGGGCAGGGACACCTTCCGCTAGACCACGTTGCTCAGAGCCCCATCCAACCTGGCCTGGAACACTCCCAGGGATGGGGCATCCACAGCTGCTCTGGGCAGCCTCTTCCAGGGCCTCACCACCCTCGTTGGGAAGGATTTCTTCCTTATCTCTAGTCTATATTTCCCCTCTTTCAGTTTAAAGCCATTATACCTTATCCTATCACTACATGGTATTGTAAAAACTCCCTCTTCAGCTTTCTTCTAGGCCTCTTTCAGGTACTGAAAGGCCACAATAAGGTCTCTCCGGAGCCTTTTACAGGCTGAACAACCCCAGCTCTCTCGGCCTTTCCTCACAGCAGAGCTGCTCCAGCTTTTTGATCATCTTTGTGGCCTCCTCTGGACTGGTTCCAACAGGTCCGTGTCCTTTTTGTGCTGGGAGCCCCAGAGCTGCAAGGGGGTCTCACCGGAGCGGGGTAGAGGGGCAGGATCATCTTTTGATGCAGCCCAGGATATGATTGGTGTTCTCGGCTGCAAGCACACATTGCCAGGTCATGTTCAGCTTTTCATCCACCAGTACCCCAAGTCTTTCTCCACAGGGCTGCTCTTCATCCATTCTCCACCCAGCTTGTATTTGTACTTGGCATTGCCCAAGTGCGGGACCTTGCACTCGGCCTTGCTGAACTTCATGAGGTTCGCACAGGCCTACCTCTCCAGCCTGTCAAGGACCCTCTGGATGGATCCCTTCCCTCCAGTGTGTTGACCCCACCACGCAGCTTTGTGTCTCCTCCAAACGTGCTGAGGGTGCATTAGATCCCACCGTCCATGTCGCCAACAACATTAAACAGCACCAATCCCAGTACCAATCCCTGAGGAACGCCACTCATCACTGGTCTTCACCCAGGGGTGCTGGACACTGGAACAGGCTCCCCAGGGAGCCTGACACCTGACAGTGTTCAAGCAGGGACTGGACAAGGCCCTCAGACACACGGTGTGACCTGTGGGGTGTCCTGTGCAGGGACAGGAGTTGGACTCCATGATCCTGGTGGGTCCCTTCCAGCTCAGGACAGTCCATGGTTCTATGAATCACCTCCTTATTTTCCATGTGCCTCAGCGTAGCTTCCAGGAGGACCCACTCCATGATCCTGCCAGGCACTGAGGTGACACTGACTGTCCCGTGCTTCCCCAGCTCTTC
The DNA here is from genome assembly GCA_013399365.1 of Pampusana beccarii. Classification (NCBI taxonomy): domain Eukaryota; kingdom Metazoa; phylum Chordata; class Aves; order Columbiformes; family Columbidae; genus Pampusana; species Pampusana beccarii. The sequence goes on along the minus strand of VWYH01004752.1, from coordinate 424,380 downwards.
CTTTTTTCCCTTTATAAAGATGAGGGTTACGTTTCCCCCGTTGCAGTCAGTGTGAACCTCACCAGACTGCCACGACTTCTCAAACATGATGAATGGTGGCTCAGTAACTTCATCCGCCAGTTCCCTCAGGACCATGGAACAGAAAGTGTCCTCAGCCTTTCTGACTTTTTACTGAAATCCTAACTTACGGTCTGCACCATAAAAATCCGTTCACACTTCTTTTTTTTATAGCCAGGTAGTGTTACAATTGCATCTCCACCCTTTCCTGGAATTTTTACTGCTAGGATGCAGTGCAGTAAGTGTTGTGAGAATCATAGACATCCCCTTATATTTGAAGGCTTCTCACCCTGGTTTTATAAGCATCTTTTCCTCAATTAAGTTGACAATGATTATTTAAAACAGTTGATTTTGGCCAGATTCCAAAATATAGGTCTTAACACAGCACAGTTTCCCAGCGGTCTCATTAATTACACAAGCTTTTAATAGCACCTAAAAGATTTGCAGTTATAGTGTCACCTTTTTTTCTTTTTTTTTTTTTTTAATGCAGTGCATCTCGTGCTTTGTAGCCTTCTACAGTAACAAATCTGAAAGCGTTTTTAACCTTCTCACCCAGTTTAACAAACAAACAAACCCATTGCCCGAGCACGGCAAGATTTTCCTGCCGTGAAAAGGCTCGGTCCAAGTGCTTCCTCTGATTAGTGTCCAGCCACGTTGTATCTGACCTCACCGTCTTCACAGCTGCTGTGTTAACTTCCGAGCTACTGTGGCAAATACGAGTTGTCTTTTTGATTTCTGAATATCAGAAATAAATAATAATTTCCCTGCGAATTTCCAAGGAGTCTTCCTGTGGAAGCACCAGTGGAATTCAGTGGCCATAGGGCCTGTAAAGGCCTTACTTGCCGTTTGAAATTCTTGGTCTGAGTCTCCAACAACAGGAATCTAAGGAAGGGACTTATTTCTTGTAGAAGTCTGTGTGCCCTAGTTCTCAAAATAGAATGGGGTTTGTATCCACTGTTGGTTTTGTTCATGCGTTATAAGTCCATCCTTTTGAGATGCATAGTAATACAATGTAATTAGATTTTACATCTGTAGTAGGAAATCCAGTTTATATCAGAATGCTCTTTTACAGTGAGAATTTTATGATTCAGCAAATTCAATGTTTTTTCCATGCTCAATTAACTGCCTTTAATCTGTTTTGGTGCTGCAGTGTTGGTATAATAAGCAGATCAAAATATAGTTTGAATGCTTGAATCAAAGCGAATGCCGCTGATTTGAAACCATCATCCCATTGTGTTCAGTTCTGTGATTCATTCTTTGGTATACCTTTATTCCTGAGAAAAAATAATGTCTTGTGCTGTGATGAAACATGAGAAATGCTTTAAGAGTAAAGTAGGGTAGGATTTTGCTCATTTAAATACCATCTGTTCGCTGTCCAGAGTCGTCCTCCCACACCGCAGTTGTTTCTTTCATTATCGTTGCTTTTTGGGGAAGGGGTTGTAGCTGCTCAGTGAAGCCCAGAAATCTCTCAGCTGACCCCTCCTTCTGTTTCTGGGTGGAATTGTAAATGCTCGTGTCTTGTTATTGATGGTGACACGCAAAGAAAAGAGGTCTTTCTGCTCTGAGGACCAGTAAAACCAGGGCAGTAACTGGGTCGGCCAGTTCTTGGTGCTATTTAACGCTCCCCACAGTTTTAACTTTGTCTTTGCTCTTTTCGAACCTCTCTAAGTAACATTATATGATACATGCCAGAATCTCAATCACTGTCACGCTTTAGAAATTATTTTTGCTCTAAGTTTGTTCTGACTTACATAACTGGTCATATTTTAAACGTGTAAACTCTGGTTTTGCTTGCTTTCATTGTGTAAGTTCTTTCATGTGGGAAAGCTTTAAAAGTAAGTTCTTGCCAGACACTGTATGTGCAAGTCGGAACTTTTCCTGTTTTCTTCAGAGCTGTTTCCTCCGTGCCGTCGTACACGTGTGGGAACAAGTGCACGGTTGAGGAAGTTAAATAATTTGGGCTTTCAAACCTTTGATGACCTAAGCTGCAGTTTATATGAACGTTAGTTGTTCGTTTAAAACAATCTGTATGCATTTGGCTCTCAACGTAGTTCGGAGTGGATGGAGGGGAAATGGAGAACAAGGCTGTTCTTGGTGTTAATAGGAGAGATTTTTTCGATGTTCCACAATACAAAGGTTGCGTGTCGATCCAGCTGAAGGGGAAATTCAGGGTGTATTTTCAGGGTACAGCTTCCCCACAGCTCCTCTTTTCCAACGCAACCTCTGGAGGAAAACAGAGATGAGAAAGTAGGAGATCCTGACTTGATTTTTTTTTATTTTTAACATTTTTTTAAACAAATGGATTGAGGGCAATATAGGTTTTCAGTAACCTGCAGGACTTTATGCTCTGGTGTCACAACCGGTGGGAGTCCTAAAGATTACCGAGCAAATGTTGTTCATTCACTTGTTCTGCAGAACTGTTCCACCTAAGATGTCTTGCAACTGCGTACAAGCTCTTGGGTTTTTCTACTGTTTCCTGATGTGCTTTGTATTCCCAAAAAGCATCCACACCCCCTTACAGAGCTCTTGTCAAATGATCTCTTAGTGTTGATGTGTGTAGTTGCAGATAGCTTGGCAGGAGGTTCATCTCCCTTAGTTGAGACCTCTAGAGAGCATCCGGGCTCGTGTGATTAACGAGCAGTTTTCTGGAACCTCCGCAGAGCAATTCAGTTCATCCTGTCCTAAATTAGGTCATTCCGGTGCTGGGAGGGATGGATCGCGCTTGCTGAGTGGATCTGGTTTGGGATTTGTCTTGGATTTGCACTGATCACAGAAGTTTGGACGCTATCTTAGGCAAGATGCTGAGCTTTAGACGGGTTCTGAATCTCATTCAGCCCCCTCAGCAAGGATTTGCTTAGTGTTAAGTGCCAGTGAGTTTATACCATCACAAACCTGAGAGACTTAGGAGCAAGTAAAATAGGAAACAGACAATATCCTCAAAGGCAGGCAGGGAACCTCAATTCAAGAATTACAAGTCTGAGGTTGATGGGCAAATAATTAAAAAAAACGGCATGTAGCTCTCTTTAGTGCTCTGTTGTTGGTTTTGGGGGGCTTTTTTGTGCCAAGTGTTTATGGTAGTTGATTATTAGTCAATAATAACTGTATTTGTCTTTGCTTAAGCTGCACATCTTCCCCTTCATCAGTTGTTAGATGGAGCAAAACATCAGTTCTTCTCTTTGATCAGCGAGAAGGGACGGGGAATGCCCAGGGGTCCAGTTTAGGCTAGAAGGGAAGACAAATGTAGTAAAGTACGGCAATCTAATGAGATAAATCTGAAAGAGCTTCGGGTTTTCGAAACTTTAAAGAGTCTTTGCCAGTTACGTGTTTCTTCGCTCTTGTTTCCTGTGGCCCTTTGCAATGAGGAAAGTCCTTGTTTCTGCAGCATCTTGCTGCAGTTGGTGATGTTGGTACAAGCAGAAGGTCTAATTCCCATTTTCACTCAAAAACTCCTCCTGAGAGGTCAGAAGCGATAAAAGTATTTGCGGGAGGAGCGACGAATTCCTTCCCTATGCAGTTTATACGTAGCTGATGGAATATCAACAGCTCTCTGGTGCCCGGGTGAGGAGAGGAGCTGTTGTCCCAGCGTCTCACACAAACCAGTACAAGAACTGGAACGAGCGGTGGATGTTTTCTCGTTCCTGCAGATAACAGAGGGGGAGCATCTGCGCCTCCCGGCTGCATAGATTAAATGGTACGTTGCTTTTTGCGAGTATGAAGCCGTGTCTTGACTGTGAAGGGTTTAGACATCATAACCCCCAGCGATAGCGAGCGCTGGTAGCTGAGAACAGCTTTCTCGGAGGTGGTTCTGTAGCAACTATTGGCGAATACGCTGAATGCTCATTTGCAGCCGCTGTGATTTGAATGGGGTGTTCAGACTTCTAAGCTGTCTGCTGCCGCATCAAAAGAAAACGATTGCTCCTTTTAGTTGGAAATAAATCCATGTTTTTGTTGAGGATACTTATGGAAGTGGAGAGCAGAAAGAGCAATTTATTATTAGATCTGTCACTTTAAAATATGTTCCCACTTTGATTCTGCTTTGAAGCGTTCTCCTTTGAAGCAGCATTAAAGTATTTAAATATGTACGAGTCCTAGCAGCAGGAGATTACAAGTTGTGACACTTCGTAACCTTGGGTTTTTTATTTTTTTGCATTTTTTTCCCCAGAGAATTACTGTAAGTGTTTTGTTTTGTTTTGTTTTGTTTTTATTGCTTGGAATAAGAATGGCCATCCATTTAAAACTGCATTAAAATGTTTGCCCTGTGATTGGAGAAAAAACCCAACAACCATTTTGTGTAGGTATGTGAAGCAGAAACTAGTTTGTATAATTAATTTCACCCCAATTTGTCATGCAGATCAGGAAGCCTCTGTCTAGCAATTTTTTAGAATATTTCTTACAAAGGTTTATACATAACTTCTTATTTTCAAGTTTGCTTCTAATGGCAAGGTGTGCATTGCAAGCTACGGAAGTATTGGGAGTTTTCACGCTGTTTGTGTTTCATATGAACTATTGTCAGAAAAAAAACCTCTTTAGTTAAGTAAAAATGACCAGGTCTCTTAGACACCTTACATTTGCTGGTTTATTCTTAGAGGTTAGAAAGGCAACATAATTAGAACAATGCCTCATGAAGATAAGAAGAGGGGGAAAAAATGCCCTTGCTTAATATGCCTTACGGGGTAAAACGCGCTTGGAGATTGCGAAATGCTGCTGAAATTCGTGGGCTTGATTCTGTGCATTCCTCAGATTTGTGCCTTGGAGCCCGCGCTGGTTCCGCTCTTGGCGTCGGTTTTGCCGAGAGCGGAGCCTGGGAGCCCGTACCCAAAACAAAGCGATTCCTTTGAACCGCGGGGCTGTTCGGTTGAAGATAAGCAAATGAATTCAGCAACCTTTGCCTGCAGGATTTCTCATTTCGAATGCCTGTTGTCTCGCAGCGATCAGAACGTGCTAGCTTCGTGTGTTTAACTCGTCAGGGGATAAAATGGGAATTTTTTTCCTTCCAGGCGCTTCTATAAAATATTTTTAAACACGCACTACTCTAATATTTTATTCCAGAAATTAAAGAGGAAAAAATTGCGCTTGCGTTACGGTGACCTGGAAGGTAAATAAAACCAGAATTCAAACCCACTGCGTGAGGAGTCGTTTCCTTTCATCTCGAGTTGTGTATCTGCAAAGCAGCAGCGATGCTGATTCCTCCTCGGCCTTATTTTGGCTCTGTGGTATTACCAAGTCTTTAGCAACATGGGGTTTACTTCGCATTCCTGGCTTTTGTTCACCCACAAAATAAAGAGGTGCATCAGTACAGTTTATAAAGCAAAATTTGGAGTATTTTTTTTTCATATGCCTCAGATTTGCCTTAAACAACGTCGCTAAAACCCTATTTTAGTAGGTTCAGTTTTAGAGGGGCCAAAAAAAGGCAGAGTGAATTCCACTAGCCAAATAATTTTAAAGGGCAGTTGAGGAAAAACATTAGCAAACTAGAATGCTATTTCATTTTTTAAGAAAGGCTTTTGAAAGTTATGAAGTAATCAGATGGCAACTTAGGAATGCATTTTAAAGAGGATAGAGGAAACGATGCCATACGCAATAAGCATCTTTGAAAAATAATGCACTTTATATGAAGGGGGAATCAACATTCATCTGTTTTCTAGAAGTTCTTCCAAGTTTTTACATTAAATCTTTTAGAAAAGACCAGAGCAAATATGAACAAAAAAGAAAAAGCAATCTCCTGTATTAAAATAGGTATTATATTCCAGTAATGTGAACGTTAGGCTATAAACAAGCAGTTAACAAATGTAGACACTATTAGAAGAGGGTAACGAAGTATTAGCGCATCTGTTATGTGTAGGGACCATAAATTCCAACTGCATCCTCTGATAATCCGCACAAAATTAGATTTCCAAAGAATACAGTGTCAGTACATCCCAGATGAAACTCCTGTGGTCCCAAGAAGGGCTGTGATCTGTTTGCTAGCAAAGAACACAAGCGAAAATGAAGTGCTTTCCCAAGCTTTAACTCCTGGCAAGAAACAGTTAATTTTTATGGTAGTAAGAGTATTTTCTTAATGGGCAAAACCAAGTCAAAAGAAAAGTTTGGCCATGGTGGTTTAGTGTGTAATGCGTTGCTATTTGTTTGTTTTGCAGAAGCGAGGATGCTGTCAACCAAATGGCTGTTACTCCTTTCCCATTGCCTTCCAGCTCCCACTCTTCTATTGAGGTAAGATTTGTGCTTTTTTTTGGTTGTTTTTTTAATTAGGGATTGCTACGTTAGATCGATTAATCATCATTAGCAGTGCATTATAAATTCAAGCACCTTGTCTAATTAAAGCCTGAATAATAAAACGCGTTGGGCAGGAGTGTGACCTAATAGGCGTGTTTTCCCCTGTCTCTTTTTTTTAATTGATCTCATCATTGCTCGAAGGGCTGGCATGGCATTAACAACAGGTATTAAGCAGGTGATTGCTTAGGAAGAAAAGGATCTGTTTAAGCACTACGCTCTAGTACACAGTGTTGTACCGTGCAATCATCCAGTGCAAAAACTGCCTTAGTGTACCATCTTCCTGGTGTTTTTCTTCATTATCGTTGCTACCACAGCCCCAATGTGGACCAATCACTCTCTCGTGCACCGCGAATCCCTGCGGTGTCACCACGTTGTTGTCATTTTGACATCTCGATACGGTGTAACTAAATTTTCTAGATAAATTACATGGTTAGCCTTGCTGTTGCTTTTTAATTCTATTTCTAGTTGAGCTAATAAAGCAAAAGATGTTTTATAATTCAATTGGGGTTTGGTCTTGCCTTGAATTGATAAATTCATGTGCATTGAACTCCTGGGATTTCAACAAGCACCCAGGTAACGCTGGATGAATCTCCTGTTTGCGTGCTTGCTATCGTTTTCCAGGTTATATTACCCTTCCATAGCGGGGTAGTGCTGAACAATGCAAGAGCTGCTCGGATTTGCTTGGATCTGACTCATTTTTGGACAGTGCGTTGCTTTTTCGTTCCCTCCCCTACAAAAGCAGCATGTTCCAGGTGCAGCTGGCGGCTTGCAAATTACTCTACAATTTACAGAACCCGAGTTCATTTTATTTTTGTTGACTCTTTACTACCTGCATTTGTTTACTACCAGCTTTATTTAATATTTGTGTATTTGGGATGAACCAGGGCGCTTTGTTTAGGCACATTCTGTGCTGTGGACAAATGACTGTAATTAGACTCTACCAGCAGAGGTAGATGCTTGTGGGTTGAGTTTCATGCATTAATGACAAGCTCTTACTATTTACGTTGTGGGTTTTTTTATAAGTAAATGCAGGTTTTTACTTCTAGCTAGTATGTTTTAATTCCACAAAATAAATATCACCCAAAGACACCCTTGTTGTATTTACATTGCTTTCCTTTGTCGGCTGTTCCCCTCTTTAAATGAAGCAAAACAAAACCGACTGTGCTTTATATCTTGAAATACCAAATAAATATTTAACATTGTGTGTTACATACGCTGTACATGAAACTGGTCGGATCATATTAAAAAGCCTGGCTACTGTAACAGAGTATTAGGGTGCCGTAGTTACCATGTTTTATTGTGTTCTTTTTCTTCATCTTCTCTCTTTATCTTAAGGTATTTTAATATGGAAAGTGATAAATATGCCTTAAAAACAGGCTCTTGCTCCTTTGTATGGAGTGCAGGACAGGATAATACTACCTTGTGCTGTGATACTGTGGGCAAGCCACCAGAAGCAAAATGTATTATGTATTAATTACTGTAAAATATCCTTTTGTAAAAAGTTTCATTCATCAGAAAGCCACAGAATGAGGTATCTTGTGATGCTGAACAGAGCGAGCCTTTGCGCCAACGCCGAGGTGCTTTACCTGCTCGAGTGGCGGCTGAGATCGGAGCCCTGTTTAAAAACTGTTAATCAATCGTTTCTACCAGGATCATGGTGGCACCGAACCTCCAAGCGGCGAAGAAGATCCCAGTTTGGAAGTTGTCATTAAAAGCCTGACTGACGAGGAATCCAACAAAGCTGTAAGTGACTTAAAGCAATATTTAATGACGATCAGAGCTTAGAAAATACAGGCTCCTTGCCTTGATTTGTTTTCTAACTGCCTTTGTGTTGGAGTATTACAGGACATTTTTGTCAAATATTATCCAGTACATGTAAGAGCAGAATCAGGCTTTTAGCTTTACCTACGTAGACTGTTTTCATAAACTAACCAGTCAGTGTAATTTGTTAAAATATTGAGATAAGAGATTTTTATGTAGCATTTTGACCTTCTCCTGAGCTCTTTCTCAGTGAGAGGGATTGAGTTTCTACTCTTGCCATCCATATATGACAAAGTTCAGAAAAAAGCGTGGTCTCTAAATCGTATTCTTATTTATATTCATAGCTTCATAAATTCTAAGGCCAAAATGTCTATTATCGTAATCTAGTCTTGCCTCCTGAATAACACAGCTATAGAGTTACTCTCAGTAATTTCTACATCAAGCCCGTATCTTTCTGGTTTAATGTGGTACTGTCAGCGTGCACGGTAATAAATACCGAACTTCTCATTGATACAGATGGGGTTTTCTGTTGTTTAGTATGTCAGGGTTGTGCATTATCAGAAATCTGAAAGTCCTTCAGGGCGCAGCTCTAACCTCTTTTTTCGACTCTCTGTTACAAGTTTAAAATGGAAAACTACTAAACGTGCTGCAAAGTGACTAACCTGAAGGTACAGAAAATTTGCTGAGACAGTTTTTACGTCCAGCAGCCCCCTCTTTTTCCAAGGAGTGCGTTGGCTGGGACGTGCGGTGTGTGTACAGTTCGTGTCTGCTGCCCTCAGCTGCAGAAACCTCACGTTTCTGGATTGGTTTTCTTAGATGTCTTCTTCCTGCTCCATCATATCTTTTGCAAAGCGCATCCTGGGTTTTGCAAATATGAATGGAATATACAAAACGTTCTATAGCTAGTAAGTATTGAATTGAAGAGTCTATGAACTCCAAGACTTAGGAAGTGTCATGTGCTGTTCAAACGTCAGAATTAACCACCCATGTAAAATGGATTGGTTTGTGTTCCTAATGGATTACAAAAAATTGGAATTATTTGTATTGGGTAGCCCTGTGCAGAATCCTCCTTTGATGCGCTGGAATATAAAGGAATCAGAGTTTTATTGTATGTATTTACAGGTGTAATTCACCTGGGTTTATTGCTGTTCTTGCTCAGCTTGGCAAGAAACTTTTGAGGGATTACAAGGCAATATGAAAAATTGCTCAAGGATTCAAGTGGATAAAAATATATAAAACGTATTGTGCGAAAATGAACTCTTGGTATAGGATATTTTGCTGTGGGGCTTTTTGAAAGGTGTTGGAGGAAGCACGAATTTAATGAGAAAAAAATAAATTGCGGCAATCCAAGATAGGTGTTGAGGGAAGATGTCATTGGATCAACAAGGAACCCAGAATCTGTGGGCAGCTTCTTTTCAAACTTGAAGCAAGAAGGAAGGGAACTGTGGAGCCAAAGGGTATAAGTTACAGTATTTTAGACTGAAAGGTAAATTAAAAGAAAAATATAAGGTAGGAGAAGACAAAGGTGTGGATTTGTTGAACGCCTCTAGGCAAAGAGAACATCACTATCATACATAACTCGGTTTGGACAGTGGGAAAGAAAAATAGCATCGCGGTTGCAACTGCAGCCCAATTCTGCTTCACCGTGGTTGTTGAAGTTCTCGGTCCTATGTCACGAGAAATCAGGAATGTAAAAGTCAACGAGTGAGATCAAGTTCACTGAGTAAATAAAAAGTATGAGCTTATCAGCGAAGATCTTCCGCAGGTACGTTCAGCTCAGAGCGCGGGCAGGACGTCTCACCGAGTGACAGCTGTACTTAAAAAAAGAAAAATCAAATCGTTCTCCATTCATTTTTTGCTGATGAATTTGTCAGTCTCTCCCAAGACACTTTTTGTTGTCACTTCGTCACTTTAGAAAGTATAAAGTTATTTAATGGACATCATTGCAGACTCGGATGATAAGAAGCGGGGAAAGAAAACAACTTTATTTCTGAGCTGGAGCCAAGGGAAGTGTTGGGCAAACTCTTTGTGCTCCTCAGCTGAATATGAGGTGGTTTAAGAGAATCGGGTGCTGTGCTGAGGACTCCTATAGTATCTTGCTGTCTATAAGGTGTCCTTGGAAACGAATCGATATACGGAGGCTTTGAGATGCTCTCGAAACTTTGAACTTCACAAAGGTGAAAACAGCTTGAGCAGCACCACGGCTGTCCTGGCAGGGTCTGTACGTAATTAGTGTCCCGTAGGTGGGATAATTAAACTCTTGTTTGGGATGTGAGAAACGGATTCATTTCCCTTAAAAGATCTGAAGTTGGAACAATAATTTGCCCTTGCCACAAGCAGAAAACTTGTCCTTGAACCAGTGACAAAGGGGCTTCATAGAAATGCTTTTGGATGGGAATTGAATTAGATTAAACTGGTCAGACTGCAATGACAAATGCTGAGTGTACAATTCAGTACTTGGGGGGCTGGAAATCTTTATATTTTGTCCAGACACCTCTAACATAGTCTGAGTTAAATGGAGAAGGTTAAGGAGATTTCAAGGTGATGCTTGGCACTTACTTGATGTGGAAGTTTCAGATTTCAGTCACGTATCAGAATGAAAAAGGGTAGTATGAAATATTTTTTTCATTGCTCATTGAAACGATCTCTCATAAAATGACAGAGCAGTCTTCTCATTTCTCCCCTGACACCTCTGATAATACAATGAGATCACCAGTTTATCTTTTTTTCGTGTTATCTGTTTGGATAATAGTTACAGTTCAGCAGTTACAGCAAACTGGGAAAAAAATGCAGGAAAAAAAAAGGCATGATGTAACATAATAGAACTTCAAGAAACAAGGGCAGTATTTTGAAGCTCAGTTACCTAAAATTTTATTTATGTGTTTTTGAAAACATATGAATTGTCATCTTAATTAGAAATTCTTTGGAGATGCAGTATATTTGTGTTGTCTTTTGAAGTTGGTACTCAGCGTTTTCCCAAAACTAGGTTAGTTATCAGGGTTTTTTAGCGTGGGGTAAGAGAACTAATACTGTGATCAAAGTGGCCTGAGTTGGGCTAAGAGGTCACAAGGGGAGGAGCCTGTAACCTCTGTTTTATTTTATATTTTATTTTATGTTTTATTTTATTTTATGTTTTATTTTATTTTATATTTTATTTTATTTTATATTTTATTTTATATATTATTCTATATTTTATTTTATTTTTTTACTTTTTAGGACATGAAATGTAAAGCTGAGAAACCAGTGGTGGTGGATCAGCAGGAAATCGAGGAGCAGCTCCCAGAAAATGTATGTATGTTTATGTTAACCGATAAAGCGGAGTTCTGGGGGCTTGATCTAGTTGAAGGATGAGTGATTTATGGGGGAAAAGGGTTAACTGGGGAGACATTTACATCATTTTATTGTGGGAAAACTTGAAAAAATGTCTTGCTTCTCTTTATGTATGTGGAAATAGTCACACAGGCTAATGTCAAGGATTTCTCTGCTGTTGAGAAGTAGAAAAAACAAAACAAAACCTACCACATGTTCTTTTTGTATGTGAGGCACAACGGAGAAAAGTGAAGTCCTGTCCCTGTGCCCTACATGGGCATTTCTGGAATCACACTTACCCAGTTATCCCGATTTTCCATTTATTTATGAAGAGGATGTTTTCAGTTCGTCTGTGCTTATTACTTGTTCCCCTTCTATTGACTTATTGGATTTAGTAAGGTATGAGAATCAACAGCTAATGGTGATGTCCACAGAACAGGCCTTTCTGTGATTCATCTCTTGTCCTTCTGCTTTGCTTTTAGGTCCTCAACCAGATCAAACAATCCACATCTTCAGCAAAAGTACCAGGCAACCTACAGGAGATACCCCTGGTGCCAGCACCGACGTATCTTTCTCCAGAGGCAGAAGTCACCAGCCGTAGTATGAACTAGTTATTTTTTCCAGAAATATAATGTATATTTAGTACCCAAACCCAGGATGGATTTTTTTTTCTTTTATTTTTCCAGATAACTTTTGCAGAGATTTTCCCCTTTGAGCATTCAATGACCTATTTTATTTTATGAAGTGTTTGTATTTTTCTCTCGTTTTATAGTTTTTGAGAGCTTGAAGCTGTCATTGCTTGTTTTACTTTACTTTTACGTACAAAGGTGTTGTTCCTTGTTTTAATTAAAGTAAAAACAGAAGGAAAGGCAACCAACCTGGGACATCCTGTCCATTCCATGGCGCTGGGATGTGGCCTTGTCTGTCCTGAATGGAATGCACCTTGCTGTAATGATCTGAGTTGCACAGGTTATAACTGAATTAAATGTCCTCCTAGACATTTACTTGGAACATTTAATCCCAGAACTCTGGAGCTGTTCTGATTTAGAGACTTTGGAGATGACTCAGAGTAGTCTTCTAGTTCAATTTAAATTTGTGAACGTGAAGAGCAAAATATGGGAGCTTAATTAGTTGCTCTCATACAATTCCTTTCATTGTTCTTATTTTCTCATTGAATAGTGTGACTTATTTATTTACTTTTTCATGTTCTTAGGTGTCTTTCCACCCCCATTGCCTGTGGATCCAGCAACGTGTCCTATAGTTCCAGGGCAGGAGACGACTATAGAGATATCTAAGGGTCGGTCAGGCTTGGGACTCAGCATCGTTGGGGGGAAAGACACCCCACTGGTGAGTTCATGTTAAACCAATATTTGCTGTCTCTGCTAGAGAATAGGTGACAAAGAAAACATAGAAATTCATGATGCCATTAGTCTGTAATTGCTCTAAGGTATTGTTCAGTACACAGAGGAGAAACCAGCTACTACAATCTCCAATAGCACATTGGTAATTTTGCCTTGTGTCGGATCGGTTGTTTTCTGTTCCTGTTTAAATGGAAAGGTTTGTGTTTCAGTAGCGCTTTCTGCTATGGTCAGAGTTTACAAATATGTATTCCTTTTTAACCATTATGAATGAAGTTTCAAACAGGTAAGTTACCACTATGGTTGGACTAGAAATTAATGTCACAGAGGTAAAGCCGTTTCAGCAAGTTAACGCCTCCATCCTGAGAGTCTAAATGCTTAGTAGCTGTTTAGACAAACTGTGATTTATCTCCCTGCCAGCAAAAGCCCTTGCTGAACAGAGGTAAACCAAAGGTAATCCTTTATTGTTTTCTGTGTCTTTTTGCTTAATCTTGCTCTTGGCTATGCCGTTTTTTAAGAAACTATCTTCAGCTAAATTAAAATGTATCGGGTCAAGTGTAAACTCAGCAAGTTAGTTATGCTAAACCCTTCTCTGCCTCAGCTGGTGATGTTTCCACTCTGCTTTCCTTTTAAGAGATGCTATGGTACAGCATAATAGAATGTCAGATTGTTTATTTTAAATGTCAAATTCAGTTATTTCTGTAAACAAGTCTGCTGCAGAGGTGTCTTTACTGACTTCTCCTGAATCCCCTGCTGCAGGGACACTTCAGGCAATAGAGCTGCTCTCTTACATGCAGTTGTTCTCAAAAATATCATTAAGCAATCAAGTGCTGGGAGTATCCACAGCTACAGACAGTTATAATGTAGTAATCCTCTTCCAGGGAAGGAAGGAAGGAAGGCAGGCTCAAAACATGTGGAAGTTGCAAGGAAAAACAAGTTTTGTTTTGCTAAGTGCAGGCTGCATCTTTTACAATATTAAAGCTGAAACTGGAAAAGGTTCAGCTTTTGGTCCCATTTATCCAGTCTCCGATTCTGTGGCGTTTGGATGAATTCCTCTGTTTCACATGGAGATAGATCTGACTTATGCTAAAGGCTTAAATCAGCCTATATGGTTTTCACTCTGTCGAGCCATGCGCTGATTTGTACCCAGTCCCTTTTTTGTCAAGCTCCTTAGCGTTGAGTAAATATAAATAAGTCGTTCAGCATTAGTCCTCCCTCTGCTTTTTCATTTAGCTGGAATTTGGAAATAGTACGTGGCAGTCTGTCAGACATGATCTGCTACATGTCTTTCATGAGATTTCAATATAAATAAATGAAAATTATAAATATCTGCTTTACAGGGCGGATGAGAAAAATGCAAAGGATTTTATTATTTGAATTGAGTAAATGGTTTTGGTTAAATATTATGCTTTCATTAGTTTATTCATTAAAGTGTCCTCCTAAGAATTTATTTTGAAAACTTATGCACTTGAGTGCAGGAACTGAGATTCAGGAAGGGAGGGAGGTCTGACTTCCGACGTTTCTCATCCTCACATTACAGGACTTACCAAAATGAGTCTCTCTTTCTTTTCATATTTCTGAATTTGCTCATTCGAAGGCAAGCAATGTTGTTTCACAGGAAACAAGTTGCTTTTGTGAAACCACCGTCTAATCTGATCATTTACCATGTGCAGAGACCCTCTCCGGGATTCTTTCCTTTTTTGTTATGAAGGCAAAAAAATCTTTTGTTCGAGAGTTTAAATGAAGTTCACGTAACAAAATGAAGGAGGGGTAAAAGAAAATACTACTTAGGACTGCAGGAAAGTTTCCGTCTCTGGTTTTGTGGACTAGAGAGGAAATGAAACAAAATCAGGTACAGGGAGCTGAGTGATGTGTCTTGTCGTGCTCTGCGTCATTTGTTTATAATTGGGGGTATAGATGGACATCTTTTGTATTTTTTAAAAAAGGCAAAATAAGTTGACTTACAGCTTCACTGCTTATAGATGTGTTATGTTTATGTGCCACAGAAGTTCATAGTTTCCAAAGGTCTTGTGTGGCAGAAATGGTGTGTCCAAGTCCCACTGTTTTCTGCGCTGCAGAAAAAGTAAAACGAAGCTATAATTGGCTTCAGCAATTCAAGGTGGGGTTTTTTTAGCGATTTTTTGAAGCGGGAATTGTCAGATCAAAGTCGAAAGGAATGGGACCAGCACTGTTCATAGACATCTCTGCAGGCACGAAGCAGGGATGCCATCCTCTGTGATCGTGTAGTTCAGAGAGTGCACACAGACGATAGACGTGAGATGCCCTGATGGGACCATGGAAATGTGCTCCATCGGGGCCAAGAAAAGGTGACAGATTAGGAGTGAATCTGCCAGAGCCACAAACAGCTGCGGAGACTTTTACCTTTTTGTCCTCTGAGAAAACTAGACATGAACACCCGGGTTCTTCCTCCCTTTCCTACTGCGGTATCTTTGTTTTGAGCCTGCGCAGGTGTGGAAGTGCCTATGAAATGATGAAGGATATCAACCCCAGTTCCTGGGATCGCAGAAGTAGTTTATTGGTACGGGGAATAGAGGGAGGCTGTGCATTGATAGAGCTTATCAAATCTAAAGGGGCTATGGCAAGAGTATAAAGGCCTCATTTGTGTGGTATTAAAATTCACTTGCTCTAAAAATATTTATTTGAATTCTAGTAGTCAGCACTGGTGCACAACAACAGCTCAAGTGTGATGGGAAAAGTTCACTTGGAATATTTTAGATCTTTCTTAAATACATGATGTACAGTCCCAGCTTTCGGAGTAATAAATCTGGCATCCCGCTAAAGGGACGCAGTGCTTCAAAATGAAATATAGAGTGCAACTTTTGAGTCATAACCTTAGGAATCTCATCAGAAATCACCAGCTAGCGACTTGAAAAATACAACCTGTGAGCAGGGAGATTAATTTGTTCAGGAGGTTGGAAAGTGATGCCTTAACCCTTGTGAAATGTTTTTTGTTGAGAAGATGGCCATCCCATTAAACTTGAAAAACCTTTCAAATTGCGTGTGCTGTGTGCTTAGGGGAGCAGGAGAGCATCAACTGGAAAGATGAGCTTGTGGAAGAGGCATGAGGAAGGAAAGGTTGACCTTGAGAGTTGTCTTCATGTCGTTCATCTTTAGGCTGCTATAGCCTTAAGCAGTGCTATTTCATTCAATTCTAAGAGTCGATTTTTATTTTGATTTTCACTGTCTTTCATTTCACCTTCCCCCGTACCCCTGAGCGAACACAACACATGGCCTCTGCTCTAAAGCAATTAAACTGCGGAGTGGAGCTGGCTGGAGTACAGGGCTTTACATTTGTGAGAAGATTTTTTTGGTTTGGTTGTAGGCCAATCAAACTTGTAAAAGTAACCTCAGAGTGGGGGTTTTATTTTTTTTAAAAAAGTCTTTTCAGAAACATCCCAAAGTGAGGTTTGAGGCTCTCACTCTGCTCCCCAGGACACCGTCCTGCCCTCTCGTCCCCCCGCTTGCTGAATTGTATATAAAAACTTGTCAGCTCCAGCACTAACAGCAGCCATAAACCTGACAGGGATGTCATTGTCACTCGGCAGCTGCCGCCGCTCCCAGGGCGCCTGAGTCGCTCCAGCCGCGGAGCAGCGGGATTTGGGGATGCTCAGCCCTCTTTGGGTTGGGATGCAGCTCCGGGAGCCGCAGGTGCCGCCAACCCCAGCACTGGGCAGGCAGCGGTGCCTGGGCTGCCAGATCCGAGCCCGGGGACACGGTGGCTCTCCGTGACGCGTGGAGTTCGACTCTCAGACTGGGGTGTTCATGGCAGCGATCCAGCCCTGGCATGGCCGGCTGGGGCCGTGTGGGGCCGGGACGAGTAACCGTCCCTGCAGGATACAGGGCTGGCAGCGCTGGGTCGTCCAGGTGTTCACCATAAATGTAGGAAAAGTTCCTCAACTGTTTCCCTTTTGGTTCATGGCATTCAGAGGGCTGGACCAGCTCTGCTGGGAGGACAGGCTGAGAGAGTCGGGGTGTTCAGCTGGAGAAGAGAAGCTCCGGGGAGACCTTATTGCGGCCTTTCCCTACTTAAAAGGGGCCCATAAGAAAGATGGGGACAGACATTTTAGCAGGGCCTGTTGTGATAGGACAAGGGCTGATGGTTTTAAACTAAAAAAGGGGAGATTCAGGCTGGATATAAGAAGAAATTGTTGTCCCTGAGGGTGGTGAGAGCCTGGCCCAGATTCCCAGAGAGGTGGTGGCTGAACCATCCCTGGAGACATCCCAGGCCAGGCTGGACGGGGCTCTGAGCAACCTGAGCTGGTGAAGATGTCCCTGTCATGGCAGGGGGGGCACTGGGGGAGCCGGGAAGGTCCTCCCAACCCAAACCATTCTGTGATTCTATGTAAGTTGATTCAAGGCAAATACTTTAGTTTCAAATAATGGGCTTTTTCCTCTCAAACTGTTTGGCCAGAAAGTTACTATGAGGTTTTCTTCTTAAATTGTCTGAGAAGAGGGCATCAAGGAATTCTTAAAGAAAAGGTATCTTGGTACCCTTCCCGATGGCATGGGGGGTTAAATCATCCAAACGCCATTGTAGCCCCAAATCGGGTGAATGCTGTGGTGTCTTGTCCAGTTAGAAACTTACAATGAATTATTTTCTCTAAAATAGCATTGTCAATTTACAGGGATTTTATTCTTGGCAGTACATGGAAAAAGCATCGCTCTAAGATACAAACATTTCCTTAGTAGGTGGGAGCACTGTTTTGCTTCCAGCTGAATAATTTAGCGATGGTTGAGTTGATTACTTGTAGTTATTGACTCTGTATTTGCTGCCTGGGTGATTAAGGCGCTCAGACGTGCCGGAGGGGATTCAGCGGTTTCAAGGCTGGTACAGGGACGTTCCCCCCCAGGCAAAGCTGGAAAACCCTGGGAGGGGAGCGCAGAGGCTCAGCTGAGGCTTGAAATCGCAGTTCAGTACTGAAGAAGCACCTGTGATACAAAAGAAAAAAGATTGCAGGAGAGGGATCATTATCTGAACCTTATATAGAAAGAAAAGCAGCATACTTTATTTTATCCTGTGTCTTTTTCATTGAAAATGACAGCAAGCCTCTCATGCGGAATTTAATACTGAGTCGTCTACTTCTGAATTTGGTAATTTGTTGGGGTTTTTTTTACTTTCGCTTTCAGCTGACTTTAATAAACACTATTTTTAAGGCAATTAACAAACTTTAAGGTACTCCATCTGTAAAATAAAGTGATCCACAAAGCCAGGGAACGAGATCACTGTAGCCACGCTCCAAAAGTTAACAGTTTATGTCCGCACTCAGCTAACACTGGTTGGTGTGAGAGCTGGTAACGCCAGGGTCAGAGAGGAAAAAGCTTTTCGAACCCCTTGGGTGAGCCCAGAAGGTTTTCTGGCTCGCGGCGGAGCAGGGGGAGCTTCGATGGTGGGGCTGCGGTTTGACAGAAGAATATTGAGATTCATTCTGTCAGCCCAGGTGAGTCGGACCTTGCACAAACCCCATCTGTTTAGGAAGGGCAAGGGAATAATCAAGAAAACTGTGACTTTAAATTGCAGCTGTTTGAGACCTGATGTTTGCCCCTGGAGCTGCGAGGGCTAATTACGGTAATTAGAGCAGGCTGGTACTAATGCCAAAGCCAAGGCTGATATCTCTGTTTTGTGCCGTGCTGCCGTCACCAACGAGGACTTACTTAAACATGAGGACTGATGAGACTTTTGTGTTACTAAACGAACTCGTTCTCCCTTGCTTGAGCTTTCTTTCCTCCCTCCCACCTCCGTTCTGTTTAGATTCAGGCAGAAATAACTTCATCAGTTATAGGCAGCCGAGGTCTGAGCACCTTTGTAGACAGTGATCAAGAGCAGCTAAGGCTGAAGCTGTTGTAGTGGAATATGCTTACCTTGTAAGTCAGTACAAATGAAAAGCAAGATATTGGCCACAGGAGGGTTTCAGCAATATAGGGGCTATAGATGCTGTTAAGTCTATCGCACAATGAATGGAGCAACAGAATGAAAAAATGGTAATAGAAACCCAAAGTTTTTAATCATGACTTGGGTATTGTAGAGGAAAAGTTTGTGGTTGAGAGAGAAAAAAACGCAATCACTTCTTAACCATCACTCACATTTATAAAACAGAAGGCAATTTAATGACAGAGCGGTAAATGCAGTTAGCTCGAAATTGTGAGGAATTGCTTTGACTCTTGGTTGGATAATGTCAAAATGAAGTTGGTGGATTCATCATAATTCCAGGAGGACATTAGCTTACGCCAGCATGAAAAGACCAGACTGCTTTGTACATGAGTTATCACAAATGGGAATTATAGTAGTAAGTTTTGCAAATCATCTCTTTGATGGATCTTTGGCACAGGTTTAGCTGCCTGTACTTTTAGCTCGCCTAGCAGTGCCTTGCTTAAAGAAGCTGGAGTCTTCCAGGAGTGTAAATCAACCATAAAATTTAAGCAAACAATATACAAAAGCAGCAGGACATGTCAGAAGGGACTTCAGGAGTACCTTGCTTGCTGCTGGTTGAAACCACTGGCTTTTGGCTTCCTGTGTCACACGCATCCAGGTTCTCGTGCATTCTTTATAACCTGTGTTATGCGCTGTACACTGTAAATGTTCATATTTTTTTATTTAATAAAATAATGAGAGTGAGAGAGTTAACGTTTTAATATGTAGCTCTGTGTTTTATTATTCCCTCTAAAATGAGCATGTATACTTTTTGAAAAACTCTGGTTTGCTTTGGCATGTGATTCATAGCAACATAGCTCTTTCTATCATTCTGACTTAAGTCATATATTTTTACACTAAACATCTTATTACCTTCGTTTTATTATTTCAGAATCAAAGGAGAGCTTGCAAATGTCTATGACTGCAGACCGAAGGAATGTTAATGAATAGTGCCATTGAATTTTCAGGTTTTAGCTTTTCTGATCTTAGAGAATATAACTGTAAGCAAAAATATTATGCAAGCTGAATAAAATTTAAATAAATAAGGACCAGATGTAACTATAGGGGCCTATAAAATGTAATACAAATATTATCCACTTCCTTAAAATAAATCTGTATTTTAGTATGAAAAATTATATTCGTATTGATGTTGCGGATTAATCTTTTTTATGAAAGTTGGCAAGTGAACACCATCTCTTGCAAGAGCTTGTTCTTAAATGGGAAACAGACCTTTTGTTCTGACCTTGAGTAGAGAAGTTTTTCAGTATCATGCAACGTAAAGCATTTTTACATTAACACGGTAATACACTTTTACATTATACAGCCTGTTTTATTACGGTAGTGTTTGGCTTAGGATTTTGGGTGCCTGTTAATGGTTTGTGAATGCTCGCGATTGCAAAATATTTGAGTGTTAGAAGGAGCTATAAGCAGCACGATGTGTTAGATAAACCCCTCGAAGAAGTCAAGCGATTCACTTGGACTTGACCTTCAGCTTTTGTTGCCGAACCGTTATCTTTTAGATTCTGTTTAGATCTGTAAGGGGAAGATCAGAGATCATAACAAAACTGTTGTCATTTCCTCTGCCCACACGTAACCAGCTGCTGGATTTATTTTGACTACTGAGGGATTCTTACGTGGGGCTAATTCTTCAGCGAAACACACTGTGCAGCTGCTTGATTTCTGCTTTATCTGTGAAGCAGCCTGTAAAAATCAAATGACAATTTTACTGCTCTGGACAAAAAAAATATAAAAGTTGAAAAGGAAATAACTAATAATATTGTACTTGCCCTGGGAAAGAGATAAACCTGTAATCCTGCAGTCAGCAAAGACCCTTGTAGCTTTCTTATCTTTAATAAATGCTAATTCAGTATAACATTTGTAGCTATGTAGGAAATTTGATGGAAATGTGTAATATTAGCTTAGGAAAACATAACTTGTCAACTAAATCAGGAAACATCTTTTCCCAGAATTTTTTTTTATAGGTAGCTTACTTTTTTACTTCCTCAGAAAGGTAATCTAATCCATGCAGAAAGCTTCATTTCTTACAATAAATAAATAATTAGGGTATGTGGTAAGATTTGGTCACCTACCTACAGATCAAACTGAGATGCAGGCACATAAAATTCACGTAATTCAAATAGTTTGCCCTGCCTGCTTTCTAGCACTGCCCAACCACATGGGTTCCCCAAAATCTGATGTGTCTGTCTGTCCTCAGAAGTGTCTGTCTGGGAGACGGGAACCTTTTCCCTGCGTGATTTCCCTTGGTCCAGAACAACTGGCTGGTGATGCTCTGGTGGCAGAGAGAGCCTTGGAGCTGCAGGGCAGAGCTATGGGTCTGCTTTCTACTCTCAGGACTGTTTGGGGGATTTATATTGTCTAACAATTACCATTTTCAAATGCACATCTTGGAAAACATGGCCTTGGATTTTCAAACAACTCATTTCTAAGCGAGTATCCTACTCGTTGTCATTCTGTCCTGATGATTGTTGCAGTCCTTGATGTGTGGTGGCTCACCGAACTTCCATGAAGTGCCTTTGAAGTGCCTTTGACCCTATCAAAATAGCAGCTGGGTCTTATAGACTGAAATAGGACAGCGAAGGTAAACTCAAAACCAAGTTAATGTTAGCTCAGTTAAAGAAAAGCTTCTTGTGAATGGTCTGGAATAGATAAGAACTATTCAGTACTACGCAAGAAGCCTCTTTACCTTTTTCCTTGTCAAATCCAGCCAATGTGGGAATGGAAATGTGGGAATTTCTCTGCTCCACTTCTTCTGAAATCTCCCCTGTTGCCTATTGTTCTGTCTCTTATCACATGGTACAATATCATCAGAATATCCGTGGTACTTGATGTTTGAGCCTCCTTCATGTCTTGTGTCCTTTTGCTCCCTCATCCTCTGCTCCCAACATTTGCAAATGACTTTGCAGTCTGGGGTTGATATTCAGTGGTAAAGGGCACCTGTGTTGAAAGCTGCTGCTTGTCCTTCGGAAGAACAGCTGCACAGAAGAAAAGAAGCACTGGAAAGACTGGCTCAGGTGCTATAAACCTGCAGAAAACGTATGAACCATCCAAGCCTAAAGCCAGACAGCTCCTGAGGCTTTCTCAACACTGTTTATGTCCTGCAGGCTTTTAAGGTTTGCTTGGTCAGTGATTTTCCTGAAGAAGAAGCTGACTTGGGCTTTACCACCTTTCTCCCAGAGGCTCAATCCAGACGGTGCTATGTGGTCGTTGCCGGGGGTCTCTGCCATACCAGTTCTTTGACATTTAAGATACAAGGATTAAGCTGTCACTCTTACTGAATTTAATTCTTAACGTGAGCTCTCTGCTGCTGGCTGAGTTGATATCCTTCCCCTAGCAGGTCTCTGAAGTTGTTATAAATCAAACAGAAAAAATATCCATGGCTGGGGGGGAATTGAGATCCGATTATCCAAGAGTTCAGGGCTACCCCCCTTCCTTAGACAGAAGGAAATGCAACGTAGGTCGCGCTGTGCACGTTTTCCAGGTTCTATTTTCCATCGGTGGGTTTCAGGTGGGGTGCTAATTTCTGTAAGGTTGTTCAGCAATCGTTCTCTCCGCGCCAGCGTTGATCCTCACGGTGTCGACCAAGAGACTGTGTGAACTCTTCTGCTTGCCTGCCCTTGCTTCCACAGCCCAAACCTCGTGTCAGGCAGTGCGAGAACCGTCACTCGTGTACCTTCGTTTGCTCAGGAAGACTCTGCAATCCCAGCAAGATCCTGCCAGTGAAGCGAGAGCGAGTGGGGTGTTGCTGTCCCACTGCTCAAATCTGAACCTCGCAAAATGCCATCTAATATCGTGTGTGACAGGTTTGGGGACTGTTCCCACTTGTTAACAGATTTGGTGCATATCATGTACCATCCGTGTATGTTCTTGCCATGTATGGAAACTATTCTGGCTTGCAGGTGATTTTTTTTTTTAGCCTTGCAGCATAGAGAGTATCAGTGCATTCAGCTTCATTTCATTGAGCTACAGGCCCATCAGTATAAGCATTATTCAGGCAATAATGTTCAGCAACCTCAGCAGGAGCAGACAACTTTCCTTCGACTTTGTCTTTCAGGGTTTTCATGGTTGGATAGTCAAGGTTTACACCTGCGAGCCTGGACTTCGTTTAGCTGTTAAAATGCTGTTTATATTCCCTGACTTGTATTCTGCATCCTCTGTCCCATCCAAGAAATCTTCAACTTTGCATTAATTCCTGACTTATATGACAGTCCCAGGCTAACGGAACATTCTTTGTCAACACAGACAAAGATTAAAGCCCCAGGTTTTTTAATGTATTTGTAAACCTTATAAAGGATGTGCTTTAAGCAGCTGCTTTCTTTAAACAATCGTGTTCTTGATACGAGAGTGTTTTCATTTCCCTTTTCTGCACGAACAGTTTTTGCCTCTTTGCCAAGCTATATCATGGAGAGCCATAATCTATATGAAATGGGTAGGGAGAGGAGATGGGGAGGACTGAGAGTGAAAATCTGTCCAGAGGCACTGTGAATTCACCACCTCTAGTTGAACATTGACTCCACTTTCCCTCCCTCTCGATTGATTGATTTTTTGAACCATTCAAGCCTTTACTTCTAGCGGTATCAAGCAGATGAATTTGAAGCTTGTGAACAACAGCTGCAGATGTCCAGTAACCAAAATACCTTTTAAATAAATGCTGTGTATTGTTTTAGTCATAATGGAGCCTACATTTTTGTGAGGTGCTGAGAGGGGTGTTGTAGCTTAAATCTGTAGCATGTCAATAGAGTCATTACAGATTAGAGCTTAGTTAGATGGCTGGAGTATGAATTACATCTCATTACTGCGTAAATTTCTTTAAAATATTGATATAATCAAAAATGTTCAATAGCATCAATAGTTTGCCTGTAGTGATTTGTTATGGATGATTAAAACTAACAGAGTCTGACCCAGATCCCACCAGATCCAGCAGAAAAGATTAGTCCTGGGTTAAATGTACTTTGAGCTGATCCCAGAAGTATCAAGGGAAAGACATCTGTTTATCATAGTTTATAAGCTAAGGAAGGTAAGACTCTCATATTTATGCTTAGGGACTATTTACAAATCTTTACAGTCCATCTTGGACACATTGCTTCATTCTGTTTTTAATTGATTTGATAAGCCTGATTCAAGTACACTACTTTAAAAAGCAAAAAAGTTAAGAAAAGCAGTGTTTTGGCAGGTCAGAGAGATGTTTCCTTTTCCAGGGTAGGCACAGACCAAACAGGAATGTACCTTTTTGTGCCATACGTATTTTTAGTTCTAGGTCTGGTTTCTACCACATGCAGGAACCGCAGGGTAATACTGAATTGTTGCCTTTTCAAATAGACGATGCAGATTGTTCAAACTGATAACGCGTGGTGGTTCCTGACGCTGAGCTTTAGGTATGTGCGGTTTTACTCTTCATAGCGCAGCACTGGGAAGAGCTGGTAACTCCAGTTTGTTCACCATTTTTAAAGCGACCACAGACAGAAAACAAACATAAAGAAATGTGGCTGAAAGCTCCTTTCTCAGAGGTTGGAAAATATCAGATGAAATCCATCTGAAAGTGTTTGATTTGTCTGCTGTTCCACGGTCACGTTGCCATTTTTCTACCGAACCGCATGTTCATCCCCTGCCCTGGTGTGTCCCAGCTGAATGATGCTGCCTTAACAAGCTGGTCAATATTGTGTGATGTCTCATCAGCCACTTCTAAATGCCTTTCTTTGTGAAGCGTTTAAAAAAGTGAAGTGTGCGATGGGAAGTTCTAAACCACAGACTCAGCTTTTTCTCAAAGTTCCCCGTGATGAGCCTCAGGTGAAAAAATATACATCACTGTCACCCTCCTGGCTTTCACCCAGGCAAAAGTCTCCGGTGTTGACTTAGAGTTACCTTTATTTTAAAAATGATCGTGTAACACCCCCCCAAAAAAAACCAAACCCGAAACAAAAAACCACGATAACCCAAACCCCGCAACTGAGAAAAGATCTAGGACACGTAGCAGAGGATTTGGGCAGCGCTGCTGAGATGGGCAAGCACGTGTTACTCTGTTCCACTGGGAACAGCCATTTCAGTTATTTCAAGAAAACCCTGCAGTTGCCAGTGGTATATATATATAATTTATATTTTAATCAAACCATTCTTTGGATTTTCTTAATTACCTTGGTACACAGCTCAGAGTATTTTGCCTTCATTTATGTAGATTGAAATATTTTTTTCCCCCCCATCTGGGACGCTTGTATCAGCTGTATTCCATTTGTGATTAAAATCCTTCAGGCTTTTTGCAGTGCCTGGTGTCCGTATCAAAGAGGCGGCTTGTGACAGGGCTGCTGTGCTCAGCGGCTGCAGATCTGCGGCCGCATCATTAAATAAGGTGCAGTGGGAATGAAAGGGAATAATGCTCTCGATGTTGTCTTGATCAGAGCATTTAGCTTAAGGGCACTGAGTTTGCTTTGTGTTCGAATGCACCGCGTGTGCATTCAAACGTCAAACTGCTCAAGGAACTGCACAACCCAGGCATTTTTTAGAGGGTGGATGTGTCTGAGAACGGGTTACCTGGTACCTCCGTACCTCATTGAACGTCACCGGTTTGAAGTTTGTAGTGAAGCCACTTCTGGGTGTTTGGTGGTGATGATGAGAAAAGAGCACATTTTGCACAAGAAAGCTGTCGGGATCACTGCTGAAGCACCACAGGAGTATGTTCACCTATTTGTTTCAGGATTTACAAAAAAAAAAAAAGAAAAAAAGAAAAAAAAAAAAAGGAAATAAACCAGAACAATGCAAAGGGAAAGCACCAGCCAGAGAACAGTGTGTTCTTTGTAATGCTTTTTCTTTGGGGACATCTATTGCTGGCAATAAGATTAAATCACTGAAACCTTCCCTGAAGCTACATCTGCCACTGCCTACATTTTCCAACCTCAGTAATAAACTAACATTTGCCATTGTTCGTTTCTTCTGGATTTCATTTCTTACAGATTTAACCAGCGCTATTTACCACAAGGCATTCAGTTCTTGCTTAAAGCCGAGATCTATGCCAAGTCCCTAAAAATATTCATAGCTCCAAAGAATCTGGTTTTAAATAATATCATAAAAAGTAGTTGATATTAATACAACAGTTCACACTGAGTTCACTTACTCCTGATGCCAATGTATAAAAATGATGGAAGCCCAAGAAGCTCTAGACAAGACAAAATCCTCTTTACCTTTTTACTAGCTAGCTGTATTTTGATTACCGGAATAATATTCTAATCCCAAAATATGTTTTAAAGAATAAATCTGTTCCAGGCTCGCTTGTCCTGCCATGGAGTGTTGTCCCTTCTCCCTGCGGAGCGGGGGGCTGCGTGGGGTGGGCCCTGGGTGCCCGTTTGAGGGTGTTTGGGAGGGAGGATTCACACCCCTCCACTTTCTTCCCACAGGATGCCATAGTGATCCATGAAGTTTATGAAGAAGGGGCAGCAGCCCGGGATGGGAGGCTTTGGGCCGGCGATCAGATTCTGGAGGTAAACAAGTCTCTATGTGTGTGCGTGCTCGTATCTTTGTCCTGTGTGCTTGTATTCAACACAGTGCAGGTTTCTTGTAGGGGAGAAATCATCAAGTAGGATCTCTAGTTAAAGATTCTTTTCTGTCACTAAGAATGTCCTGACAAGTTCATATTTCCTTATGTCTTTATATAAGCTGAAGGTACAAATTGAGAATATATTAAATTTAATTGAGCAAGGCAGTTCTCGAATTACATAGTTCAGCTGTCATGTCCAATAGCTCAGTATTATTCATCTGTTTAATCTTTGATTTGGAGGCCTGCACTACCACTGCCCCTTCGGCATCTCTGTGCTGCAAACGAAGTGCGGAGTGGGGCGAATGTGGGGTGAGCAGGCGAGGGGGCTGCAGCATCCCTGCCTGCATCCCTTTCTGCATCCCCCCTGCCTCCTACCAGCATCCCTGCCTGCATCCCCCCAGCATCCCTGCCTGCATCCCACCTGCATCCCCACCTTCAGCCCCACCTGCATCCCACCTGCATCCCACTGGCATCTCTGCCTGCATCCCGCCCACATCCCACCAGCATCCCCGCCAGCATCCCGCCAGCATCCCGCCAGCATCCCGCCAGCATCCCGCCCGCATCCCACCTGCATCCCACTGGCATCTCTGCCCGCATCCCGCCCACATCCCACCGGCATCCGCACCTTCAGCCCTACCAGCATCCCCGCCAGCATCCCCGCCAGCATCCCGCCAGCATCCCGCCAGCATCCCTGCCTGCATCCCACCAGCATCTCTGCCTGCATCCTGCCCGCATCCCACCTGTATCACCGCCTGCATCCTGCCAACATCCCAGTCTGCATCCTGCCAACATCCCTGCCTGCAGCCCACCTGCATCCCCGCCTTCAGCCCCACCAGCGTCCCCCACCATCCCCGCCTGCATCCTGCCTACCCCCCCACCTGCATCCCTGCCTAAAAACTTGCCAGGGGAGCTACCGGCTCCTTCAGGCCACAGCTTGTAAAACTGCTGAACGTAGAACTATTTCTGGGAATAAATGTCATGTTTTTCCTGCAGACGAGCGTGGAGAAGGGAGGAGGGAAAGGGTTAAGCGCAAAGTGTTGCTCTGCAAATGAAACTTGCATCAGGCAGGGGTTCGGCGCAGCTGCTCACAGCCTCTCGCTGTCAGATCAGGACAAATTCCCAGCATGGCCATTAAGGCTTTGGTGTGTAGGGTTAGAAAAATAGCACGGGGGTACTTGGGGAGTTGTCTTTACAGCTCTTGCACTGAAAATATTTTTTCTAGCGTTGAGGCTGAATGTTGTTTTCTTTTTTTAAATAACAGTGTATTAACAGAGCACGATAATTAGGGGATAAAAATGGGGAAGGTTAATTAATTCTTCTCTGGCCAAAGAGGAAAGTGCTAATGTTTGTGTGCCATAATATTGTTATTATTTCAGCTTTTAAAACCGTACTAATGAATCAAATAGATGACTCTCAATTAGTTTCAGATCGGTGTGATAAAGCACACATAGATGGCTGTGTCGAGAAAAGAATACCGATGCACTATGTAAATAAATGTGTGCAGAATCAGTACAAAAGAATATAATTACTATAGATTAGGTTTAATTATCTTAATGTAAAATTAAGAATGATTATAACTTTGCATATCTAGAAATACTGAGATATATGTTCATTGCCTTAAAACTTATTTTGTTATGTAAGTGGATTGACATTGTATTATTTTTCAGTTACAGCTCATGCTACTTCCTAAAGAGACTTTGAAAATATTTAAGCATTGAGATTTTTTGGTATTGAACAAATAAAAGATGATTTTGTCAGCAGAATAATGGCCCTTAAAGGGCATCTGTCAATAAGACTTGGCAAAATTAGGAAATTGAGCTTCAAGTTGCAATATTTTTTTTTTAATACCTCATCGTCGAATCAGAACTTCTTGTTCTATATGGTATTACTAAAGTGCTAAAACCTTTTTGGGCTGTCGTAAGAGAAATGTAGTGGAGTGCTCCAGGAGCGGTCTTGTGTGCCATCTATTGGAACAAAGCAAAATAACCGTTTAAAATGTCCTGCCTGCGCTTCACCATCTCCATTTGCTGGTGTTTCTGATTCCTTCCGCGTTCGGCTCGGTGGTGTCGTGCAGAAGGAATCTGAGCAGCGAGAGATGCAGGAAGCTCAAAGGAGCATCTCCCACTTTGTCTGGTTGTGAGAAAGAATCGTTGCTTGAGGTTCCAGCATTTACAAAGAAGGGA
Source organism: Pampusana beccarii (assembly GCA_013399365.1). Taxonomy (NCBI): domain Eukaryota; kingdom Metazoa; phylum Chordata; class Aves; order Columbiformes; family Columbidae; genus Pampusana; species Pampusana beccarii. Next base: position 395,967 of record VWYH01004752.1, on the reverse strand, counting down.
AGAACACCCACAAAACTTAGAAGCCAAAATGTTCCGATGATTGTGATTTACTCCAGGCAGTGGCACAAAGCACCAAACTCACACGTAGCAGGAGATCCAGGAGCTCGGCCCTCTGGAAATGGGAGCACTAAATCAGAGTGCCAAGGGGTGTCGATTTGACAAATTTGTCCTGTCAGGCGAGGGTAGGGTGTGATGAAAAGATCATTTATATGTGTCATTTGGAAAGAAAACACTAATTATTTCAGGTGAACGGGATCGATCTGCGGAATGCCAGCCACGAAGAAGCTATCACTGCGCTGAGACAGACGCCCCAGAAGGTGCAGTTGGTTGTTTACAGAGACGAAGCGCACTACAAAGATGAAGAAAACTTAGAGATTTTCTATGTAGACATACAAAAGAAAACAGGCCGAGGACTAGGGCTCAGCATAGCTGGGAAACGGTAAGAGCATCTCTGATCAGACCGCTTAAAATGGGAAATATTTTGCTTTTTGCCATGTGAACAACTGTAGCCATTAAATAGAATATGAAATAAAGGAGAAAGGAGCAGGATTTTTGGCCAAGTGGGCACACACGGAACGGGGAGCTCGCTGTGCTGCTGGCTCCAGCCCGGCTTGGAGACCCCAACCACGGCTTTTCCCGTTTCAAAAGGAGGGAGAAACCTTCCTATTTCCAAATACCAGGATACGCCTCTGAAAATGGGTTTGTGAGTTAGATCTGGCTCCTGCTCGGGTTCCAGGGGACCCGTGGCAGTGGAAGAGGCAGAGTTAGACCCAAATTCTGGTCGGTATCAAAGCGTCTGTACAACACTGTGGTCGGCAGTTCTGTAAATACACAACATTATCTGAGATACGGTGGTGGGTAACAGCTGCTTAATAAAATGTGGCTTTTTACTGATGTATTTCTAAACCCTTGCTATTAGATCGCTCAAACCAGAGCGCTGATAGATTTAATCTTTCATTGCTGGAAGAGATTTACAGCATGACACTGGCGAGCGCTCGCTCGGTGGTGGTGCCTAAGAGTCATATGGTTGCTCTTCTGCGTTGCCAAAATAAATTTATTTTCTCAATTACAAATCATCGTGTCGTTATCCTGACTGCGTATGGTCAGTGAAGTTTCCGCAGCAGTTTTTTACAAGAGCGGCGATGTTTAACCCAGGTGTTGTGAGCAGATTGCGGGTTGGGTAATTAATTTAGCTTATGTAAATTATCCTACAGATGGTAATCGTGGTCTCCAGCCCTCCCGCGTTTGCTTCTGTACAAAACTTTCTGTCCTGTCGCTAAGTGCTTCACTTGTGGCGACTTCCACGTTAGAGGCAGCCCAGTTTCTGAAGCCATTTAAATGATACTCAGGTATAATTTAGGTCGTGAAGTGTTGTGACCTTCAGGGTGAAGGACACCAGAGAGGTCCTGTGGCCCCTGGGAGGGGACCCCCACTGCGAGGAGGCTGGAACTGAGAAAGAAATTCATTTATTTAATATATTAAATACATTTTCCCTGTCTGCCTGGGCGGCTGCTCTCACAAACTTCCGTGCAGGCTGACAGCTGCAATGCTGGATTTTCTGCTGCATAAATCGTGTACAAACTCCAAAATTCTTTTCTGCAGATTTCTCCCTGCTCTTCTGTTGGGGGCCTCCAGGCTTTTAGAAAAGAAACTGAGCTGAAGCTTCAGGGGGAATACTGAGAAAAAAATCTGAGGCTGCATCATTTGTATTAGGCACATCAGGAGATAGTTTAACTCCATTTTACACCAATCCTTGGCTTTTTAATCTTACAAGTGGTATTTTTCATGAATCTTTATGCATCATACAGTCAGAACTAAGCGTTCAAGGGGAAAGACAGCATTAAATATACCAAAACATGCCTCGGTCTTAAAACTCAGAGATTTTTTACGCTCAAACAGTTGAATGGGATGTAAAACTAGTTCTTCCTCTGCTCACAGGTTTCTTTTAATGTCTCTTAAATGCAAGTAATCTAAATTGGTCTCCCAAAGAATATTGGATTGTGTAATTAGCCATATGCTTCTTGCATTGTTAGAAATGGAAGTGGAGTGTTTATCTCTGACATTGTTAAAGGAGGAGCTGCAGACTTAGATGGAAGATTAATTCAAGGGGATCAGATTTTGTCTGTAAATGGAGAGGATATGAGAAATGCCTCACAAGAGACTGTTGCCACTATACTTAAGGTGAGTACATAATACATTTTAAGATATTGAATTGCAGTTACTGACACTACGCAAGGTGATTATCCTGAAGTGCTATTTGCACTTAGGCAGGACAACTCGAACTGACTATGGAGAGAGAAATTTCAACTGCAATAATCTTGGGAGATTCACATACAATCACTTCTCCATGTATATTTAGAAGTGGGGTGATATGAAGTGGGAAAACAAAGACACGTATTTAGACACTTATTTGAAAATGCAACTGTGTGTTTCATCCATTAGAAAAACATTTTGAAACCTGAGGGTCATACAAATCAGAAGCAAAATAAAACGCCTTTGGCATTGCTGTACTAACATACACCTATAAAATGGCAGCTTAAATCTGTTCCTGCACAGTTTTCCATCTTACAGGAGTGATTTTGTAATCTGGAGTTGTACGGTGTGGGAGAAATTGCCTTTTTCAAGGGCTTTTTCCCTGCTATCGCCACCAGTGTTTCTGCATGGGATTTCTTTCATTCTTGAAGGGAAAGGCTAATTATTTCCTTGCTTTTTCCATTCACGGTTGGTACCTGGCCAAAAGTTTACCTATTTAAGAACTGGAAATCAGTGATATCGGCTGTATTGTTAAGTTGGATCCATATGTGTTTAATTCACCCTTTTCTGCAGCATTTTTCCTGTGAAGTGTTTTTCATAAATATTGTTTGTGGCAAATGTCTGTTAAAGAGTTGGAGGCTTTTGTTTATTTTTGTTTTGAGTAATTGGCCTTCTACAGTTTGCCTGTAGGAAGATTCATACCGACTTCAGCAACCACAATAAACCGAAATCCAGGGACCTGTAATTTTTTATTGTCTGAATACAAATGTTAATGTTTTCAGCATTCCTTGTGGTTTTCTTCACGGACTTGTGGTGCTGAATATAAACATAATTCTCTCCAGGAGAGCATGAAATATTATACGTCTAGTTAAATGCTGTACATTGCGTTTGGTTTTTTATTTCCAAGTGTGCCCAGGGCCTAGTGCATCTTGAGCTTGGGAGATTGCGAGCTGGATCATGGCTGTCATCACGGAAAACATCCCAAAACAGTCAGGTTAGTGACAAATTTATACATGTAAAACAGAGCTGAGAGGGGCAGGACATGGGCACGGTGCTCAGATGTGTATGTGAGGCTCAGTCCTTTCATAGACACTGCTGAGGTTGTGGAACAAAATATTTTATCGCACTAATTTTCTGTGCTGAACTGCAAAGTAAGCGTTGTGCTGAAATGCTGATCAAGTAGAAGATCTAATGGATTGTTGTGTTTGAGGAGTAGTTTCCTGAGACACACCAAAAATATGTAATTTCCTTCCCAAATGATGATGCCCAGAAAAAATGCTGAATGCATTTTCAGCAGCTGTTTTGTCAATCAAAATGAGTTAATGAAACTGAACTGTATCTTTGCCTATCTTATGGCAGAACCACACGAGAGCTGCTTTGCTCTCCAAGAAAACACCGAGCAATTTCCTGCTTCACTTGCTTTTTACCTGAAGCGAGGACAACAATTCATTTTTCAATCAGTGCAGGGCTTTTCCCTTCTCCCCTGAATCCGCTCAGACACTGATACCATTAGTATTAAAGTCTGAGTACTGCAAGGGAGAAAAACAAGATGGCTTAGAAAACTTCTTTAAATGCATTTTTCCTTCTAAAGACTGACCGCTTTGCCATGATATTGAAGTTGCCGGTGTTCCCGATAGAGACAAGCTGTGGTTCATATTGCTCTGGAGTATTTTGCCCCCTCTCTGCCCGAAGAATGTGGGAATGCTTTTAGGGAGGTGGGGAAGAGGTTTGGCCTCAATGTCATGCGTGAACAACCCAAAAAGGGTGCCAAAATCATAGTCACCTGGCGCGATTTCTTAACTTTCTCAAGGCCAGCAGCGGTCCAGCTGGCTGCGTGGGTGAGGTGGCGGGAAGGGCTGAAGAGCCTGTCGCCGTGTGGGAACAGCTGGGCTAAGCCCGGCTTTAAAAATGATGACTAAATATCTTTGGAGAGACATCTGCACTGCACGCAGCAGGCAAGAAAAAATGGAATAACAGAGGGAAACGATACCGATTGCATTAAGACGGCAATCTCGAGTATTGCTTTTTCTTTTGGTCATTGTATCGACAGGTAGCCTAAGCGAGAGCAATGTAACCGAAAAGCGATGGTTAAAAATAACCCACCTCGTTTTACTGCATAAAACTCACAGCTGAAAGGGAAGCAAAATGCCACAATATCTAACATGAGTCTAGGTAGAAAACCAGATCAAACGTCATCCCCCTGTCTCCATAGCGTAAGAGGCTTTTGCAGGCACCCAGTAATTTCTGGATTTCTTTTAATAGAAGAAATCTTAATTGCTGTTCTTAACACGGAGTCATTTGAGAGCCTTCATCTCGCTGCTCTTAAGTGACTTGGTGATTTTGAAAACTGACTAAATGTTTCTCAGCAGAACTGTTCCAAGAGTTATAAAAATCTTGGCAGATAATACGGCAAATCAGCTTGAATGATTTGCACAACTGCGAGCGATGTTTCAGATGCTGCTGGCCAAGAGCACCCAGGACTTTTGTCCTCACTTGGCTTTTTTCTTGGTCCGTTGCATACCTTTAGCAGTAGAAATACAAGCCTTGCAGTGCAGGACAGTGATTTCTTTCACACAAACTGCAAATTATGTGAACTGACCCATAATGTTGGCAAGTAGAGGTGGAAATTGTGCTCTGCCTGGGGTTCCTCGCTGACAGCTGCACCCTGGTCAGTCGGGATAAATCCTGCCAGAGCTTTTGATTCACCGCCTGATGCATTTGGAGGGAGAAAAATCTGCTGTGGATGGAGAAATACAGACCAGAGCTTTGTTTTGTATAAGGCAGCCTAAGGTCTGGCCCTCACTGAAAGCTGTTGTTCAAACACATTTCCTAAATTGATAACGATGTTCCCTTGAGGGGCACAGTCTGAAGATAAAGCCAGATATAGAGATACGGGACAGATTTTCGGTAGTTTCCCCCTTTGGAAATGAAGTCGGAAGGGTTGGCACAGAGCACAGCTGTGCCCAGATGTTGCAGGAACTGGTTTAAAGTTAACCTTTGGGTTTGACGCACAGGTTCTGCTTTATTTTTAACTTCAGGTGAGCCAACAGGGTGTCCACAGCCACTTCCACCCTGCGCTTGCTCCGGTCCTCTCTACCTTACAGAATTTTGTCAGCACAAAAAGATCTTCAGCAGATGCGTCCCAGAGAAACTCAGGTACAATCTAGACAGCTGTCAGAATCGCTGGGTGGTGTTTGCTTTGTATTTGTGCTGGTTTAAAAGCAAACCTGAATACTTGAATCTGGTTTTCCTACTCAGCCTCCCAGAAGACGCACCACTGATATTTTAAGACCTGAACACTTTCCAGCAGATGACATTATTTTGATGTCTACTAGGAGAGTAATGGCTCCTCTGTTTTAAGTGGAGAATTCCTGCGCCCTGCTATTCCCCGACGCCCTTCTCGGAGGCTTAGCACAGGCGAGGTTCTCGCATTAGAAACAGTTTTCTCAGGGAATAAAGCTGCCACCACTTCATTTATATCTTTGTTGCTCTTGAGCGTACAAAGGGGTGTTTTGTAACGAGAAAGTCACAACGCCCAGTTTGCAATTTGCAGATTTAGCAAGTGCTAAATCGACAAGCTGCAGTGGCCTGCGCAGCTGTGTGCTCTGCGTCAGAAGGTGGTCACCTCTGCTCGTGTCTGACCGTGGGCAGAGGGTTTTTTAATGTTTTGAGTACTTTTTAATGCCCTACGGCTAGAAACGTGCCAGCCAGGCTTCCTGGCTGTCTGTTATTTACTAATACGGCACAAATTAGAAGAGGAAATCAATGGAACCTCAACAGTCTCAGACCAGCCGTGTGCCCTACCCTTTTGTGGTAGGGACACCATGATTTATGAATAATAAGCCCATCTTTAATTGAGTGAAATGCACAATGGGGCTTTTCTTCAGGCCGACGGAGTGCTGCTATTCAATAGATTGTGGTGAGCAGTGGCTGCTCTACAATGGGCGTCACGGTGGCATCCGTCAGCGTCTGTCAGCGATTCCATCCATATTCATGTCTGGGTGAAACAGAGATCCCGTCCCCCTCACGTGAGCAGCGCTGCCTGGTTTGGCACTGGAAGGCTCCGCTTCTGCTCGGTGATAACTCTCACCAGGCAGCAAGGGACCATTGTCACCTGACAGTGTTATCTCTTCATTATATTATCTCTTAATTACAGAAGCTAATTGTTTGTTTCTTTATTACTAGGAGCAGATATGGGCCCAAGGACTGTGGAGATAACAAGGGTCAGTGAGTTATTTTCTATCAATTCAAAAAGCTGACACCTTTAGCTCAAGTTGTTCGTTTTTGTAGGGTTTCTCAGAAGTGAAATCGCGTTATTTCTGTTTGCAACGGGTTGTTGGATGTATGCTCATGTAATGGGACCTGTGTGTGTGAGAATGCGTGTGGCTGTCAAAACTATTTTCTCCCTGTTCCACAGATCAAATGGGTCGGTTATTGCTACAACCTGAACGCTGGCAACCTGGAGCTGCTCCTGTTGCAAATGTTGTGTTGTTTTCTTTTAGGGACCAAATGATGCACTTGGTATCAGCATAGCAGGAGGGAAGGGAAGTCCGTTAGGAGACATCCCCATCTTCATTGCCATGATTCAAGCCAGTGGTGTCGCCGCACGTACCCAAAGACTCAGAGTGAGTAGAAGGGTCCTCTCAACATTTCCTATTTCGACTGCTGTCTTTCTCACAGAGAAGCACTTCTGTATCTGCCATCACTTTGATAATGACTCATAGACTACTCTGTCTGTTCAAAAAAAAAAAAAAAATCACCACTACAAGTCCCTCAACAAAAAGAAACAAGCAAAAATCCCCTCAAACCTGCCCTTCTCTGCCCTTTTTGATTATATTGTGTCTTGAGATAATGGCAGTGGTTGCCCATGTGGAAAAATGATATTAAGAGAAAGAATATAAGTGCATTCGCAGTGATCTTTGAATGTATCTGTTTACCCAGACCCAGGGAGGGCAGCAATAGGCTGTTGGAAACCTCCGGGGTTTTGGGGACTGCATCATTTACAGCCCAAACCAGGCAGAAACCAGATCAGAAGTTGTTTGATCTGGAGGCACTTATAAAGAAGTGCCAAAAGGAAGCACTTGTATCTGACCCACGGAATACGTGAGTTTCCAGGAATGAACTTGTTCAGTTTTGGAGAGAGTTTCATGGAGTCATTGGTATTGAAAAGAATTTATGATGCAGATACGTAGGATTGCGTTGGCCTGTGAGATTCGTTAGCACACGCTGCTACTTTCATGCCACGTCTCTAATAGAATTACACAATAGCACCAAGTGCCAGGGTCAAGATCATTTTTGTGTATAAGAAGAAGAACACATCTAGGTTAATTAGATTAATATCAGAAGTGTCTGCTTTTCTCTACTGCATTCAGCATGTGCATACACATTCTGTAAGCACATGAACTTGTCTGCACGTATGCACACAAATGAATCCTTTCCGGATGGGAGGACAGCAGGGAAAAATCTTACTCTCTGCTTGTAAATGGCAATGGTAAATACAACCCACCTTTGTTTCTCTGATTGCATTGTTATTTTAAAAAAATCCGCATTGTACTTGTTCTGAAGAATGGTAAATGATCACTAGCAGTGCAGAATTCTCACAAAAGGGATCCTGCAAAAGAGAAGCGTGACTGTGCAGTGCCAAGTTCATGAGGAATTTTAAGCATTCTTAATTTTAATTTTCCCTAATGCTAGTAATTTTCCATTACTGTTGTACTTTTAGGTTGGAGATCGGATTGTCAGTATTAATGGGCAACCTTTGGATGGGCTGTCTCATGCAGATGCGGTTAATCTGCTAAAGAATGCTTATGGGAGCATTATCCTGCAGGTATGGTGATAAATTGAACATGCAGCTGCATGAGGGTAGATAAATGGCATTCAGGGAAAAAAAAACCAAAACAACAACAAAACTAAGCATCACTGGCACAAGGCATCACAGAATTGCAGGGTGCTTGCTGATGGGAATTACACAGACTGAAAGCAAGAAATAATTTTCATTCAAAATTTCTTTATTGCCACTCGTACAGGCTGTGAGCATGATTATAGAAAAGCGTAACAAAGAGAACAAAATAACTTGTTGCTACACATGATAAATCAACAAGCTTCCAAGGTTTTTTTTAATTTGAAGTTAACTAGGAACAAGAAATTACGTGTGTGTGTATGCGCACATGTAACTCGGCTGTGACCAAACTGCCCGCAATCTTAATTTCCTTATTCTTGAAAGGGGGAGAAGAAAGAAACACTAGCAGCATTTAGTAAAAATGATAGCATCATCATTAAGACAGTGCTGCCTGGAATTGATTATTCTACAGGTAATGAATAATTACACTTGAGAGAGAAAACAGTGTTATCACTGCTGCGTTTATGTGCCAGCTAAAAGGAAGACATGTTCTGCCACTTTGGTTCTAATTGCTGCTTGCCAGTATATTCATCTTTGGTTTATTTTTATGTTTACACAAAGAAATGGGAAAATACTTGCCAGAGAGAATTCGAAATACTGCTCATTTGCAGAATTATTGTAACAATTGGAAAAGAAGCTTAAGACATACCGCTAAAATCGACTCTAATTTTCTTTATTATCACAGCGTATTGGATTGGAACACATCTTGAGAGATTTTTGCAAGCTTCTTGCTTGCATTACAACACAAATGTGACTATAAAAAATGGAGGAAAAAAGAAAAAAAAAAAAGAAATGAAATTATAATAAACTTAGTTTTAGACTTGCTTATTCTTTGTTTTGTCTGTCCGTGAACTGCTGACCTGGTAAGTGATGAGCCAGTTCCAGTGCAGATGGTGTATTTGTGTAGTTCCAATGAAGTCAAAGGAAATACGCAGCCCTACACCAGCTGAGGATTTTCTGTTAAATTATAGTTATCATATTGTTACTAACGTTGAGTAATTTCACTTTTCATGTCACCAGTATTCCCTGAATAGCAAATGAAAGCTTGCTGCAGCACCCAAAATTGCTAAATCTTCAAAGCTGTAATACAGCTTTCAATATCCCGCCTCATCATGCATTTAAAAATATTCCTGCGGTCGCTCGCATCAACAAAGAGCTGCTTCTAGAAATGTCTTTGGGTTTGTCAGGTGACGGGTTTCCTTCCGCATTTTCGCTGTCTAGCTTAAAACGCGCTTAGTACTTTTTAGAGATGATACGGGTTGATTCCGATAGAACAGAGTCTGTTTTCCTCTATTAAAAATCTGTGATGTGAAGGTGGGGCGTTGTATTAATATTTTAATATCAGCAGGGAGTAGCGTAGAAGTGCTGCTGTAAGTGTGGGGATGCGGTTACCTTACGTACCCACGGCAGGTACTTCTCAGTCGCCAGATCGCGCTTTTTTTAAATTATTATTAAAACAATCTAAATAGAATAATCCTATCGCTGTGATAATCATGACTGATGTGTCATTAAGTAATTCTATTTATTATCGGGTTAGACCACTTCATGGCAAACTGCTTTGAAAGGTCAGATAATTGCGTGCAGTGGTGTGGAAAGGCTTATTATCGGCACGTCCTGGGAAGGATGGTAAAGGAGTTTGCAAATGCTGTTTGCAAATGGGAGATTAGGGTCTCGGGGGAACAATCATCCCTTTCGGCTGTTTTGATGCTTTGGTTTAATTTAATTTCTTTTCTGCAGGTGTAGTAATGAGATAAGGGGAAGCTTTTTTACAAGGTTGTTGAACTCTGATATGTTCTTACTGCCAAGTGAAGATTTTTGAATATAGATTTATTTTGCCCTCACTTTATTTCACAACAGAATAGGACAAATACTGGCTGGCTCTCCTTCCCCTCCTGCAACGGGAAGGAAAACTTATCGGTGTCTTTGGCTGAGCCAGGTGCAGCGATCGTGTCGGCCGGACCCCTTCGCTCAGGACATCTGAGAACCTGAGTCCTGGGATGCAAAATTTGCATGAGAACTAATCTTCCTTCCTAGGAAATGCTGCCACCCTCTTGGGTGCGAGTGATTAGAAAGATGGGAAATATTGTTGTGGAAGAATTGTGAGCGTTCATTTAAAACGGGGGATTTATATAATGGATTGGGTTTTTTTTTAATTTTGAAATGGTGCGTTTCCTTAAGCCATGTTCACAGCAAGGAGTGGGAAAAGTACCTGTTAATTTTGATAAAATAAAGCCATAGATAGCTAGAGAAAATATTGAAAATTTACTTAATGGGTATTTCTCGCTGTCTCTGAGCTGAACTCCTGTGCTGCACAGTAAACGTGACGCAGAGAACATCTCATCACAAGGAGATGGAGTCAGGGCATAACCACGGCCTGTAGTTGTTGGGAAACTGATGTCCTTTCAGCTGTAAATACTTAAAATCCAAAACACTTCATTCATAGTGGTTTCCTCAACTTTTTCCCAGAAACAGCAAGGAATAGAAAATCAGCATGCCATAAAAGATTAACAAAAACCTGGAGTGAGCATTGACACTTGTGTTTAATAAATCCCACCGGGCCTGCAGGCCGCATGAGGCTAAACCCCAAACTTCGGCGTGCAAGTAGCCGTTTTCTCAATACATCTTCATACCAAACCTACACAACATTGACACGGTTGCTTTTAAAAGCCTGAGCACGTTTGCTGCCCCGCAACCTGTTAAGATATCATTAACTCTATTAATTACTGTGTGGTGGTAATTCGTGATGGTTTCAGAATAATACAGGAGCCGGAACTGGGAAGTTTAAGAACTCTGTTATTTGAAAGTATTGAATTAGTAGGACATTTAAGGGAGTAGGACTTGTATTTGAAATTTGCTTGAAAAAAAAAATCAACAACTCATTTCCTAATGCTATTTTTTACATAATTAGCCAGGATGTCTTTGGTATTAAGTGAACACACGAAGTATTTCACTGAATCGCTCTGTTTAGGTTGTGGCTGACACCAACATCAGTGCCATTGCTACCCAGCTGGAGAGCATGTCTGCGGGATGCAACCTGAACTCTTCTGCTGAGCATCCCGCTGAAGATCCTGAGTAAGTCTGTACTTATTCTGTGTAACCGCAGTGGATTTCTATGTGCCACGTAAGGGGAAAAAAGCCCAGGGTGGTGAAGGAGGTCTCTCCCACTGCTTTTCTCTCTGATTTTTCCATCACCTTTGAAATTAAAACTGTGACCTTCTCCGAGCTGATGATGGACTCATGTCCATCTTCACCTGGTGACAGAAATTCCTTGAGTCAATAAGCACAAAACGTGTTTCCAAGCACTAGTTCTGACCATTTTTCTAAACAATTTCTCTGTTTTCTAATGTGTTATGCTGACCTGATAGTTCTGCCCTTGTCTGTTGGCTTCCTAGCCTGAAAGGAGTTATGATCGTAGCAATTTGAAATGGTTCGTCATTAGCAGACTCAAGCAAGAGGTGTTAAAAACCCTGGTATCAAATGTTTCAAAGCATGTCCCAGAACTTTCTTTGTCCTTTAAATCTTTTTAGCTTTACAATTTCGAGAAAGTCTGATTAAAAAATGTTCTACTTACAGCACTTCTATATGGTGATGGAAGTTAGAGATCTAGCCCTCCCCTGGCCATGCATCATTCTCCATCGTGTGCTTTTCAGGGCAGCTTGTAGCATTCCAGTTATCACTTTGAAATTCATTTGATCTTCATTTTGTTTCATTAGCTTCATTATGCTCTTCATTTTCATTCTTTGTTTCATTATATTTATTTTAAGAAGCTGAGATGCAAGTTGCTGCCCTACCTCAGGGGTTTTTGAGTATAAAAGTTAAGCTATTTATGCTGCATTCTCTAGTCTTACAATGTGCAATACTGGTTTTATTGCTGCTCTCCAAGGAGAATTGCTTACTTCACAAAAGGGTTTGTATTTTCGTTTCATATCAAAGTAGTAAGAAAACTTGAATGTGAAAATATGAAGCAGAATTAGGTAGGTGTATGCACTCGTTCTGTCCTAAAGAAACGGCTGGATATTTATCATCACACCTTTATATAGGTGGAAGATACCAAACAGCTTTTATCCACGATAATTTGCTCTACATATGTAGAGATGACTTTTTCAAATTTCAGATGGATATATGCATATGAGCAGTCTAAATTCCACCAAAAATCTTCCTTTTCTCAATGTAGACAGTAAAAGCCCCTGAGTGAGGGGCTCTTAGGAGTCGGCCCCGGGGTTATGAAGCACAGGCATTGCAGATCGAATATAAGTTGTTAGAATACAGCCCAAGGATCCTGCATTAGAGCTGAGGCTATAAACACGAAAACTTCCTCTGAAGTCATAAAGTAAAATTATGCTGTAAGGAAATTATTGCAGTTGCCACTTATGCAGACTAAAGCCGACAGCTTGCCCAGGAAGAAAGCAAACTCTCCTTTCCGTGCGTGCAGCGGCTGCAGATGAGGCGAGTCTCGCTTCTGCATCAGAGATAAGTGCTCCTGTTGAGCTCTTATTAAAAATGAGTATTTTCAAAGTGAGGAGCTGAAGTACGCTGAACAGCGGTTGAACTCCGGGGTGTATTTCAGTGCAAGGACAAGAGTCGTGCTTTGTGACTGTGTGAAACACTTCTTGATAGATAAATATCTCTGTAAGTGTTCCTTCTGCATCAAGTACCCAGAGACAGACATTGCTATTCTAAGTGATATTTATTGTGTTTTCAGAGCACCTCAGCCTAAGATTATTACTTTGGAGAAAGGCTCTGATGGACTGGGATTTAGTATTGTAGGGGGGTATGGAAGTCCCCATGGAGACCTGCCCATTTATGTCAAGACTATATTTGCCAAGGTATCTTTGTTTTGTTTTCTTCCTTTTTCTGTATTATCTTTAAATATAAATCTAAGACTTGGCTTGCATAATACATTATGTAGAAGAAAGCAAAATGTACTGTCTAAGTACATTGATGTAAGTGGACCCAGAACTCACAGCCAGCTTCTCAGTTTATATTTCACATTACTGATGGCTGAAGCAAGATACTTTATCTCAGGAAAATTGCTCTGTGTACTCGGGAAACTTGGTTTTATATATTAAAATACTTATAAGGCAGTTTTCAATCTGTAAATCTCAAACCAAGAGGTATGGAGGCGTCACTTTTCCCACCATCCAGGAGAGGAGGCAGTTGCAGAGATGCTGTGTCTTCGTGGCCGAGCTTCAGCTGCAAAACCAGCAATAAACCCCCGTGCTCCAATAATTACAGAAAAAAGCACCGAAAGACGAAAACCTTGTGGCTTGGTGATGAATTGGCTTCCACATGGTTCTGGCTGGAGTTATTCTCCCTTGTTTCCAGCTTCTCTCATCCCTCCTCTCCATGGTTGCTCCACTCCGTGTGCCCTGTCCCAGCCCATCACTGACACCAGCCCCGAGTGCCAGGGGGACCCAGGGGTCCCAGCCAGGTACAGGGGTGGCTTTGGCCACCGAGGCCAAAGGGGAGGTGTGGTAGAGCACATCCTCAAGGCAGCCAGCCCCAAAATGTCCCCTGGTGCGGAGGGAGAAGCGCCTATTTTCCCAGCCATCCCCTTGCTGGCAATGTGCTCAGTGTGGGCCTGCAAGATACGTCCAGCATGGCCACACAAAGAGAGTTATGGAAATGGGGAGGAAGGAAAGGAGGACAGTGGGAATTAGGGATATTTTCCATATAGCAACTTCGAAGTCAGTCACACACTTGTCCTGTGCCCTCTTGCTGTCACTCCTGTCAGCGCTTCTGACAGGGTGGATGACATAATTAAGAAAACCTCGTCTGAAGGTGGAGCAGGAGTCATGTCTCCTCTGCTTCAGTGATTCTGGGGCTCAAACCACAAATATCTGGTCTTTTTACAATTGTCAGTTATTAACACGGGAAGATATTGTGTCTTTAAACTGATGCTTAGCTTTACAAGTTTCTAGATATGAACATAGCTGAGAAAAACCCTAAATCGAAGCTAGAACACATTGCAGTCACTGGTGGGGCCAAGGAGGAGAAACAGACACCATGAGCTGACCTCTGGGCAGGGGAGGGCTCAGGATTTAGCTAAAAGAGCTGCACGGAGGCTTCTGGAGGAGAACAGGCATTTCTAGAGCTCTGCGGGAGCTTCTCAGGCCCTTCAGCGGAGCCCAGCTCCATCCAGGGCTTGGGACAGTGCCCAGGCTGCTCTGCTGCATGAGCCCCGTGTCCCTCCCCGTGTTTCAACCCGTTTCCCAGCACTGGCTGTGAATTACATTTAAACGCTGCTTTAGTAAGTCTCTCCATAATTGTAAAAGCCAGAACCAGCCCTTACGCTGCCATTTTTTCAGCAATGAGCCGATTCTCCTCTTGCCGGGGGTGTAAGCACCCACCCCAGACCTCGCAGCATTGGGTGAGCGATGGGCAACGGTCTGAGCGTTCGGGGTCACCCCAGCAATGTCATTTCCCGCGTCCCCAACCCAGTCGCGCTGGGATTCCCAGTGCCGCATCCCTCCTCGTTGCATCCGTCGGCATCGCGAGAGGCGGGAGGGCTCCGGCCGTAACGACTCGCTTTGCCGTTCGCAGGGAGCAGCTGCGGACGACGGCCGGCTGAAGCGCGGCGATCAGATTGTGGCCGTTAACGGGGAAGCGTTGGAAGGTGTCACCCATGAACAAGCTGTAGCTATTCTGAAGCGCCAGAAAGGAACGGTAACATTAACGGTGTTATCGTGAATGCCGTTGCGCTTGCGGAGATAAATACGGTTATTTTAGAACATCACTAGAGCTGTAATAATGCTGTTCAGCCCTGAGCAGGATGTAAAGCAAACCCTGGCAAAAATGAATCAGTATTCACCTCATTGCCAGAAGGGTACTGTGCATCGCAAGCTTCATTTAACCTTCCTCATTATCAGCCTTTCTCCCCGCCCTCCCCCACTTCTGGTGGCTTTGGAGGTTTCTCTGGACAAGTTTAATTAAGAAACTTCAAAGAACAATATCCATTTTTCTTTATTTATACATCGGTTTATCCCCACTAGTATGAACCCCGATTACAGCTGCTGAACCTGGAATCAGTTCGCACACAAAAGAGAATTTAGATCATCGACTGATCTCATCTGATGAGCAGAAATAAATGCTGAGTGACTTGTCATCTCACTCATGATTTACTTATGCTAATTGTCCTTTCAAGTATGCCAGAAAACATTAGCAATGTAATTAAATTACCACTGTTCCAAATGATGAAATATCAAATTCTCCTCTGGGAAATTATTTGTGCTCGGCACAGTAAGTCTGATAGTCAAATGTGAACTTCTCATGTTTATCTCTTTGGGTAGGTCTATGCAAGTTAGTCAGAGGTAATTACTGTGATGTGTCAATTTGCAGCCTTTAGCATGAAAAATAAACTAGGGGAGAGGGAAATTTTTTTTTTTTTAGGCTTTTAAAATGTTTGAGCCTTTTCAGATATTTAGGCAGCATGAACAACAACAACCTATCTCATTCTGTTCTAATTATATTTTTAAAGAAGAAGAAACGTGCTGATGTATGCCAAGCATGTTGCATACAAAGGCAGTTGTTGTTGTGCCAAGTTGCAGCGTAATTGTTCATCCTGAAACTTTAATGAAGACAAAAGTTTGCTTCGGCAATGTGATCCTGTAATTGTAGTAACGGTGGTGAGCAGCCCCACCGCACGTTGTCTTGAAGGACAGATGAAGTTCATCCAAACCAACAAACCGCGTTACGTTTCCAAGAGTCTCCCCACGATCAGGTAGTGCAGGCAGAGGCTTTCGTGGATCCCGGAGGATGCTTCTTCCTCAGGGCTGCTGGAGCTCAATTTTGGGTAATACTAAATACCACCAAGCACGGTGAGATGGTCACCGCAGGAGGTTGCTAGGCAGGGTAAGGTGGTGTCCTCCTGGCGCTGAGTGTTCCTCAACCCCCTCTGGCGATTCAAACGGCTCAGATGAAGCAACCAACTATTTATTTGGTTTAAGCTGAGCCGGGCGAGAGGCTGCTGAAGCCCACGAGGAGCTCAGCATGGTGGGGATGGGATGCAGGAACGTTCGGCCCAAGGTTTGCAGCTTCGCTAGCGTGTCGCAGCCATTCCTGCAGTGATTGTATGACCGTGGCCTTAGTGATTTAGCAAATGAGTTTGGCAGGCGGATGAATGGCACTGCCAGTCGTTGTGGTTTAATCTTCCTATCCAGTGGAACAGTGGAGTTTTAGAGGAAGCAGCCCAGTCTGATTTGGACTATTTTGGTGTAATTTATAATAATGATGTAGCTGGGAGAAATGAAAATGGTGGGGGTGTCAAAATTGGCCGTTCATTTTATATGACAAATCCCTGGAATTAGATGGAAAGATGATTCAAAATCTGCAGTGTAATAACCGAGTTGTGCAGGGTTTGTGTTAAAGGTACCGTTGTTCAGTGTGTTTTAGTCAGAGTGGGAATTTCCCTATTTTATGTAAAAGAGAAGGTACTGAAATGGGATGAACTGCACTGAAACGAGGAAGCTGTGATTAGCTCTCATTGAAATGGTTTTCCTTACATCATCGAAAAGTTTTCTTTAACTTTAGGTAATCACAAAGTGCATTTAGCCTGCTGGAACAATTAGTGGGTGTTCCGTTAATAGTGCCTGGAAGAGACTTCACGTTTTCAGTGGCTTCCCACTGTAGTATTTGATTTGCCAAGTCAAGTGTCAGTGGAACCTTGATCGTAGATGCACAGAAATATGTCCAGATGTAGCAAATGCGATAATTTCTATCAAACTGCCTTTGGTTGCAGAAGTATCCGAGGTACGCAGAAACTAAGGGCAGGTAGGTGAAATGTGAAGAGGTACCCTCAGAAATATTGTATAGACTTTATGGACAAAATGTAATGATTCCTCTGTCTAATTATGTTTATATAACGGTTGCATTCCTACTTTAAGATGTTGCCACATTTAATCGATGAAGTTTTACACAGCTATTTATTACCCTATTATGCACATACTGTTCATATACATAAAGAATAGAATTTATGGGCTGAGATATTTTGCACTTCTCATTGCTCAGAATGAGAGAGAACATTTTCTGCTTCTTGTAATTTGCACTTTGTGTATTGAATATATTACTGCCAAAAATTATATTGCAACTAATTGATAAACCAGTGACCATGCAGAGAAGCGTGTGCTCTATGTACAGGACCAAGATAGATAATTAAATTTGCATTACGCTTGTCTGGGTTGAGGTGTTCTGGTTTGTTTAAAACTTTATTTCTGTGCAAGGGAAAAAGCAATTAAACCTCCTGATTGTATGTTTATGTATATCGGTAAAATGAGATATTTTATGACTTCAAAGGTTCTAAATAAAGCTCGGTTACATACGTAGTCGTGCATTTATTATTATTTGGTTTTAAGCCACTGTTCGAATCTGTCGGATGAGATGTCTTTGTTTGCTATTCCAAGTATGGGTCATGGTTGCCCCTTCTTGAAGAGCAGGAGCTGTGGTTGCTGTAGGAGTGATGGAGGGTTGTGGTGACACCCGGCTGTGGTGACAGCCAGCTGAGGCTCTAATTCGAGGTAGCAGGATGGCTCCCGAGCGAGACGGTGACAGGGAGCCATCCCATGCACGTCTGCTCTCCACCAGAAATCCACTGCTGCCCGGCTGGTTGGCTCTACCCGGTAAGTTGGTGTTGGTGAGGGGAACGCCAACAAAAACGGCTCGGTGGAGAGACCAAGGGTCTGGTGCACAGGCAGTAAAACCAGAGGATGAAAATGAAGGCGCCGAGTGATTGTTATTGTGCCAGAAGGATTCAAAATACCAAGGGTGCTTGCAGGAGGAGCATCTATATTGTGGGCATCTCACGGGCCTTCAGTCATGCCACTCGCCACCATTTCAACTCGTATGTACCAGCTGGTACAGGCTTCTCCTGCCTTGGTTTGAGGACTCAGCTGTCAGAACCTTCTCATTTTGAAGGACCATGTGCTGTTCACCATCACCTTCCTCACCTGGAGAGACCTGGAGTAACCTGCGGTTTGCAGTGGCACCGCCATGGCCATACTTGCCGTCACCGGGAGCCACCGTAGGGCTGTTTGCATTTCTCGGCTGATCCTGTGAAGAAAAGGGCCGCTTCTGCTGGTGTTCACGTTTCCTCCAAAGTCTGGGCCTGAGGTGCTGTGAGTTGTGTCCTCCCCACTATAGGGAACAAGGTCTGTCCCAGCACGATCCCCACTGCAGCCTAGGACCAGAGGGGACAGCCACTCAGCCCGGGGGGCTGAGGGGGCTCTGTCACATTGCACTGCTGTGCTGGGAATGGCTGTAACGCCTCTGAATTCCCTGTCATTAATCAAGCGGTGATTACCACCCTGGAAGTGTGACATCGAGAGAGTCTGTTGAGGGTATGTGATTATGCTGAGATGGAGCAGTTAATGTACCTTCGCCTGAAAGAACTGGAATGAATGAATTTAACGTTGCACATGTATAAAACATTAGTTTTTACAGTTGTGCTGAGCATTGATATATAATTCCATTATAATCTTTCTCCCCTGTTTCACACTTCTATGTCTGTAATTTAGTTGTATTTACATTCTGGTTAAACACTGTCACGGTCATTGTTTTTCCTCTTAGCAGCAATGGACATTTTGTTCTCCTAACACGCACAATCCTGTGATAACTCGACCTTTTTGGACAGCAGAAAATCAGAGACATCCATGTTCTGCAGCATCCCGAATGGAAAAGGAACAAGGATCACCTTGGCTTTACCCCCAGCCTCATCCAGGCAGGCTCTGAGGTCACTGCTGCTTTCCTAAGTTTGGGAGGGTTCCTTTTTTGCACTTTGAATAGGAACAGTCTCTTCTGTCTCATAAAGCCCTTGCTTGGCTTTTTTTTTTTCTTTTTCTTCTTTTTTAACACTTTGCGCGGGTATGATGGGCCATCTGTTGAAGGTGGAAGTGTGGACTGGAAGGTTGGTAGTGCCAGGAGCTCATTTGCTGCAGGTTCTGGTTTATTTGTGTGCAGCAAAAAAAAAGACCTACAAATAAATTCCCCTAAAAAGCAAAATGCTCTCCTTCCCTCCTTTCCCCTCCCTGCTAGCTGGGCTTTTTTACAGGCTTGTTCACATTCAAGGAAGAAGAGCACTCTGGACACTTGTGTGCAGTGGACAAACGGATTTTAAAATATTGCAGTTTTTTAAATGGGGGTGTGGGGTAGCAGATGGGGACGGTTGCTGCCAACGTTGGTGTTACCCCGTGTAGGGTGAAGCGTGAGCTGTTGCTGGCTGCAAGTTGTTTCACCCCCTCCACACCAGATTTTCTCCTTGCAGATCACACGTGCTGGGGGTACATGGTCCCTGGTCTTTGGGTGATGCCTGGGTCATAGAATCATGGAACAGGCTCTCACCACCCTCAGGGCCAACAATTTCTTCCTCATGTCCGGCCTGAATCTCCCCTCTTTTAGTTTAAAACCATCACTTCTCGTCTTATCACAACAGGCCCTGCTCACATGTCTATCCCCGTCTTTCTTAGAGGCCCTCGGTGGTGTGTTGACAGCTGGTCCTCATCTCGATGGCTTGAGCCCATCCTGCCAGAGTTTTGAAATGTGCTTTTAACTTGCAGACCCGGGGCCGTGAGAACTTCTGCTTCATTTATCGTGTTTCTCTCATCTTTCTCAAAACGGGACTGTCGATGCTTACAGGGCAGTATCTGCCCTTGAAAATGTAATATTCCCTATGAGCATTTTCAAATATTAAGAAATCGCTTAGTACTTTTGTTACCTTTCTTTTCATCCTACCTCACAGCACACGGCTGATGGCACCAGTGCCGGACCAGGGGATGTCACCAGGGAGGGGACACATCCCCACCAAACAGCCAGGAAAAGCTGCATTGACTCTGAGCATTGCACTCCCACGGCGGCTTTTTCTGCTGAAATGGCACTAGATGGAGCAATTGACAAAATATTGCATTTCTGCTGCCTCCAGCCTGGTGGCCCCGCCAGAGGGGCTGCCCCAAGGGATGCTCAGGCCGGGAAAGGCAAATTCCCAAACCTCCGAGCTGGCGTTTTGCCCTGCAAATAGGTAAGTGCTACGTGGAACGGAAAGAACGCACCTGGGTACCACAACAAGAGACTTCTTGGAAATAAAATGACAGCCCTGTGATAACTGTCCTCTGTCCCTGGGGACAGCGGGGCTGAGCAGCCACCCCATGCCAAGCCACGGGGGTGGGACAGGGGGCCGGGGGCAGCTCAGCCCCACAGACCCCAAAGTGCAGACGCTGTGGATGTGCCTGGCGCGCTGCCGCAGCTCATTCCTCTGCAGCAAATAAATCCGCCTTTGCTACCGAGGCGTTCATCTCTTCTAAGAATATTAAATTCTGCTGATAGTCGCTGAGCTGACGCTGTCCCAGCTGCTGATGGGGCAGTTTCTGGGTGATAAACCAAGAGGTGCTGATTTTCTCTGCCACCCGCATGGGCCAGTCTGGAGGAAAGAGAAAGCAGGATTTATCGTGTTTCGTTCTCTGCTTCGTCTCGGACCCCAGAAAGCTGCAGGTTGTCGGTTTTGCCCCAGCGTTGAGGCTCATCCCAGCATCCGCTGTCACCTGGCGTGGGGAGGCCATGGGCAGGACCAGAGCCAAGGCACGTCCCCCCTCCCCGGGAACGGCTCGTTAATGTAATTAACCGCAGAGGTTGTGTGCACCGGTGGTGCAGGGCTCTGTGTGCACGTTGGGCTGGAGTGTTCCGCTCTCTCCTTGCGCTTTGAACGCGGCCGCAGCCCCGTTTCGGAGGCTGGCGGACGTTTCTCGCCCTGCTCTCCCTGCGCCCTTGTGCCCCAGGGCTCCTGCCGAAGGGATCGAGGTTCCCCCGCACCACGGGCTGAGGTTCCTTCGTTTTTACAGCACAAGAAATGCGTCAGCCCTTAACAAAAGCTAACGGCAACGTTAATGTAGCCTGGACAACGTTAGCAAATCACTGCAATTATTTCATCCCCTTTTCTGCTTTATACGGTCTCAGACCGACGGTGAGGAATGATCTGCGTCCCTGCAGCAGGGAGGGGGGGCAACTTTGCCATTTCTTTTCCCATCCAGAGCCCCCAAGTTCCTCACACAGGACCCGGGATGTTTTTACCCCCCGGACCCGGCGCTGAGCACAAGGCAGCCTTTTGTCCGGGCCTGCCGGATCGCAGGGGCTGCGCATTTCGCCACGGACCCGGCGCTTTCATTCCTTGCATATCTTGGCGCTGCTGTCAGGGCAGCGCGGGGGCCGTCCTGCTTTGGGGGGGCACAGCATGGCCGCATCTCCATGTGTGCCCCCCCCCGCTAAAATTTCTGGATATTGTCTTCCAACCCCGGTGCCCCCCGGGAGGCATCGCTCCAGCTTCTTGGCAGCTCGTGAGCGGTGGGAGGAACGATTTGGGATCATCTGGTTTTCGGTAAGGAGCGGGGGAAGCCGCGGGCTGTTTCTTTTGTGTGTTGTATCTGGCGTGGGCACCGACCCCAAACCACGCGCAGGGGGCAGCTGGCCGGGGCCACAGGGTCTCACGTGGCCTCAGATGGAGCCAGTGCCAGCGAGGTTGGCCAGGGCACATCTGGGGACAAAGTGGGGCCCCAAGTGATGGGCACAGCCCTGGGGGGGCCGGGGGCTCCGATCCCCTGGGGGTCTGTGCCCCAGAGCAGTCCCTGTGTGGTCATATGCTGTGTGTTTATACGGTTGCTTCAAAATCAGGTTTTGTTGTGGAGCTGGAGCCTGCCGGTTGCAGATGATGGCTCCAGGGATGGGGCATGGAATAGTTCGGGTTGAAGGGGCCTTCAAAGCTCACCCAGTCCAACTCCCCTGCGAAGAGCAGGGACACTTCACCAGCTCAGGTTGCTCAGAGCCCCGTCCAGCCTGGCCTGGGCTGTCTCCTGGCATCCAGGGTCCCCATCTCCCCAGGATGGATTTTGGATGGAGGTGGCTGTTGCTCCTCTGGCATCTCCCGTTTGGCACCGCTGTCCCCAGTGTCCAGCTCAGGCAATCCCGGCATCCCTGGGGACACCTGATGGGCTCCTGTGAGTCAGGGGACACTGGGTGCTGGAGGGATTTTCTGAAGGTTATCAGTAAATTAGAGGGGAAAAAACGGAGCAGCACTGGAAGTCATCCTGGTTGCAGTCCCGGTGTGGATGCTGAGGGCTCCTCAGAGTGACGTGGTTCCCCATGACCATGGAGGTGCCTTGGACGAGACCATCAGAGTCCCCGCTCCCTCCTTGCAGCAAAAGAAAGGGACACACTAGAAATGGCCATAAGGAGAGTGGAAAAATCATGTTCAGCTGAGTTTCTCGTCATCCTTTCCCTTCATAGCTAATCAGCTCCTCGATGGTGAGCCTGTAAAGATCATTAGATTAATTTCTTTCCTTGCTGTGACTTAATTGTCTCCATTTGTATTGTACAGTGCTCTCACTGGGGATGTAGCTTTGCTTGCTATATTTAGTTTGATCTCTACCGTGATATTGAAATACATAAATTAAGGCTGGCTGTTGGGCTCTTTGTGGCAGATGACTTTTTTAATTGGTTTTGTGCCATCCAGTGATGGTGGGCACTGGGAGATGCCAAGGGCAGCGTTGAACCACCCGTGGTCCCTCGGGTCCGTGTGAGGAGATGGTTTGAGATGCAATGGGTGCTCACACTGGCACTTGGTGCTCAGCACCCAGGAGCGTAAACTGGGGCTATTCCTGCAAAAAACCCCACTCTGTCACGTCTGTGCAGTGAACTGGGGCCTGGGACCTCCGGGGGGGGTCAGTGGTCTGAAGAAACAGCTCAAAAATGACTGATTTAATGACGTGTCTGTATGTACAGTCACCAGGGGCTGTCCTTCCCTGCCCTGTTGCTTTTTGGGGGTCTGTCTGTCCGTCTCTCAGAGCATCCCTGCTGCCTCGCGCCAGGAGAGCACCACGGCGATGGGGACAGGATGGGAGCAAACACAGGTAAAGGTTTAACTCGTGTTTATTTATACATAAAGTAGGTAACTGTACTTTGGGACAGAGTCAAAAAAAGGCAGCGAGACATTTGAGATGATGAGTTCTTCCAAATAAAAACATGAAGAAAAACAAAGAAAAGGGATCAGACAGCAGATTTTGGTGGAAAGCAGAGGGCAGGGGTGGCCTTCCCTCCTGCGAGGCAGTGAGTGTCACCAGCGTGAGGACAGGGACTCGGCAGTGGCTTTGCCACGTATTGCAAATACAAGGGAGGCTGAAAAGGCAGGTCAGGAGAGACTTCATCACCATGTGAATTGACTTACAAGCAAGCAATGTAGTCCAGGATTAACTTCTGCTTAACTAACGCAAAAAGTAAGTAGCTAACTAGGGAGATTTGCTTTTAGTGATGGGAAGTAGAACTGTTTTTATGGCACCAGCTCAACTGGTGACAGCATCCAGGTCCACCAAAGCCTGCGGAGAGCATCCACTGGGTTCTGATGCAGCACAGCCTCATGAAATGGCATTTCCCAGTACATAGTGACTTAATAACGGTGTAAACATGCTTGGAAAAGTAAGGCTTGAGCCCTTCCTCTTTACTAGTGGGTTTAAGAATAAAAACCTGCCCTATGCGTGATTTGAGGTGATGCTGGACGTGGCAGGGGAGGCCCTGGCACCGGCCGACTCCAGCAACTGAATCTGCATTTACACGGGGGTATTTTGGGCATCTGAAAGCTGAGCACGAGGGAAAAACGCAGAGCAGCGGTTTGCACAAAAGGCGCCTGCCGGCAGAGTCACTCCTGAAACCCCGGGATAACGCTGACGCGCCCAGGGATGGGAACCTGTTGTGATCTCCTCGTGCCGTGCTCTGATAACCTGACCCGCTGTGCCCGAGCACCACGTGTGCGGATGCGCGGTGCATGTCAAGGGGCTGCGCCTCCCCGTTAGCTCAAACTTAATTAGGGAAAATAGGAGCCATATGGTAATTCTGAACAGAGGCAAAACCATGTCTGTGTGTTTGGGTCTGGTGTACTCATTTTCCTAGAGCATTAGTTTTTAATTCTTGCACCAAACCCACATAAGCAAACATAAATAGGATTTTATACTTTACATAATCCATCCAGCTTGTGTTTATTGTTACATATACTGAATAATCACTGCCTGCCACTACATACAGGAGAGCTAATAATAAATATTAAGACACAAACTTACAAGTTAAATGAGATACAGTTGACGATTAAAAGGACAACCATAATCTAAGGTTACAAAAGATTAAGTATTGTTTTGCTAATGTGCTTTTCTCCTTTGTTTGGTCATTCACCTGCCAAATCTATACGGGAGGAGCGTATAGGAGAGCTTGGTGTCACCTGTGGCAGTGTGCATAGATTAGGGGGCCATAAGCAGGCTTAACGAGGAGAATTAGACACGGGGAATGTATGCAGACAACTGACAGGGTTCATCGCCCCATACGTAAGGAAACCCGCGATGCTGGCCCTGGGAGCAGGGCTGTTTACAAGCAGGAGGTGTTTGTTCCCCGTTCCCCACGCCGATGTCTTCTCCTGGCCCGGTCACACTGCGAGGGACGGGCTCTGCTCAGCGTGGGCCCGCAGGAGCGCCGCGATGTCCCCGTGGGCCCCGCGCTGGGCCAGCGACAGGGCCGAGTTACCCTCCTGCGGGGAGCGAGGAGGCAAGGGCGTTACCACCCGAAACCCTGCACCCCCGGCCACCCCGTAACGAATCACAGAATCATAGAACAGTTCGGGTTGAAGGGACCTTCCTGGCTCCCCCAGTGCCCCCTCTGCCATGACAGGGACATCTCCACCAGCTCAGGTTGCTCAGAGCCCCGTCCAGCCTGGCCTGGGATGTCTCCAGGGATGGTTCAGCCACCACCTCTCTGGGAACCTGGGCCAGGCTCTCACCACCCTCAGGGACAACAATTCCTTCTTAAATCCAGCCTGAATCTCCCTCCTTTAGCTTAAAACCATCATCCCTTGTCCTATTGCAACAAGCCCTGATAAAAAGTCTGTCCCCATCTTTTTTATTGGCCCCTTTTAAGTACAGAAAGGCCACAACAAGGTCTCCCCAGAGCCTTCTCTTCTCCAGCTGAACCCCCCAGCTCTCTCAGCCTGTCCTCCCAGCAGAGCTGGTCCAGCCCTCGGGTCATTTCTGTGCTCCTCTGTCCCCTCTCCAGCAGCTCCATGTCTGTCCTGTGCTGGCGACCCAGAGCTGGACACAGGACCGCAGGGGGGGTCTCAGAGCCCAGCTCCATCCACAACCACCTCCACATCTCACCCCACCACCGCTGAGGGAGGTTGTTTGCATCCCACTCACTGGCGAGGAGTTTTCCTCCTCTCTCCAGCTTCGCACCCACCTATTTACCCCCAAATCCTCCTTCCCTGCAGCTCATCCCTTATTTAAAATGCGCCACTGTCCTGCAAACCTCCCCATGGTGTTTTGGGGCTTAATCTCAACCGCACAAAACACATCCTGGTGAAGCCTTCCCTTCTTCCCAGTGCCATAACGGACATCTTAGACAAAACTGTAGTTTAATTAGATAATAGTTGCATAACTATAAACGCAACCACATGGCCCATCACCATGAGTCTGTGCAGGGGGAGATTTCCCCTGCTCCCAGTCTGGTCCCATGCATCCCCTTGGAGAGGTGTCTGTTCTCAGGGGAGAACTATTTGCTGCTAATTTCGTGGAGCCGAAGCTCTGCTGATTCCACATGTCCAGGCTCTCATCTTTTTCTTTTTTTTTTAGGTTTACACCAGCTTGGGCTCTTCCCCCCCGGTGCTCCTGCCTGGGCTACGGCTGGGATGCAGGATGCTGCCATGGCCACCCCATCCAACAAGCACCAAAACCACAGGTACCCTCCTAAAAGCAGTCCAAAATTGTGCTTCTTCACTTCAAAACTGCCACTCAGGGATCACAGCCCGTAAAGCACGTCCCTGCGTGAGCTTTCCCTGCCTGGTGGATGTGAGGTTGTGCGCGGTGCCGGAGTCTCACCTTGTCCGTCAGCGCGACCTGGCAGCCGGGCTGGGCCAAGAGGAGCCGGACGATGTCGGCGTTGCCCTGTCGACAGGCCACCATCAGGGCCGTGGTCCCCTCCTCGTCCTGCAGGTTGACGTCGGCCTGGCAGGAGAGGAGGGCCCGCACCATGTCGTCCCGCTCGTGGCTCACCCCCAGCATCAGGGCGGTCTGGCCCCCCTGCAACCACACACAGAAAGGCTGAACACCCTGTACCCACCGGCCTCCTATAGTCCTCATTCAGACTATTAAATAATAATAGTAATAATAATAATAACAATAATAATAATAATGCAGATATATCACAAGATTGCTGCTTATTATTATTGCATAGCACATATATCATAATAATTAATATTATTATTGTATATTATTTCATACTACCCTGTATTATTATTAAATAACACTTGAGCTCTTTGGCAGGTATTGCAGGAGATCTCTGCTCCCTTGCACCACAGCCCCATGGAGGGTTTTTGCAGCAGCACAGCCAAACTGCCCAGCTCCCGGCTGTCTGTGGAGGTGGGTCCCCTTAACCCTCCTGGGCAGTTTAACTTAGGTCTAGACTAATTTTTCCAGCTGTTTGGAAGCAGAGCTGGATGAGGGCACTGCCATCTCTGAGACTGAGACGTGTGACTGGTGAGACAACTGCTCACCAGCAAACCTGGGGATCCCATACCCCGGGGTCCACCCCGCACAGCTCCTCCCTTGCATCACTTCTGATTTTTTAGCTCAGAAAAATTGTTTTGCAAAATTTTCAGCCTTTCTTTAGCCCCTTCATTTATCCAGCTCTCACGTCCCTTCACAGGGAGCTGGTGGGTAGCCACACTGCAATTTATCTGAGGTTGCTTTTGTCACTTTTGGGAAACAGCAACTCCAACCCAGCGTCTTCTATCGAGGCTCAGCCCGGCGCTACACATGCAGCATAAGGAACTCGAATTATATCCCCAACGCAGGAGCCCTGTTGGGACATGATGCGGAGGGAGCTTATTCCGTTTTGCCCAGCCACAGCCTGACCTGGCACCGCACAGCAACAGCCACACGCAGGAGGCCGCGGGCTCGGCAGGAGTCGCTTTGCAGACGCCTTTTCCCGTGGCACCATCCCACGTGTGGCCGCGCTGGGCTCCCAAAGGGACGGCAGAACCGCAGGGACTCACCTGGGCAGCTCGCAGGTTGACATCTCCCTCCTTCAGCAGCTTCATCACCACCTCCATGTCCTCGGCCGTCTCGGCGGCCGCCAGCGGGGTGAGCATCACCGCCGTGTAGCCGGCGCGGTTCTGCAGGTCCAGGCTGCAGACGCCTGTTGGGGACGCACGGGGAGGATTCAGCCCCACCGTGAATCCGACAGAGGGAGACGGGCAAGCAGGAAGCAAAGAGGCAATTATGAACCACTCGGCATCTTATGTTCCCAGAAACATGAGTTGTGATAATTACACAGGGTTAAGAATTATCAGTGTTAAGTATCAAGTTTTATGAGCACAACATTAAGGGATACTTGGTGCTACTCATGCTACAGTTAATTACAATTGCTGAGGTCAACTCAGTTAACTCTGAAGACCACAACCAAAAAGAAAAAGGCGGGGGATAATTAATGCCTTGGGCACATGTTGGTTGTGGAGCTGTGGCTTGTTTTGCATCGGCTCGTGCAGCAAGGGAGCAGCAGAAAGATGACTGTCACCCAACTAGCATAAATCCATCCTGGCCCTGTTTCACCCACTTTTCACCTCAAAGAGCCTATTTCTAACCCCATCAGGAGGAATGAGCCACATCTGATGGGCTGGGGCTCGGGTCCAGCCTTGCCCTGGGGACCCGGCCACCTCGGTCACTCAGGCACTTGGGGGCAGGAGGGGACAAACCACTGCAGCAACAATGGGGCTATAGATGTGTATGATAATCTGCCATTTCGCTCACATTTACCACATTGTCTGGCCCAGGAAAAAAAGGCCAAAGTGCCTTTATTCTTGCTGCGCGTGCGTGCATTTTTTTCCCCATACAAGCTCAGCTGAGATTTTTCTTTCTTTGCAACAGGAGCCACAAGCTCTACAGTTTAAAATGGAGTTTTTCTGTGGTGCTGGGGGGTTCATTACACTCTCAGGGGCCTGATCCTCCAGGTCCAAGCCATGATGTGGCATCTCCTGCTACAAGAAGCTGAGGGAGCCACCCCACATGGACTGGGGCCCTGAGAGACACCCCTTGGCCACAGGGACCCCGATCCCTCTCCAAAATCAGACTGCAAAGCCCTCAAAATGTGTCAGGGCCCCGAGGGCACTAATGAGCTTTAATGGCCCTGAGGACCATCAGCTGTGACCCCTGCCCACACCCATGGGGCCAAGGCCAAGCTATGGGGGAAGATGCTGGTCTTCAGAGTGGACCTTGGCCCCATGCTTGTATCTCGGATCGACCACGAGCGACATAAACTTCCACACCCATTCCCAACAAAAAGCCATGGCTGTTCTTACCCGTGTCTAGCAAGAGCTTTGCGACCTGGAAGTTGGAGTGGGAGACGCTGTAGTGAAGAGCCGTGTTGCCGTTCCTGTCGGCCAGGTTCACCACCATCGCCAGGAGCTGGGGCTGGGTGGTCCCCAGCGCCCTCAGGTACGCTGCCACCACCGCCGGGCGGGAAGTCTTGCGGCTGGACACCTGGAACCACTCCTGGCAGACGGTGCTCAGCACGTGCCGCTGCGAACACCAAGGTCTCACCGTTACCCCTGGGGTAGTCGTCCTGCCCGGCTCCTCACCCCGCACCACTTTGTCCTGAGCTCTGGCATCACCCAGCCGGTTTTTAGCTTGTGGTTTTGGGATTACTGCTATAACTTAAGGGGGAAAGGAATTTCCTGTGGTAACTCGAATGAGTAAGCAGAGAAAGCTTTTTTTTTTTTTTTTTCCCTTTTCAACTATTCTAAAACTGCCTCAGAGGTCTTTTTGTCCCCCTCTCCTCACAAGCTGTTTTTTTTATGGTAGGGCACAGCCTGCAACGCGCCGTCAGGATTATCTTATCCATGAAACGTAACAGCGGGTGAGAACCGCGTCTGAAATGGGATTGAAAATTATCTGTACCAGATGTGTGTCGCTTGTGGTCCTGATTTCTGAGAGGTGCTCGCTAAGTAGCTGGCAGTCAGCGAGGAAATCTTCAGAGGGTTGGCATCTAAAGGGAAAATACTTTCGTAAATCCATCATGAGAAGGAGGAAGGAGAACATGCAGCTTAGGTCAGAATACATTCAACACTTATTCAAGTGTTTAACTTTACAGATACAAGTTGTCCTATTGAGCTGATTTTAGGTGCGAAGTTAAGCGCTTAAATAAGTGTTTAAGTGCAGAGGCCCAGAACTGTATGGTCACTTCATCTGCTACAAGAATCCTTAAAGTGGAAAAAATCCTGAATCTGCAAAGAACTTTACTGAGAAATTGTAAACGAGAGGGGAGAAATGAGCTAATTCTCACCAAAAATGACTCACTCTGTCTTTTCCACAATCAAGTGTAGGGCCTGAATCAATCCCCATTAGATTCTGTACTAACTCAGAAAATATTTATATCTTTAAAGCCTTTTCCCATGGCTGCATAGCTCGGCAGCTGCCTTTCCACCGCGCAGCCGGGGCATCGATCCCGGCCCCACGGGAGCGACCGAACGCAGCATCGCGTGTCCCGCGGCTGCAGAAACGAGATGGACAGCACGTCACCGTCTGGTTTGCTGGTACCTGTCACCCTGGTGCTCAGCGCAAGGTGCTGCTTCTGCCGATGGCTCCTGCGGGCCAGCATCTTCACGGGTCTCCGGTGAGGAGGTGCCGGACGAAGTGCCCTTGCTCTCACCTCCAGCTTTCACCTGCGTGGGCTCCAAACCATCGTCTCTTCTCTCCGTCTCGCTCTCTGTGTCCGATGGGCTGTCTTCGCAGCTCGTGTCTTCGCTTGAAGTCGTTTCGTAGCTATTTGAGGACACCACACGTTATTCACTCCTTTCCCATCCACAACCGCGGGGCCTGATCAAGACCCATCGAAGAAACCCACTGACTCCAACAGGCCTTGGGTGAAGCCCAGAGCGATATGCAAGGTAAAAGTTTAGAGCCACAGCCAGATTTGAGGTTAGTCTTTTTTTTTTTTTTTTTTTTTTGGCTTCTTAAGCCAACAGGAGCGTGATAGAAGCAGTTAATTAGCAGCAGGCAAGCTTACTTCAGGGACTACTCGGTTGGTTTGGAGGGGTGTCCATCACCCAAGCCCCAGCAAGGCCAAGGAAGGGCTGTGTGCCACCTCCCTCCAGCACACTGATGGGGAGCCATGAGAAACATGGACCCTGTGGCAAGGTGGGACAGGTGGCACGCTGGCAACCTTGAGGACCACTAGGCAGAAACTGTGTTTGAAGCTCCAGCATGGACCTGAGTCCACCATTTGAGCAGCTCTGCTAGACAGACCTCTCTTCTGGGTGTCCAAAAGTATCAAATAACAATAACATCTACCATGAAACGGAACATTTCACTCTGAGGGACCCCAAAGCTTTTCTCAAACTAGTCGAGACTGATCTCCTCGCTACAAGTTTTACGCATTTCAGCGACTGTTGGTAGGAACTCTACACAACAAGAGTAACACCTGATGAACCCAACAGCAGTAGCCATCGAGCTGAGACATCAGGGAAGCGTATGTTAGCACAAACAAGCATCCAAACTTGCACACAGGTAGCTGTTTGCACAGCAAAAGGACGTGAAATGTGTCCTGTCCTCTTCATGCCAGCACATGTGCTCCTTGGTAGAAGATGTGCCAGCGCTGCTCTTAGACATGGATCTACAGCACATATCGTTGTGTCCAGTCAGCTCAAAGGCTAAAGAGCATCAGATATTGGATGCAGAGGGAACTGGGTGTTGGAGCACAACCTGAAATAGGGATCTCCTTCACCACAAGGTCCTTTCTCAGTCCCTGAACCAACTTCCGTTGGCTGTCGCTGGAGCATGGAGGCAGGTTAGCGGCAGTGTGCCCATCCAGGTAATGCTGATCTCCTCCAAAACACACCAAAGGTAGTGGGAACCTTCCCACGGACCCAGCTGGGTTTTGGATGAAGCCCTAAGAGATGGGTGTGCAGAGAGTGTCAGTCCCCGGGTGTCCCTCGCTGCGCTGAAAACACCAGCAGCTTTTCTACAGGGTTACTTACAGGTTATCAGTGCTGGATTAAAGAAGGGAGAAAAGAGGCTCCAGTTCAAATGGCCTTTTAATCAAGAGGTTTGGAGGGGAAAAGAGGGAAAAAAGAGAATGACTTCTTCAGCGATACAGAGGACATCATATGTGAAAAGGCAGTTTTATCTTCTGAACAGATGCTTACCCACCATTTACCCCAACAAACTGAAGATTCTTTTTGGTCCCATTGCCTCCTGCATGGAAACCATAACCTTTCTTTTTCATGATAGATTTAAGACTCGTGGTTGGAGAGATTTCTAGCAAAATACAAAATAATAGATTAATTAAGCAGGTGTGCCGTAATAATAATCCATGATTATTCCCAGCCTCTAGCAACAAATCATAACTATAAACATCTTAATTCACCTTAGGAGATGCTTTTTATGTCTTGTAAAACTGCTGATGCACCTGGCCACAATCTGAACCTGCTCTGCTGCCTTTAAGATACGTGTCTCAAACACCTCCAAGTGAGTTTTTCAATACTAATGTATTGAAAATCTATATAGTACTACATAGGTGAGTCTTTCCATTCAACTTTGAATAGTTTTATTATGTATTGCTCATAAGTAATAGGTCACTTATCTATTTGCAGCTCTCCCCCTCCCCGCCCCAACAGTGAACAGGCAGCCTTCAGTTTGGGATTTTTATCTTCATATAAGCTAACATTATTTTAGATGAATGGCTGTGAATGGGGACGGGTCTTTTCCCAGCCTAGTTGCTCAGCTTGAATTGGTTTTGGTTCTGGTGAACTCCATGCTGATTTACTCGAGATGGGCACAAGTCCCATGTCCTTACAAATTGAAATGTCCAATCCAATTAAGAAAAACGGTTGTTTGATGGAATAACCACAAGTATGGCCGTTTTTGGAAGCTGATCCTGCATATAACTGAACCGCAGCTTTATCAGCTCCTACACTGTTTTGTTTGTTGTTGCTTTTTTTAATTTAAGATAATGTAGCTTATGATGCGCAGAGGTTTGTTTCCCTTTCTCATACATATTTAGGAGGGGCTATTTCTGATCTAACTGATATTAATTATATCACCGAGCTCCACTGCATCACCCCTGCTCAACACTTGAATAAAGAAGAGATTTGGCCCGGGTACGTTGAAACCTCTGCCAAGATTATTTACCCAACTGTTGATTGTGTGCGTTCGAATTCTCCTTATCCGCGGGCCCTTGCGTAGAGTAGGCAGACAGCAAAGAGTTTAAGGAATTAACTAATTGGTTCTGAATGGAGCTGAGCTTGGAGGCCGGCTGTTTGATAGCGCTGGCCAGCTCGGGGTAGCCGTGCTCCAAACACAGCCACTGCTCCTGCAAAAGCTCCTGGATTTTTTTTACATATTGGCTGATGGGGTCAACAGCGGGGACATCCTCGCGGTCACGGGGACCTTCCTCTTCCAGCCCATCTCGAGGTTTATCTTCGCCAAAGCCCACTCTTGTTCCCCGACAGCTTTCTGCAGTCACCGCGTGAGCAGCGAGACTCTGGGTATCGTAGTTATTCCTGTGATTTTGATTGTCGTCGCTGAGGTGCTTCTCGATCTTCAGCTGGGTGAAGCACGGTGCATGAAGGCCAGCCTCGGTGTCAGCTTCACCAAAATGTCTGGGTCCCTCTCCGGTGGCACCAGAACAAGCGTCTGCCAGTCCCTGATCAATCCGAGCACCCACCTCCATCGCCTGCGTGTTCATGTTGTCTGCTCTGTGGACACTGCATCCTATGGATTTGGTGGAGAGGGGGATATTGACGTTGATGCCTTTATCATGGGCTTGCTTGGCCCCGGTGACCTGTGAGAGGTCGGTGTTGACCGCAGCATCGTGGCACCGCAAAGCCCCGCTGCTCTGCCTGGACGGCGGCTTGGCCTCTTTGGTGTTTTCCCGGCACAGCTTCTCTTCCAGCTGAGCTTTAGAGTTGGCCAGGAGCTTAATGCTTTTCTCCTTCTCCTTAATCTCCTGATCCTGCTGCTCCAGCACTGCCCTGACCTGCTCAAGCTCTTCCTTCTTCTTGCTCAGCTGCTCCTCCAGAGCAGCAACCTGCTGCTTCAGCGCCGCAACCCCACCGGGCTCCCCTGCATCGCCAGGCTGAGGACCACAGCTCTCCTCGTTCTCCCCAGCCTGGACACTCCCTTCCTCGGCATTCTTCAGCACATTTGGAGCAATTTCATGTACGCTTAACTCCTTTTCCCCAGGGTTTGTGTTCTCCTCTTCAAGCTGGAGGGCAGCCGGTGAGGTTGGTTCATCCCCAGCCAAGGCGGAGCGACCGCCAGCGTCGGTGGCATCGCCCTCCTCGCCTCCGCTCTCCATCACCACCTGCAGCTGCGGCGCCGCGGGATGCTGGCTGTGCCGCGGGGGCTGCATCTGCCCCAGCCCCGGGCTGCCCCCTCCCCGGTGCTCCTTCTGCCCCGAGGAGACGCCTTCCTCCGCGCTCGCCTCCCGCGGGGGGTTCAACACGATGCCGTTGGAGCTGGGCGAACGCGGCGTGGGGTGAAACGAGGTTTCGGAGCCGCTCTGCTCGTGGCAGCGCTGGGGAGGTGGCCGGAGGGGCGAGGGGACGGGGGGGTCCCCCGGCGGGGGCGGCAGGGCAGCCGGCAGGCTGGATGCTCGCAGGAGCTGCGGCCGCCCCCGCAGCTCATCCCCCAGCTCCGCCTGCCGCCGCGTCTCCGCCAAAAGGGCTTTCCTCCGGTAACTCGGCTCATCGTGCAGGGGAAGGGTCAGCTCGTTGGGCAAGAGGGGCCGGGGGGTTTCCTCCGCCCCCAGGGATGCTTTTCGCTGGGGGAAGGAGCAGGTCGAGGTCCAGCTCTTGCTGGGAGCAGATGTGCAGCCGCGGGAGCCGTTCTCGGGCAGGCTGAAGTTTCGGGGCAGGGTGCTGAATTTGGGCTGCTTGGCTTTCCGGTGGATGTGGATCCTCCTGATGGTGTTCCCCTTCTCGATGTCATCCACGTACTTCAGGAAGTCCAGGTCCAAGTGGAAGCCGTACGGTGTCTCCACGGAGTAGGGGAGGCTGCGGGGCTGCTCCCTCTCCCCGTCGGGTTTGGGTGGCTGGCCACTTGCTGAAATAACCCAAAAAAACCCCAAGAGATGGGATTGAATTTTGAAGACAACAACAAAAAAAATTAACAAAAACTACGTTTAGAGCAGGGGAAAAACGTTACTGCTTTTTTTCCATCTTGGGGGGCTACAGCCCATCATTGCGGAGGATCGTGGTGAAGCTGCGCAGAGACACAGCAACACGTGCAAAGGTCTGATCCAGTTTTCCGGAGGTGAATCAGGTAATTGTGGCACAGAGGAAGCCAAAAATTTGCTGAAATCATTACTCTAATTGGCAATTAAGCAAACAGCAGGTTTTGCAGGCAGAGCTACACGTTTGTGTAAGTATAAAAACCTGCCCGACACACAATATATCCAGCTCAAAACCAGAAGGCGGAACCACTCTGTGACAATTACATTTTTCAAGGCTTTTCGTTTGGTTTTAACTTTTCAGTGCCGTACGCAGTGCCATGCATGCCAAGCAGGGAAATCATTGCATTGTTTCATCTGCAAACACCAGGTCACGGATGATGCCTTGAAAATGATGAATCCAGCGCCGGGCAGAGGCCGGAGCCGGACAGCATCAGCCGGGGATGCTTTACACAGCTGCATCCATGCGAAGCACCGGGCTCCCAAGGTGACCGAGCACGGCACCGAGCGTGGCTTTTAATTGAGGAAAATCGCTGCAAACAAATGTATGGCAGCGTTTGCCCACCCAGCCGTCGCAGGTGAATGGCACAGCTCCAGCAGCGCAGCCGAGGGCCCTGGTTTGATACAACTCCATACGGTCAGACCCAGACTGCAAAAATTCACAGCCCCCAAATTCCAGGTTTTAGGTAATACAGCGCAAAAGCCAAGCCCGGCCGGTGGGAGCGGAGGAGATCTGTCCTGTCTGCAAAGGACAGGAGGACAAATACACAAATACGTGCTGAACTGAGAGCCGTGACCATGGTTTTGCTGTGGTTTAGGAACTCCGCATAATACATGAACGATGCATTTTGCATCTCCCGGCCTTAATGCCTATCTATAGAAAACAGGTTATTTACAGTATTTCTGCTAAGGAAATTACTTCAGGGCTTGGCCGAGGTTTTTTTTTCAAGAAACAAATGAGCAAACAAATATCCTGAAGCCTCCATACCATCTGCCTTCTCCATGGTGTGCTCTATTCGCTGTCAGTTAAACATCCTCTGACAAGCGAGGGCAGACGAGTCGCTTCACCCTTGGAAAAAAACCAAACAGATACTTTTTATTTGAAAAAAAAAAGCTCAATAATCTGAACTTAATCTCTCCTTAAAGCCTCACACCTCTCCACAGGCCACCCCCACCTTTTCTTTCCTACATTCTGCAGCCTGACCGCATCTGCTAAGCACTTTCAAGCTGCTTAAATCAATAGCTCCTTTTCCAGTGGCAACAACTTGTGCTTCGCAGACACATCCCAGGTAGCTGGTGCTTATAAAACATCCCCTGCATTACAGATGGCTTTGACTGCAAAAGAGAAAGGAGAGATGTTTAGGATAATTTCTACTGGGCTTGAGATGGATGGATGGCACAGAAACTCCTGTAAGCTGGATATATCCAACATTATATCGTCTCTGAAAACAGCAAGGGGTGTAAGCTACACGCAGAGATGACTGCCTTGTCATTTAAAAACAAACAACTGTAACAACTAAAGATTCAAAAGTTATGTTAAATCTTCATCAAGTGAAGCTCATTATTTCAGAGCACGTCCATACTGTTATGAAGAACCTTCACCTAATTGCACTAAAATACAGACGAATTGCTTTCATATCAGGGAAGATCTTCAGGTGGAGATCTACCACAACCTACATTGTGAACTTCACGGTCTGTATTGCCCTCCAGCTCTTTCCCATCATGTGGAGTCACCATCCCTGGGGGGGTTTAAAAGGCGTTTAGACGAGGTTCTTAGGGACATGGGTTAGTGCTGGAGTTAGGGTATGGTTGGACTCAGTGATCCTGAGGGTCTCCTCCAACTGAAATGATTCTATGATTCTATGTGGACATGGGAGGGACCCTCCTGGAGCACAAGAGGAGATTAAGGCTGGGAACAACCAAGAAAAGCCCTGGGTGAAGCTTCTTCTCTGTGTCCTTTGGACAGACACGGGGAGGAGGCAGGCAAGGGAGAAGGAGGTTGAGGCAGCTGGACACACTGGGGGAGGCTTCCTGAGCACCACCGGAAGAGCCACATTGCTCAGAGTGAGAAGGTTTTGTCCTCTAATTCCTGCTACAAGAGAAAACGTGGGGGTTTCTTGGAAGGCAGGTTGCTTGTTTAGGATTTTCCTTCAAGTACTTAATTTGGTTGCTGGCCAGAGATGGTCCTGCAGCAGCTTATCTGGCAAGATAACTGGATATGCCATGCAGATTAGGATACATAGAGGTGCTGCCCTCATTCTCCTCTAGAACCACTGATATGACATAGTTTAACTACAACAAAGACCAACAGGAAAATGAAGTCAAATCCTGCTGTATTGTTACCTTAAGGCAGACACTTTGAAAGATCAAAAACTTTTAAAGAAACTATTCATTTTGTTATTCAAGTAGACAAGTTTATGGTCAATGGCCCTGAGGGAAAGTTGGGAGGGTCCCAACCCCAAGAAGAACATCAAAACTCTCAAAGGCATCTCCAGGGTTGGTACCTCCTCGATGCTTGTGCAGCTGGACGGACACACTGACACCTGCCCAGCCCAGAGCCATCGCCGCTCAAAAAAGCACCTTCTGGAACACCTCGACCAGCGGCCCCAGTGTGATCTCCAGTCCACTGCACTTCTTCGATAAGGGGCAATTTCTTCTGTCTCCTGCCAATGAACAGCACGTGCCAAACCTCCTTCTCAAATGTTGTTTGTTGGGGCTCTTTTTTGGTTTTTGGCTTGGTTTGGTTTTTATTTTTCCAATTACGGTTGATTATGGAGCACTTACAGATCTCAGGTACGGTCTGACCAGCTACGCTTCACTCTTCTAGGTTACTTAAAGGTGTGGGAGCGGCAGCCAGTAAACAGGATGTTTTTTAATATCTAGGTAATTACATCCGATCGGTTCATTTATAAGCTGGCTGGGTCCCAACTCTGCAGCCCAAATTGATACTACGGCTTCTCTCTTTTGACCAATCTACTTCAAAATCACCTCATAAAAGGATGCTGAATGTATCCTACCAGCTTGCTGATGTTCTCCCGTCCCCCCCGGGGCACCTCAGGCATGGGGCCGATGGCTTTGAGCCAAAACTGGGCCTCCTTGGGCCCCATAGGTGCTCT
Source organism: Pampusana beccarii (assembly GCA_013399365.1). Classification (NCBI taxonomy): domain Eukaryota; kingdom Metazoa; phylum Chordata; class Aves; order Columbiformes; family Columbidae; genus Pampusana; species Pampusana beccarii. The sequence goes on along the minus strand of VWYH01004752.1, from coordinate 358,473 downwards.
CTGATGCCTGTCTCTGATAAAAATGAGATTAAAAGATATTAAGTAATCTTCCGGTAAGAAGCGTACCTATTCACATAGGGGCCGGCCCACTTTTTAGGGCAGGGCAGCGCTTTTGGGTAGGTCTCCATCCTGCTAATACCTGTTACGCTGACCGTCTCTCAGCTTTTGTATTGGTTGAGTTTTCCCCTATTGCATAAAATTGAAGATTACTTATTTTCCTCTGCAGGCAGGTGACATCGCCACATGCACAGCATTGCTCATTTTTACCTTGACTGAAATCACAGTGCTTTTCTCAAGGCAGGAATAAATATGTACAGAAAAGGAAATCAAGAAGTCAAATGTATGAGAAAGCAACAGCACAAAGCCATTTTATTCCCTGGGGCAGCCCATTTGCAAGGACAATGTGCTGTCCTTTTAACTAGCCCTGTCTCAAACACTGGCTCTTTACAGTCAAATTTAACCCCTTCTTTTACGCTGTCCCACTTGCTGGGAAACATCAGTATCAGTGCCCGCCCGCTTCCCATCCAGCCCAGCCTGCAGAACCCAGAGCAGCATTACACCCCACAAGATTGAAAGAACAAATTAACTTAACCGCAAAGACCAATATATATGAATGTCATTCTCCGAGAGCATCTTGCTAGCAATTTTAAATTGCAACAGTTAACTCAGTGCCTATAAATAAGAAGATAATTCACCCCTGCTGAGCAGCACGTTAGCACAGTCTCATTAGCTATAATACAACATTTTTTTTGAGCTCTGCCTGTTGTGTTCTCCTGCACTGCAGCAATGGCTTTAGCACTTCGTGGCCACAGGAAAAACTATTCTTAGAAAAGCATATCGTTGTGTTACCGTCTCATGCTCCCACCTACAAACGCAACTTGCCTTCCTCCGGGGCATCTTTTCCAAGGCAGCGAAGGGTTCGGAGCAGCAAACCTGCCTTTTCCAGCTGTTAAAAAGTTGCTCAGCTGAGCAGTGACCTTGCTTGGAAAGCAAATACAAGTTTAAAAGAAGCCGCACAAAAGAGGGGTTAATTTTCTAACAAAGCAGCCCATCGATCTCATATGACCTTTCTGAGGACAGCCGAAGCCCGCTGCATGAAAACGAGTCGCTTCCCGCAGCGTCGATAACTTTTCCATAAAACACCAAGCGCTGCTTGGGCTGCCTCCCTTATCAGGAAAGATTATTGAAAAGACAGTCAAGCATCAGCGGTACGGATCTCATAGTACCTGGTGCTGCAGGCTGCAGCCGCCGCTCGCCCTCCGCATGCTGCGCCTGCCCGGCCGAACGCATTAGTGATGCTGCCGAGCGCCTCTCCCGCGGAAACGCCGGCGGCTGCCGCCACTCGGGCAGCATCTTTAGTAGACGCCGCAGAAGGTCTCAACGCCTGTGATTAACCCTGCCCAAGCCCCGCTCCCACGCGCGGAGCACAAACAGCCCTCTCCCCTTCTCCCACAGCTCGTGTCGCTCCCACCCACCCGCTGCGTCCCCGGGAGATGCCGAACGGACCAGGTGACAGCGGGAGGGCGGCTGTGCGGAGCTGCGGCACGGGCGGAGGACGCCTGACCCACCTTTTGCAGCAAGGTTATTCATGCACGCTCGTGGAGAGCCCGTCCCTGCGCTGGGGTTCTTGTCGGGCATCCTGAATTGCTGCACCCCCAGGCTGGAAACAGGGCGGGGAACAAACCCCTCGGCCTCTGCACTGAACTTGCAATAACTTGGTGTTTGCAAAGGCAGAGGGGTTCAGACACCGCCTGCCACCCCACAGCCAGGCTGTGAACCTCTCCCAGTGCTGGGAAAGAAAATCCTGAAGAGCAGCGGCATCCCGTGGGGACCGGGGCTCTGACGGGGGTTTTCGCCAGGGACTCACATCACCGAGCGGCACCAGCACCTTTCCCATCGCTCCACGTGCCGTGTGACCAAAACGTTCACGTTAGCAGGAAAAACCACATTTCATGACTGTCTGTCTGCAGAACAGAGCTGCTGGTGCTCCCGCAGGCTCACTGCACTCCTGCAGCTCCTAAATGTAATTTTAACAGATTTCGGTTTGAAGAAAAGCAGAAAAGTTTTGCCTTTGCAGGAAGCAAAACAGCCTAGAGAAACAGCAGCGGTTTGTGCTTGCGGAGCGCTCGCCAAGGCACAGAACGGTTAACTTCTTACCCGAGGAATGAAAAATACACCCCCCATTTCAGCAGCTGGTTAAACGCCGCCTTTCCCATCAAATTCCGCCTTTCCCACATGGCTCCAGCGTCCCACACCACGCAGGGCCCTGACTCCATGTCAACAGCTTTCTGCCTTCACGGGCAATTACCGTGCTCAGGGTTGAAAACAAACATAACAGCACGTTGGCTTATTTTCTGTCAAATTCTTCTGGTTTAGTCGCGCTTGTGCATCTTTTCTGAACGTATTGTGGCTTGTGTTCTCTAGACAAAGCAGCACGATGGAAAAATATACATATTTCTATATGGCACTGATTTTAAAGTAAGCCTAAAAGAATTGTTTCATTTACCCACTGGAAAAATGCAGCAGGAAGGTCTTATTTGTAGCATTTCCTTATTGCAATTATACACATAAGACCTACAGTTGTTCCCAGGTGTAATCCCCACAGCCCTGAAGAAGGTCTTCAAGGTGGACTTGCCCTAAATAAGCTTTTAATCAGGAATGATGGATGGAGTCTAAACATGCAAATTGATTAATTATGGGTTGGTGCTTGATGGAGCTATAAGTGGCTTCTGATTGCTCTGCCCAACAGGGCTGGCACAGGGTAGGAAATGGAGAAATGAGGATGGGTTTCACCTGTGCATGGCCCGAGATCCTCCCACAAGGTCATGGCTTTAAATTGCTGCTGTTGTTAAGGGGGATTTTGCCCCACAGACCTGCACAGCCCCATGGATGGAGCTCACCCTTGGTACCCAAAGGGTTACACCCAAACCTGTTCCATCCAGGCGGTCTGCTGGATTGCACAACAACCAGCCCAGCTATTATTGCAAGTGGACATACCAGGAATAAATATAGCCTCTCAGGGAATATTTGTTATACCAATTTTTCAATTCTGTTTTCACTGCAAAGGAAGAAAAATAAGCCGCTTCCAGTCTGCCGGGGACATCCACATGGGTGGGATCTCCCTCGTGCGGCGGTGGGCTGCGATCGGCTGGCACAGGCATGGGAAGGAGTTTCCCCTCCAGGAGGGAAAAAGTAGCTTGAAAACTTTGTGGGAGTAAACAGATAACTAAATAAAAGCAGTTTGAAGTCCCAGTTGGCATTGCAAGAAGTTGTCATGAGATTTTTTTCCAGAGTGAGAGCAAACAGGGTTTCTGCTGTCAGAGATCTGCTCATGGCAGGGGGGTTGGACTCGATGACCTTTGGAGGTCCTTTCCAACCCAAACTATTCTATGATTTTACAATTCTATGATCTGCACCCCGAGAACCCACCAGCTGCTTTCCTGGGTGCATTTGGCACGGTGCAGGCGCCGCGGCCCAGTGCCCCACGGCATCCCTCGGAAACAGCGGCTGGGACCGGAGCCGGTGTGGACACAGGTTGCGCTGGTCCGAGAGGCAGAAGACAGCTGAGCAGATCCAAAATTAAAATGCAGAGACCAGATGGTGCCTGAGCCCCAGGAGCCCCACCGCTATCGCCCATCAGCACCCAGAAAGGCGAGCTGGATCCATCCCCTCGGCGGGCTGCCCTCTGCACCTCTGGTACCCGACAGCACGTGCCGAAGTGGAGCGGGAATAGATTCGGGGATGCAAAACCTGTCGTCGTGTGGGAAGAGCGGAGGTGGTGGAGGCAGCAGGTAAAAAGGTACGATGAGAAAAGGAATGTAAATCTTTGCACACCTCTCAAAGCGAAATGCTACATAGTCCAGATGCCTGTTTAAAATTCACCCTCCATCCCAGGGCTTCACCACGTGGCTTATGGCAATGGGGAGCCTACGGCACCAGCATTTCATCGCGCCCCAGGCTGAATCTCCCACGTCTGCTGCTTGCCCGGGGCTTCTTGAGCAGAGAGCTGGGATCTGGAAGCGGTTGGTGTGTGTTCGAGAGGGACCAACTCCCCCTGAAACCCATCAGCTCGTGGTTGCGCTGATGGAGAGGCTCGGGCTGGCCTCCCGCCGCCGTGCTCAGCCCTCTGCCGTCGCCCTTCCTGCAAAATTATTTACACGAAGCGGCGGAGGGGGCTGGAGACGGGGGCTGCTCGCATGGAAAACATCCCGGAGGCGTGGGGAGCCGCACGGCTGGTGGAGAGAGCGGCGGGCTCGCGAGAAATCTGAATCATTAACCCAACACCACTTAATAGAAGACAATCACTTTCAGAGTAAGTTTGCAACCCTTACGGCAGTACTTAAGCAGCCATTTCGGGCATCTTTTTAAACAGCAGTAATAAAGTTGTGCAGATGCTGATTTTATTAAAGCTGCTTATTGCTGTTTAATAAATGCTGTGAGCTTCCTGCCAGCATTTCCATTAGAGACGGACCTGGAGGTATCAGATATCCAAACTCTCTCCTTCTTTTATGGCTCACTGGGAGGGGAAAACGATCACATTCATCCCCTCCCCTGATAACCACTTTTTCAACTGACCTTCAGCTCATTCCAGCCACGGTCTTTTAAAAGCTTTGGTCAATTTTCATTATTTTATCCCATGCCTTGAAAACTGTGGTGTTTTCCCTGAAGTCTCCTTTCCCAAAGCCAGACGAGCAGCAAAACCACTTGAAACCATGAATTGAAAGCCAGAAGGCAGACAAAAATCTGAAGCACTCCATTTCTAATGTTTACTCTTTTTGCCTCAATCCCACAATTTGTAGGGGGGAAACCAGTGAAGCCCTCCTTTGGTTTCTGGTCTCATCCAAGCTGCTGTTTTCCATCTCCTTGACCTTGGGACTGGTCAAGCTTTGCTGCCATGATGCTGAATGACTTCCATGTGGTCAAAGAAGCTGGTAGGAACTTTAGGACAACAGGATTGTCCTTGGCTTGGCCAGGGCTTGGTGCATCCTTGGAGCTTCTGTGCTCATCCCACTCAAGACCCAGCACTTTGGCCTAAGCTGGGCTGGAAATGTTTCCATTTCCTAAGGAAAAGCAGGATCTTTCGTGTGTTTTTGGAAGCTGGGTGTGGAGGTGATCCACCAAATCAAGGTGCTCCTGCTTGCTAGGAAAGGTTCTTCCACCTTGCTCTTGCTCGGCTGCTTGGTGAGACATGAGATGGGAAGGAAGGGTCTTGTGCCATGTCCCACCACCTTGGTGCTGACCAAGAGATGAGGCACCAGAGTTCGTGGAACTGGAAAAAACCACCCCGACACACAAACCAGGCTCCCTAAACCCACCAGCCATAGACATCTCCAAAAAGTGAGTTTGTGGCTGCGAAAGCTGACTGGTGATTCGGGGTGTCTCCTGTCTGACCCCAGTAAAGGTCCTGTCATCACACAGGTCCCCTCCTGTTGAAACTGGGACTTTCAGGTGTTTTTAGAAAAGCTCTATTCTCTGCATGCCTATTTTTCTCCTCTGCCCTGAGCAGTCCCTCACAGAGATATGAGGCACCAGGTGAGGTTTTAATCAGATATTAGGAAAAATTTATTCACAGAAAGGGTTGTCAAAGAGTGGAACAGGCTGCCCAGGGCAGTGGTTGAGTCACCATCCCTGGAGGGGTTTAAAAGACATGTAGATGAGGTTCTCAGGGACATGGTTTAGCGCTAGAGTTAGGGTATGGTTGGACTCGATGATCTTGAGGGTTCTTCCAACTAAAATGATTCTATGATTCTATACCGACTTCCGGCCTGAGCCAACAAGACTCCAACTGATCACAATCATAACATTTTTTTAAAAACCTCTTCAAACAGGAATATTTCTTTTCCAGGCCACCCGAACCACCCTCCACGCTGATCGGGACCACGGACGGGATGGACGTGCAGCCTTGCTCCTCTGACAGTGATTTCTGCGTGGATGCCGGGAGCCCTGCGGCCGCATTTCCCACCCGTTCACCCAGGTTATGGGGAAGCTTTAGGAAATGGGGGTTTTCCTCCATTTTTTTACCAAGCTCAGGCCACTGGTGTGTTTTAAGCTTTCTCGCTTGTGCCGAAACTCATGTTCAACTCTTATGGACAGAGGAACTGGCTGCGATGATGAATTTAAGATGGTCACATTTGGAAGACAGACGCCACTGCGTGTGGGTGGGTTTTTCATGTTTCCGACTCCACCAAGTTGTCCTTTGGGGCAGTATATTATCGTAATAATGACAACAACTGCTTTTTCATGCGCCGCTCGAACCCTGGGATGTGCAGGACTCGAGGCTTCCCGAGGCCCAGCGCCGGAAACGTGAATTCCACCGAGATCTAAAATAAACAGGGCTGAAGAAGGAGCTCTCTGCAGCCGGTTCCTCCCACTGCTCTCCCCCGGCACCGGCAGCGTGCGAACGTGCACGGTTGGGGATTTCTGCCCTGATCCACAGGCTCCTTCATGCCCCCGAGCCGGGGTCGGGGCTTTATGGACCTAAATCTGCATCTTGCTGCTCTTCAGCAAGGCAGAGTCACATAACCCCCGTCATATGGGGGCATCAAATGGAAAATGCATATTAACTATATTCGTTTTTTTCTCTAACAAGCGGGGCCGCGTTCATCCCTTGTGCTGCTCCCAAAGCTTCCTTGAAAAGACCAGAGATTTGATGCGTAACACTCAGCCATAAAAATGCGACTTTCAGAAAATTTGGCGGCTGTAAAACCGCAGTGGGAGGGTCCTGAATCAGCAACGAGCTTGTGAATGAGCTTGTATTCCTCCAACACCCGTCATCTCGCGGAATCTCAGAACTGCTCCCGGTGCAAAGGATGCTTTGAGACCAAACCTCCCCTTCCCGGGATGTGCCCACGCCGAGGGATGCAGAGGCTGTTTGATGGGAAGCAGCGTCGCACCCCTGCCCGGTGGCAAATAAATATGGGGGGGTGGTTATTTTAGTTAGCTGAGGACGAAGGGAGATTCTGTGACCCCGAATTTGATGGCTCCTGTGGGAACGGGACAGCCCCAGCACTGCACGACGGGGATGATTTGTGCCCCTAGGAGACAAAACCTGCTCCTTAACCAAACTTTCCAGAATGGAGCCGAATGTGGCCGTGGTTCTCCTGTTCTCGAGTGGTTTGGAAACTGCACCAGGAGACCGACAATGCCCACACCAGCAACAGGCTCCCCTCCATCTTCCAGTTTCAGGATTATCTTAAGGAACCCATTAACTGATCCCTCCTCAACCACAGATTCCTGGGCCAGGTCGCTGTTCATCATGCCTGTCATTTTGGCAGATGTATTTATTTTTGAAATACTACAGTTGAAGTGATAATCAGTCGTAAACCTAGGGTTATGGGCTCCCTCCTCTCATTTACTCTTCTGGGAATCAGCTTTTTCCATTTAGTTCGTTCCAAATAAAACACAAAACACTGGGAAGGCTACAAAACAGGTATGAAGGTAAATGCTGATATTTTTCACAGTGCTGCCCTTCTCTCTGCCCTTTGCTGCTGTCACTAGCCTTACTTTGCACATGCCATGTTTTCGGGTGTTCACTGCCTTTGTTTGGGCCATGCAGCTAAAATATTTAACTTCTAGTTCACCCTCTGGACAAAAGAAACCCTCTCCCAGGGTGTCACATCCCGCAGCTGTGTGGAAAATAACATAACCCTGTATAGCACAGCCCTACTTTCAGCTCTGGAAGGTGAACATCATACCCAGACCACGATTTCCTCCATCCTGAATGTACTTGGACTTGCATTTGAGATTATTCAACCCATTATTTGCCATGACCAACCTTCTCACGGACCACCCAGCCTCTTCTACAGAGATCTCAGGTGATGATCCACCCTGTTCACACTCACTCCGATTTCTCCCGGAGTGGAGTCAGAGCCCGGCACATCTTTGCTTTAGATGTGAGAAATCACAAGCTGAGCGCAGCGGGGCTGACGAAAGTGCTTCCACGGGGCACGCCTGGTCCCAGCGGAGCTGGGCGGCTCAGAAAAGCCCTGGCAGTGGTCGCTGTCGAGGAAAGGCGATGCTGGGGAGGCACTGCCCGTCCCTCCGCTCGCTGCCAAAAACGCGCGGCTGGAGCAGCCCCTCTCTCGGCCCCCGAGGATGCAGAAATCTGGAGCTCAGCCCGGCCCCGCTCTGCAGCCGGACCAGATCTGCGGCCGAGCACGGAGGGACGCGCGGCTCAGGGAAACGGAGCGCGAACCTCGCTAGAGACAGAAATGAGTTACGGCGCCAAGAGTTTCTGTGTCTGGATGGCTGGAAAGCCGGCGAGGAGACGGGGAGAGGCTGATGCAGGCGCCGGAGACTGTGCTCGGCCATGGAGGCTGGGCTGGGGCTTCTCTGAACCACATCTTCACGGCTGGGGAGGGTTTTATGGTTGGGTTTTGAGGCTACACGCAACTCTGGGAACCCAATGACTTCCGCTGCATTGCCAGGGGCCTGGGGGCCCTTCCCAGCCCTCACACGCTGATATCCGGGGGTCCCAGCAGGGCTCGGAGCCTTCCTGCCCCCTCCCTGCTGCCAAACCACACTCTGAGCCTCCGTCCCGCACCCAGGGGTGCGCTGGAAACGCTCTTGTCCCGGGTGACTCGGGGCTGTTGCTGCCCCCAGGCTGGCACTCGAGGGATCCGGGCACCCCCAGAACACCCTTCAAAGCGCTGCCAGGATTCCCCTAAGCACCCCGGACCACACTCTGGAGCATCCCTGAGCACTTTTAAAGCCTCCCCCTGAGCATCCTCCAGCACAACCCCGCAGCGCCCTTTGAGGCACCCCCAGAGCATCCTCCAGCGCACCCCTGGAACACCCCCGAGCATCCCCCTAACGCCCCCCAAGTACCCCCGCAGCTCCCCCCGAGCACTTCCCCGGCCCTCCCCTCCGGAGCAGCCCCCGGGGCGGGGTGGGGGGGCGGCGGTTCCGCGGTTCCCCGGCCCCCCCAGCTGCTGGGATCCACGGNGGCCGGGGCAGCCGGGCCGGGCCGCGGGAGGGTCAGCGGGAGCCAGAAGGAGCGGCTGCCGTGGGAGGCCAGAAATTCACTTTTTTTATTTAGTGTTCTTTTTTGTCTTATGACCGCGGTTTTGTGCCAGCTCCTGTTTCATGCTTTATTTATACTTTTCTTGCTCATCCTGTTTGCGCAGATGCAGATCAAGAGCGGCGGGAAGGAGAGACCTGCGGGGACGGGCAGCGGCTGCAAAACTTGGGCTCAGTTTGCAGCAGCTGCCCCCGGCTCAGCCCTTCAGCTCGGTCCGGTTCGCATCGGTCCCTTGTACCTTAACGGGATCGCACGGGAAACGTAAAGAAAATAAATGTATCCGCGGAAAGGGCTGTGGGGCATTGGAACAGGCTGCCCAGGGCAGTGCTGGAATCACCATCCCTGGAGGGTTGAACAGACGTGGAGGTGAGGTTCTCAGGGACACCGTTTAGTGGCAGCGTAAGGTTATGGTTGGACTCGGTGGTCTTGAGGGTCTTTTCCAACCAAAATGATTCTATGAAAATGCAATCTGCACTTTAAGTTTTGAGCCTCCTCATGTGCCTGACCCTGTGTGATTTCCATGTTCATCACCTACTCTGTTCCAGCAAGTTGCTGTAATGACTATTCTTTTCTAAGCTCCGGGGACGGGCAGAAATCAAGAGTTCAGTGACCCACAACATACTTTCAACTTTAGGTGAAGCTTTTGATTTTGCTTGTCTTGAGATAGAGAAGCAAACCCCAGCCCTGCTCCCGCTGCTCTGCTCGCTCCGCAATGCGGGGGCGGCTGCGTGGCCTCTGAGGGTGAACTCAGCATCCAGCAGGATGGATGAGGCTCGCTGTGACTCCCTTCCTTCCAGAGGAGCCCAAATACCTCTCAAACCTGCGTGGGAAATGCTGTAAATCAGAGCAGAGTCCTCAGGCTCCCCTGGGCCCACCAGCGCTGCAGTTTGCACCTCTTGGGTTTTCATCTCCAGGCTGAAAAACCTGGGGGCCATGAGCGGAGCAGCACAATTGCGAGAGGCATTGCTGGCTGGTGCAGGTGGGAGATGACTCCTACGTTATTCTCTTCTCCCTTTCCCAAACAAGAAAGCGATTCTGAAGTGCAGCTGTGGCCACTGAGGCACGGCGCCTCTCCCGCTGCTAAACCAGTGCAGCTAAACCATGACCCTTAGCCTCGTCATATCATAGAGTCACTTTGGTTGGAAGAGACCCTCAAGATCATCAAGTCCAACCATAACCTACCTCTGGCACTAAACCATATCCCTAAGAACCTCACCTATTTGTCTTTTAAACACCTTCAGGGATGGTGACCCCAAAGCCATGATGATTCGTGAGCCTCAATGGCAACGAGGAGGCTTTTGCAACAGAAACTTTGGGCACCTGCAGGAAGCTCTTGTGGTCGCAGACATTCAGCTGAACTTGTGTTTCGTTCTGTTTTCCCTGGGGTTAGATTAAAGCGCTAAAAGCGTGCGTGGGGGGTAAGAAGCGGTGGCAGTTCACAGCACACACTTCTGCAAGCGTGCCCCAGAAAAGCAAGCAACAGCTGCCAAAAAAACTCCACCTTTGAGCAAACAGAATGAAAATAAGTTCCCCTTCTCAGTCAGTGAGGTTTTACTTGACAACTTGTAGACAAAGAATCTCTCTTCTGTGAAAGGTTAGGTGCTCAGAAGTGTAACACGCATATGCATAAAACTTCTGTGACCTCTCTTTAATCCAAAAGAAGAACAGGGCTTTCAAACAAACGGGATTAACAGGGGCTACTTTGCCGTGCGTATAAATGAAACACGATAAATTGTTTGAAAACCCATGAGGTGGATCTGTGGAGCAGAGCTCGGAGCTGGATATTGCACAGGGGGGTTGAAGGAGCCTCCAAGATGTGGTTTGGCAGGAGCCAGGAGGGGACAGCAGGAATCCAGCCTCTCCCTCCCCTTCTCCCACCGCATCCTTTGGCTCCGCGCTCGGGCAGAGTCAGATCTCATATCCTCTGCTACGTATTTCGGTTTTGCAAAAGTACAGGCTATTCTTAGGCGAGGTAGTGAGTCATTAAGCGCTTTCAGAATGTTTATTTGTCAAGCCGCAGGCACTTAAATTTACTTCTGAAGCCAGGCAAACCCACTCGGGAGGATTTCTCTCTGCCGCAGAAATCACTAGGTGAAATTCCACGGCAAGAGGTCAGTCCTGCCGCCCGAAACGCTGCAAGTCGGGTCCCACCCAAGGGCTGCCACCGGTTTGGGTTTAAAGTGGTGTCATTTTCAAAGGTCACTGCAAGAGGGGAAATGAACAAGAAGAATAATGTTGTCCCCTGATTTAGCTTTATTTAAGCTGATTGGCATCTGGCTTCTTCTAATCTGTAATATCATTCCTTTTCTTTATGCTTCCACTCTGTGGATTTATTACAGTGCATAGGAAGTTGTGAAGCACTAATAGCTGGAAGTAGCAGTTCTCTGCTCTGTGTAGGTATGTGAAGAGCATTTTACAGCTAAATACCAAATTCAAAAACTTTTATTTAAACTAACGATGGACCTACTGGAAGTACAACCTTATTTCCATGGTCCTGTGATTTCCTGTGATTTCCATGCTCGTCACCTGCCCTGTTCCAGCAAGTCGCTGTAACGACGATTCTTTTCTAAGCTCTGGAGACGGGCAGAAATCAAGAGTTCAGTGACCCACAACATACTTTCAACTTTAGGTGAAGCTTTTGATTTTGCTTGTCTTGAGATAGAGAGGCAAACCCCAGCCCCGCTCCTGCTGCTCTGCTTGCTCACACAGAATCACACAGAAGAAATCTCGCACAAATCACACAGAAGAAGAATGTTGTTCCCTGATTTAGATTTTTTTTAATGTGTTTTGGTTTGGTTTGGTTTGGTTTTAATACAGGGACTGGACCTTCCTAGTTGGCTGTGACCCCTCTGAGGGTGGGTGCCGGTTGTTTGCGCTTCCCTACGCACAGCTGGATACAGGCAGAAAAAAACGTGGTGAGTAGACGTGACCTCCACATCTGGAAGAAGAAGAGGAAACCACTGGGAACCAACCTCGTGCTCCTTCAAAAGCCGCCAGCCCGGTGCTGCCCTGGGCTGTGCACACCCAGTGATCCCCAAATAGGTACAGAAAATGCTTCGTTTCCTCATGACAGCCTTGCAATGTCCAGCCTTGCAATGGATCAGCCTTGCAATGTTCACAGCGAACCCTGTGAGCTTGCCTGTCGAATCGATTTGCTACAGTTGTGGTGCGTAAAAGAAATTGCGATGCCCTTGCAAGCATGATCAAGAAATGCTCTTGCTTATAGTGCAGGGACACAAAAGGCTCTGCAGTTCCCCTCTGGATGTGGCCTCACTGGGGTCACAGGGGCCTTGCAATGTAATTCCTTAAAAACCTGGCTGAAATGGCCCCGCTATGGAGAAATGACTGTTTGTAGTTTTTTGGTGCTTGTTCCGCTTGTTTGGTTTTGGTTTGGTTTGGTTTAGTTTAGTTTGGTTGGTTGTGTGTGTTTTGTTTGTTTGGTTTTGGTTTGTTCAGAAAAAAATAAGCCCTCACCTGAATTTTGAATCTTCATAGTGGTGCTCTCATGTCTCTAGATGTGGACATATCCCTCCAAGTCTGAGAGGAATTACAAAACCTATTCGAGATGTGTCTGTCAATGGAGATGCTGCAAGAACGTGCAGGTTGTGTTTCCTCCTTCTGCTTCCAGGAGGGAGTTACAGCCCTGTGAGATGCTATTCTGACCTAAGGACAGAGATGGGGGTGTATTTAATTTTAATTTTGCTTTAATTATGGCTTGCAACATAGCACCTGGCTTCTCATTTGAATTCCGGCCCATAATGGAAACCTGCGCTGCCTGCTATCGGCAAAGCCGTGGATCTATATATTAAACCAAGCAGCAGGCTGTGAGTTATGAAGAAAAGATGCACAGATGAACAAAATATGGGGAAAACACCCCTAACGATGCAAGGAGACCACTTACACAACATCACTTCTTTTCTGCCCGGCAGAATTTAGCTTTCAAAGAGATTTGAGGAGAAATGTTTTGCTTCAGACCTGGTCACAAAACCATCTTTGGCAGAATTGCAGTGTACAGAACCACACGTTTATATTGTTGTGAACTGATCGGCTTTATCTCTATATTATGGGTGCAATTATTGTTATTTTCTTATGTGTAATAGATGCATGTGCAGCTCTAAAAGTTCATAGATCACAGCCAACTGTTTTCTCCTAAGTTAAGAGAGATATAAATGAGAGCTGAGGCTGCCCGCACCATTGGGAGCTGTACATCTCCATCTCAAAACCATCAAACTCCAGCACGGGCGAGCACATCACGGTTTGTGCATTGACAAGCCCATGGTTTGTGGCTCAGATCTCCAAGCTGATGTTTGCCTTTTGGAAGCTGAAATGAAAAGGAGCTTGTCACAGGCTTTAACATGGAGTTTACAGCACTGTAGCAATTTCTAGTTGATTATTTCCCGCTTTTCTTAAAGTCTGCATCTTTAAGGATGCTTAATCTGAACATTTTAGACAAAACCCAGCCACACAGGTCAAGCTTTTGGGTGAGGTTTTTTGGGTTTGTTTCTGTTTTTCTGGTTGTGAAAGAGCTCGCACAAACTGTGGACCACCAAACAATAAACCCGCTAAATATTAATTTCCGTTCCTTCTACCTAAACCCACTCCTATCTTGACATTGTCTGCGTACAAACGTTCACAAAATTCACAGAGTAATTGTGGCGATACAAGAACCCTGACAGATTTACAGGCCTATTGCCGGATGGCTGCAGGGTTTGGAAGTCGATATATTTATGTGATTCAGCAGCAGTCAGAGGTTGTGGAGGGTTTTTCCCACGGGGGATAACTCTCTGTGCTCGAGATTTCCTATGAGAGCCCAGCAATCCCACCTCTGGGGAATCTGCTCTTTCCAGGCATTTCACATGGTTATTTTTGGCTACGGCTGTGGCGATTTCGACTTTCCCAGTGCAGCTATTTTTATAACACACAGCTGTGAAGTCTATAGCATTAGACATAATGTAGTCTTGCATGTTGGAGTGTCCCAGGACTGTATATATGCAATTACTGCCTCTCGCACCTGCTCCCTCTTCATCCTGTATTCGAAACACTCCTTTACTGTAAGAACCCGAAGCTTCGGAGGCTTCTAGACAACAGTTCCTTTATTGAGCGTGCTAAGCTGCCGTAAATATTTAATTAGGTGTTATTCTATTTTTGGAGAGATACAGGAAAAAAAAAATCCCCATTTCCTTACATTTAAACATGACATTTTCCTGGTGGAAAAAATTCCCTGCATTAAGTAGTGATGGGGAACCGTATTTTAAGACGGTGCATAAAAATTTGAGAGGGTGAAAGGCTGGTGAAGAGGGGATTTCACTGAGCGGTGGGTCCTCTCCTGTTGTTCTCTGGGTGGGAAGGGAGGCAGCACATCTCTTGCTGTATCTTGATTTCTTGTTCTCTGGCTTCCCACCCAAACAACCCCATCTTCATCTTGATGATTTCTACTCAAGAACCACCTGAAAATTCCCCCATCCTTTTCAATGGTTGGAAAAAAAAAAAATTGGGACAAGACTAAAGAACCAAATTCTAAAATGATCTCAAAATCACCGTTCGATAGCACAGAATTAAAATTAAGTACACTAAACCCAGCAGCAACTAATGCTTTAATGAATATAAAATTTATCTTCAAAATATCATGCTCTGTATGTTGTGAACAGCTTTTCATACAGGTGACAGAGGGGAAACTTAAAGATCTCTCAACCGGAACGTCTCTTATATTGGCTCTGTCTTTAGAAGCCAGAGAGAACGAACTTACAAGAAAGATAAAAAAATTAAGTATGTACGGTTTGGTCAAAATAATGATGATGGGGAATTAGGAAGCAATTTGTGAGTATGTTAAGGGAGAGAAATTATTTAGGGTTATATGTAATCAGATGGAATTACCAGTAGAAAAAGCGAAACACATCCAGGCTCATCACAGGATGACGAAGACGCCTCTTTGAAGGGGAGCATTTGAAAACAGACCCTATGCTGTGGAAAAAAAGGAGGGTAAAGCTTGTTCCAAACGTGTGCTGACTAAATATCCTGAGAGGTACCTTACAGTCTTGTACTTAACTTCATGTATGGGTTGCGTGACAGGTGCATTTGTTGATTAAAATAGTCATTATACCTATTAAAACTGAGCTGACTGCTTCACTGGCCAAATACAATGTAATACACAGAATAAAGCCTCATAATTGCTACGGGAAAAACTCTGTATGCTTCCAGTCTCTGCAAAAATCCTCCCTCCTCATGTCTCCCTTCCTTTCTCTCAGTTGCTGCACCTGAAAATTAAACCACGAACCTGCAAATGTTCACAAGCTTAACTTTAAACCCAAAGCTAGGCCTTCTGAAGTCATGGATGGTGTTCTAGGCACAAGTATACCTGACACTAACCTGAACAGGTGTAATTAGACGCTCGTATTGTAAAATCCTTGGACATAAACAGTCTTTTATCATGTTTCTTAAAGGAGACTGCAAATCACGCACTTGACAGGGCAGATTTTTATTAAAATGCAATACAAATAAGTAATACACCGCCTTAGTCATGCTGTTTGATGTGAGATCCTCTGTTGTCCTAAATGTCCATTAACTGCAGGGAAATTGAGGAAACATTTGCTAAAGTGGAGCTAAATGTCGTACTGCAGGAGCCAGGTCAGGAAATCCAGCGACTTTCAATGGGGGCTCAATATCCAACCAGCCAAGTAAACAATTCTTTAGGTCAATATATACCCTAAGAAGCTGAACCTTGGCTCTCCGGGTGATGGGCCTGTCGTGTGCAGGCATATGAGGATGTTTTACCTGGTAAGAGAGAGCAAAGTATGTGTAGTGAGCATGTATATGACTGCCATTTCTGCTCTAATTCCTAAGTATATTTAGGGATATCGATCTGTGGTAATAATTAATTAATGTAGCGACGTAAAAAACACCCAAAAAGATCACAAAGAGCTTTTCAAAACAAAATTGCTTAAAACCCCACTGTTTAGACTAAGTGCTAGGCTTCCAATTTTGTTCTAGCACTAATATATTGTACTCAGCAAATTGCAAAGTTATATATTGCTGTACAGGAAATACAAAAAAAAAAGAGAGTACATGAGTCATGAGGGAACTGCCTGAAGGGGAGGAAAATACCCAGGGATGTGGATCGGATCGGTGGCAACCACGCGTGATTTCGTGGTGGTCCAGTTTGCTTCAGCAATGAGCAGCCACGGACGGGGAAAAGCAGGAGTTGGTCCTGGGGTCCTTCTGTACTAAAAATGCTCAGATTTGGGGTAACTCCCCACAAAGGGATGGCAAGGTATGGCTTAAAGTCGGTTTTGAAATTAATCCTATCTCACTGAGTAACTTAGAAAGCTTTTGCGGAACTTTTCCAGCGGAATCATGGGTGTTAATTGCAATAAACAACTGCGGTTTGGCTTAGCAGGCTTTTCTTTTAATATAACTGTTAACATCGCAAAATTTGTGACTGACACATAGAGCTCCTTAGTTCTCAAGAAAACGGATGAATCTTTGAAAGATTTCTGACGTTTTGCGGCAATGTTAAAACACAGCATCACAGCCTGTAGACCAAATGTGGCCGATCCATGCCCCACCAGAAACGTTTTCTACAGCAACGCCTCCGTCGTGTTCCTCCCGTCTCACACTGCCCGAGTCCTGCCAGAAAAGAGCCGTGAAAAATAGAAAGACCTTATAAGGAATAAATAAAGGGCAATTTTCAGAGCCAGATGAATTTGTGAAATATGGAAGCAATTGTATATGTAAAGACAGGGCCTTGTAATTCACAGCAACAAATGGATGATTGAGGCCTCTCATCATAAATGAGTCTGTGTTACGCAGATATACGCTTTGCTGCAAGACATTAGATTTACTTCTTTTTTTTTTTTAATTAAAAAAAAAGTGCACGTTAGGTTAAGCAGAACAGTTTCTGTTCATAGAGAGCATCTACTGATGGAGTCACAGGGAGTTAAAATCCACTTTGCTCCATTTCCATGGGTCATGAAACATATTCTATGATCTCTCTGTAGTTTGATTGACGAAGATTTTTCTTTAAAACAAAAACATATTGTCAGCCTGGGGAAAAAAAAAGTCCTAGAAAGGGGCCTTTGTAATATGATGAATCCGCAGCTGCCGCACACGTGTCAGACAAAACACATATTTATTCCCAGCAATTGTCAGACTTGGTCCTTCCGTGCTCACATGTGAGGGTTTCCGCTGAGCTTGTGGTCCAGCCCTGTCCCCAGACCTTCCCTGGCCAGCCTGAAGAGCAGGATGGAGTGATCTACAGCATCACTGTTTTCCCAAATACCGTGTTTTGAGTGTCCTGATCCCATATCAGGATTTTTTTGCAGTCTCACCGAAACCCATGGTTTGTTATGTTATTCACGGCTGTGCCTGTAAAGCTTTTGAGCATAGATCTCGGGAGTGATGAGTGTAACCCGCGGTTTACGAGTAAAAAAAAAAAAAAATCAGAAAGTGTAAAGTATGGCTATTTTATTTATTTACAGAACAGGGCGCCTGCGTTCTGAGGGCGGGCTGCGGCCTGAGGGGCGGCGCGGCCCCGGCTCCGGCCCCGCAGCGGTGCCCGCCCCGCTTACCGCTCGCGTCTCGCCGCGGGCTCGGGGCGGCGGGACCGGCGGGAGGGGCTGTAGGACCCGGGACGCCCGGTCCCCGCCTTGCCCGTTACCTCGGCCCCGCGCCTCTCGCTGTGATTGGCGGAGGCTGGGAGGGGCGGGGCTAGAGCGAGACCAATCCACCGCCGCCGGAGGGGGGTGTCTCGGCGGAATGGTTCAGCCCAGCCGCCTCCCCAGCTCCCTCGCGAGCCCGGGCCCTTTAGCCAGGCCCGCTACTAGCGCCCGCGCGCGCCCAGCAAGGACCCCGCGGGCTGCCCACAGCACTGCCTGACGGCTGTGGCGGCAGATGCGGTGCCGGCGCCGCCGGCGAGCACGTGAGGAGACGTCGGTGGGTCGCCGCAAGCTGATGTGAGACAGACCGCCGGCCGTCACCATGGCCCTGCGTTTCTGCCGGGCGCCAGCGGCGGCTTCCGCTCCGGCGTTTAAGCTGGGCGGCCGCCAGCGCCTGGGCGCGAGGAGCGCTGAGGGCGCGGGTCCTGACGGCGCGGAAAACGCGCCAAGTTTCCCGTGGTGGCGAGAGCGGCGCCGGGGCGCCCCGCGGTCTCCATAGCAACCGGCGGGCGGCGGCGGTGGCCCGGGCCGCGCCAACATGTAGCGGTGAGGAGAGGCGGCTCCGCCGGGCCGGGACAGCGGCCTCCCGGGCGGGAGGGAGCGAGCGAGAAGGCGGGCGGCGCGGGGCGGCGGGCCGGGTCGGGGGGGAGGCCGTTGTCAGGCGGGGGGCGCCGGGGCTCCGCTTCCCGCACTCGGAGTAAATGGCGACTCGTGTGTGTGTGCGCGGCAGGTGTGAGCGGCCATCGCAGGTTCCCGGCCGGGCCGGCCGCCTCCCCCGCCCGGAAAGATGCCGGGGGTGTTACCGAGCGAGGGCAGCGGGCCCGCCAGGGGCAGCCCCTCCAAGAAGAACCGGCTCTCCCTGAAGCTCTTCCAGAAAAAGGAGGCGAAGAGAGCGCTGGATTTCACCGAGTCCCAGGAGAATGAACAAAAGAGTTCGGAATTCCGAGGCTCCGAGGTGTACGTGAGAGTTTCGCTGTTTGTGCCCCGAGCAGGAGTTGGGGGCGATGGGGGACACGCTCCATCCCCATTGCTCCATCCCCATTGCTCCATCCCCCAGCGCAGTTGTACATTCCCACAGAATTACCCGCTCCAACTTGTACTCAATAAGCCCTTAAGCCACATTAATCAAACTGAACTAACTATTCACCGTAATTAATCTCTAGCACTAATTTAAGAAAACAAGTTTGTTCCACTATGGATGTTTAGCTGCCATAGACTTTTTAATAACTCGAAGAAAGTACTTTGTTTGAAGTTGGTGTGAGGTAGTTATTTAGATGCTGGAGTATTTAAAGTATATTAAAATGTAAGTTTTTGCAAAGTGAATTTTAATGAAAACGTTTTGGGTTTTAACAGTTGTGTCTGCTGTAAAAGAGTTGATTGCTCTGCTTACTGTAATTCGTTAAGGTGTTTCAAGCCCTGAACAAATCTGTCATCTCATTGTAGCTAGTGAGGAAATTTAAGCGGGAAAAAGAAGAATTGCTTAATCGTGGTCAGTTATAAATGTGTTGGAGACTTTAAAATTTAGTTTTGTTATATCAGTGCGGTGCATTATCACTGCATATAATGTGTCAGATTTGTTGGTTCCTTTTTTTTTTTTTAAAATTCTGTTTTTTATCCTTTTGGTTTGCTCCCAGAAATGAACTGATGTGAATCTGGAGCATGGGACAGTGATGGAAAATACACATTTTTCTTAGTGCTGTCTTAGGAATGAACAAAGAACATAGAAAAGTTTGGGTGCCCAGAGCAGCCCTACGAACGCACTCAGAAACCCTGTGACACGATTTTGATCTGTGTATGTTAGTCAGTAGCTCTGTAAGCCAATTCTGAGAGGGTAGATGGCCAGGAGAGAGATGTGCATCCATACCAGAAGGAATCATCTTCAAAAAGTGTCTCTTACGCCCTGTTTTCTCTATTTAATAGTGATCAGGTGGTTCCTGCAGCGCAGCCTCCCTCGCTCGTTAGCTGTGAGAAGAAAGACAACATGTTGCCTTTTGTGGGCTTGAACAATCTGGGTAACACGTGTTACCTGAACAGCGTCCTTCAGGTAACGGCGTGCTCAGGGGCCTTGAAAGATGATTTTTCTTTTGGTTAAGCACAAGCGGATGGGATTTGTAGTTTGGTATTACAGGGATATCTGGATGTAGTACGAAGGGAATCTACAGCAGGGATAAAAAGATGGTGCTGCGGGAAAAGTGTGCACTGTAGGTTACCTTGATTGGGTAATTTTTCATTTTACATACTCTGGGCACCTCCCTGCTGTGAATAATCCTGCGTCTTCGCGTGCTGTGCAGCAGCCCTGGGAGATGCAAAGCCAGTTTGGATCGTAAATGTGGGTGTGTGCGTTGAGTGGCTTCTTACTTTACCAATTATTCTCATTTTAAACTTGCTTTCAGGTATTATATTTTTGTCCTGGTTTTAAAACTGGAGTAAAACATTTATATAATATAATTTCAAAGAAGAAGGAATCTTTGAAGGACGAAAGTGAGCAAAAAGCAGAAAAGGTAAAATATCTCACGACACATTCTTTTACCTGTAGTTGTGCGAGTGAGGCTGCATGCCAGGAGCGTAATGAAAATTTAGCTGATTTCTTCTGTTTGTAAAGAGTTCTGCAGTATTGTTTCCTAAAGTGCCATTTCAGGTAAATACACATTTGAGTTGTTCTGAACTTGTGTTCAGAGTGCCTGTAAACTTGTAAGCACAAGTCTTTAAGTTGAACAGAAGAAATTTGAGAAGATATCTCACCAGGCTTCTGACATTTAAGATAATTACGATACAGTACTTTGAGTCGATGGAAATTGGAGTGTGGGCAAAGGTGGTTTGGGGTTTAAAATAATGGCTAGCCTGGCTTTTATACTTGTTTTCTACTGGCAAAAGAGCAATACATTGCCCAAAACTCACCTGCTTCCCATAGCAGACAAAAATCTGTCAAATGTCTGTTAGAAAACTAAGGGCAGGAGAGAAAAAGTTGTTGTTGCAGACAAAACTGCAAGTATTTTTATTCTTTTTATATTGTTATTGCAGGGAAATTGTAAAGAAGATCCACTGGCAAGTTACGAGCTGATCTGCAGTTTGCACTCGTTGATTCTTTCAGTCGAGCAGCTTCAAGCCAGCTTTCTCTTAAATCCAGAAAAATACACAGATGAACTTGCAACTCAGCCACGAAGGCTACTGAATACCCTTAGGTACAAATTATCTTAATCACATTGTCAGAATTTTCACCTGGAGTTTCGAGGCCGTTGTACAGCACAGCGTTAGAGACTTGCGGGGGGTAGATGGTCTGAAAATTGGGGCATCATAATAGAAAGTTTAGTGTGTTTATTGTGAGCTTCGTGATATCATAAATTTGCCTTGTTCTTTTACTAGAGAGCTCAACCCTATGTACGAAGGCTACTTGCAGCACGACGCCCAGGAAGTTCTGCAGTGTATCCTGGGCAACATTCAAGAAACGTGTCAGCTCCTGAAGAAGGAAGAATTGAACAAACTGCCCATGGAAGAGCCTGCAGCTAAACTAGAAGAAAAATCTAATCAGAATACCGAGAGCAATGGAACTGGCAGCGCTGCTGAGGAGGAGGAGAATGCACCGAGTAGCCACGGCGGAGAGACGGCTGAAGACAAGCTGCTCAAAGGCAACGGGAAAAGAAAAAGCGATGCTGAGGGTGGCAACGCAAAGAAAAAATCCAAAGTGTCGAAAGAGCAAATCGCAGCGGAAGAAAATCAAAGGCAAACCAGGTCGAAGAGGAAAGCGACAGGAGAAAAGGTAGAAAATCAAACTGATGCCATTGCCAAGTGTTCCAGTGAAAGTGAGGGCGCGAAGCCGACGCAGAAGAAGTCACGGCTCAGGTTAAACTGGTTAAAATCCTCGTGCAAGCAGCCTAGTATTCTGTCTAAATTTTATAGTCTAGGAAAGCTAACTACAACCTTGGGATCCAGAGACCCAAGGAAAGAATATGATGACTGTGAGCTCGAAGAGTCATCTGTAAAGTGTGAAAATGGTCACAACACTAAAGAAGAATATTGTGAACCAGCGTCTCCCGTGGAAAGCCATAGTGAAAAAGGAACTGAAAAGGAACCAAAAAAGGAAGGTTGGTGAACAAGTGTATGGCCTTAAAATTAGTCTGATTAAGAAATTGCTATGCATGGGAAGTCAGCCTTCAGCCTGCACAGCCACCAGAGCTCGCAAATACAAAATGACCTTTCCAAGACTTGAAAAATGTTTTTATGAAAGAGAATTTTATTTTTATACATTTGTAGGGTTTTTTTATAACTTGACCTGTTTAGCTTAGAACTTTTGAGGTATTTCTCTATGTAATTATAAAAAAGTCAGAACATTACCAGGTTTATATTATCACTAGTTTTTGTCATTTATAGAAATAGCAAGTGGGTTTAAGATGTAAAGGAAAATAAGTGTCCAGAGCAACCAGAATCAAACCCCGTTGGCTGTGGCTTTGTGTTGCAAGTCTTGACAAATAATTTCTTCTCCTTCCCTCCCTTTTCATCCATCCTTCCGTAGTTCCAGCCTTCCCAGGAACTAGGAAAGACACTGGATGTGTTACATATGTTAATTACATAAGCTAATTGGCTGGCAGGTGTGGATTTTGGTCTTGTCAATGAGGCAAGAAACCTCTGAGGGAAGGACCTTGGTATGAATTCAGCAGTTGGTAATGTGGAACTTTCTGATCCAACCAGCAATTTTAATAAAAATTTGAAGGAATGCAGCATCTTTTGAGCTCCCCGTTTCTTCAGCAGATTTGACTAAAATTGGCCAGCAAACTGGAAGTATGGGAGGAGAGGACTGAGAATAGAGACCTGGCAAAAATACAAGTGTGATTTCCCCTGGGAGGCCTGACGGTCCGTATTCAGAAGGCAGCGCGTTGTTGACAAACACACGTTTTCCAGAATGTGACACTGTCACACTTCAAGTATAAAATAAGAACCTAACATTGAAACAGAAATTAAAGTTTGAGGGCCAAGAGAAAGGGGCTCCGTATTTTGTGAAAATGGCATGTGATAAGTAGCTTTATTTTTTGCCCTTTTTTTTTCTTTTTCTCTCTCCTCTTTCTTTCTTTCTCTCTCCTCTTTCTCTTTCTCTCTCTCCTCTTTCTCTTTCTCTCTCTCTCCTCTTTCTCTTTCTCTCTCTCTCCTCTTTCTCTTTCTCTCTCTCTCCTCTTTCTCT